>JAUBOD010000038.1:3618270-3647680 GCA_032353885.1 Nothura maculosa | reverse complement strand
TTTCCTTTTCCTTTTCCTTTTCCTTTTCCTTTTCCTTTTCCTTTTCCTTTTCCTTTTCCTTTTCCTTTTCCTTTTTTCCCTTTTTCTTTTTCTACCATTGCAATTTCTTCAGCTTTGCTTGTATGGCACTAATTTCATGGACCAAAGCCTTTCACTGGGGTAAAAGAATATGTGTAACAATTTGTATTGAGTTTCCATCATGCTGCACCAAATACCACAAGTAAATGAATTTAGGCTTGCAACACCCCTGTGACCTGGGAATGTATTGATTTTCCTTTATTACAGATTAAGAAACAAAGATTTCAAGATACATAGCCTGAGTCAATAATAGAACCGAAACAAGATCCCAACTTTCCTAACATCAAACTCATGTTGGCTATTTCAAGCCCCTTTTTTTCTATTACTTTTGAAAGCCATCTGATATTACCATTATTGTCCATTGTACTTATCTGTCTGAAAAATAATACCAAACCAGATGTCAGCTTGTGAGTAGGAAGATAACCTTAGTCATCCCTCACCATATGAGAGTAGTCCATGTGTACAAGATAATTAAGGGACTGGAGCATCTCTTATATGAGAAGAGGTTGAGAGAGCTGGGCCTGTCCAGTTGGAGAAGAGAAGACTAGGAGAGGATGCAAATAAATATCTAAAGAGAGCGTGTGAAGAACATGAGGCCAGACTCTTCTTGATGGTGCCTAGAGAAGAGCATGAGAGGCAATGGCACAAACACAGGAAGTTCCAACTGAATATGAGGAAAAACTCCTGTACTGTGAGAGAGATTGAGCACTGGAATAGGTTGTTCAAAGAAGTTGTAGACTCTCCACTTCTGAAGATATTCAAAACTCACCTGGACATAGTCCTGTGCAACGTGCTTTAGGAGACCTGGCTTGAGAATTGGACTAGATGATCTCTAGAGATCTCTTCCAATCTCAACCATTCTATGATATCCAATTAAGGTGGTCCCTGTAATCTAATAAACATATATTTTGAAGATTTCGACATCACTGATAATCATTTGACAGATTTTATTGGAATAGAAATGGAAATTTTGTAATGTTTACCATAGGGTTCTGTCGACTGGTGGTTTTCTGACACTAAATATCTCAGTCTTTTAAAAGGGATAGTTATTTCTGAACTTTTCATTTCTAGTCTGTTTTTTTTTTTTTTTTTTCCAAAGAGGGTGGGTTGGTAGTCCCGTGCTCCACCTAAAAGCATCATTGAGCTCCCCATATCTCACAGAAATAAAGAACAGGAAGTTGTTTCAAATAAGAGAAAAATTACCCAATTTTCAGGAATTTAAGTAAAATATTTGGAAGCTAATTTTGGTCTTTCAATCCCAAAATGACAAAATAATTATATTTGTACATTTATCAGGCCTCTTTATGACCATTTTCTGGCAAAAGCCTACAAATAATGTTTAAGAAGTGTTACACTTAGTTAAAAGGAAAAAAAGTATTTTTACTATTTTTAATACTTTTTTTTGTTGTTATTTTTACAGCACTTACAGGCTCTTACAGGCTTCCTCTTAAGCGTTAATTATATCCTACATGAAACTCAACTGCTGAGAAAATGATAATTAAGTAAATTTAAACATATCCTTAGATAGACTAGGAGTTTTCTGAAATGCTGCACAGATATTGGCTATATTTGAACAGCTAACATTCAAAGAAATCTCTGCTATTCAAATGCTGTATGTTAAATGCTGCAAACTCAAACTGCATTCAATCTAATCCCTGAATAAACACCTGAGTTGAACTTTTACATGAAAATGTGTTTTTGTAATGAAACAGGCAAATAGAGACAAAAGTGAGAACAACAATTTGTATTTATACACTGAGGAATTCATGATTCTTGTAGTGCTAAGTTCAGTGCTTTGACTACAAGCATTTTCACCATAGGGACCAATATGATGAGAAAAACAGAGAAACACAAATCAGAAAATAAGGGGTTGTAGGAAATTAGTCAAATACATCATTTGCTATCCTGAGGTTTTCAGTAAGCAACCTAAAGAACAGCAACATTCTGGTACAATAGCAAAAGACAGTCTAAATGAAAGCTGCATAATGTTTCAGGTATAAAAGACCAATAATGCACAATGGCATTGAATGACTTTTCCTCAATTTAAATAAAACTACACGAGAAATGTATGGGCCATCCTACCCAGGTGAAAATGTGACCCCCAAAAGATTAGAGTACTGGGCCATTAGGGTCCTTTATTTATAACATCTTAATACGAAGTATGCTCCTGCAGCATACAGTACAAATTTTGGCATGGATGCACATCAGTAGCCTGAAACACAGATGAAATATTAGTAATATGGCATGGATTTTTTTCAGAAGACAAATCCACCAAAATGCAATACAAGTTTTTTAACTATGAAGAGTTTCTATTCTGTTGAGGTCAAAACAGTATAACAGTGTAAAATGAAATCACGTATCAAAAATATCCTGAAAAAGGTCTTGCACAATAAAATTTCTCTCAACAATAAACTACACTAGAATGGGTGCATTTGCTAAGCCTACTGGGAAATTAATGGGAAAATGGGTCACTGAGCTAAGCACTTGTTGTAAGCAGATATTCATTAACAAAATAGTACTTCATAATATTCCGTGTTTTATTATTGTAGAACACCGATGTGAACAACTACATTCAAAAACATCATTAAGCCTGCAAAATCAAACTCCTCAAAGATGAAAAAAAAAAACAGAATAAAAGCTGCTTGTGCACCTTTAGTATAACCTCATCTTGACTGTTTCTGCTCAGCCATGTGATCCTGATCATATTTTGATTACAAAAATTGTGCCTTATCTAATGCAGAGGATAGTTACTACTTGGCTCTTAACAAAGTATATATTTTTTTCCTATGTTAGCTCCTATTTTTTTTCTTTTACAGTGCCCGAGTCAATCTCTTTCTGGATTCAGAATTGTTAATTCCTTTTTGGCTCTTTTATGATCCTATTGTGATATCTGCAGCCGCTAATACCATGTTCACTTTGAGGCACTCTGCACTGACATTGGTTGCTGATGTGAGCGATGAGGTCTGTCTCAGACTCTCTTTACAGCATAGCCCCAATTATCTGGCTCATGATGCTGTCACACAACCCTTGCTTTAGGGATCAGTGGCAGCTCCTGAGAGGCAATGCCAAGCACTATGGTTTCTCGTCACCAGTGGCATCACCCTCCTTTTTCTACCTCCCTTTGTACATTAGGTTAGCAAATATCTTGACTCCCTCAGTGAGATGGGAAAAATAAGCTCTAACATTGCATGGAGAACTGGAGCATCAGCTCACAGAATAGCAATGTTGACTATTTCCCTCCCCTGACTAAATCTTACTTCTGCCTTATTCTCCCACTTTCTCAAAAGAGTATATCCCTTCTCTTTGGCTTGAGGCCATTGCCTTGTTCCACTTGTGCTTCTGAATCTTCTCTGCTCAAAACAGGAGAGTGGACTGAAAGTAATGTACCATTTGGAGTCAGAGAAACTTTTCAACTTCTGCATTAATTCAGGAGGATCTATCTTCCTTTTCCTTTCAGGTTACCTCTTCACAGCAAGTCTGGGCAATGGTTGGTTCTGAAGCTGATGAAAAAAACAAGCGGCTGTATTTGCTTGAAGCTGAAATAATGATAAGCAAGACTAAGGATATTTGCTTGTTGAAAGAGTAGTTTTCATTGGTTCATTGCTGTGCAATAACATACACTGTATGTCAACACAAAAACCTGAAATATGTTGTGCACCTCTGAATTATGGTAAACTCACTCTTAAGAATGAGATATGCAATTCTTCACTGATTTCTCTTTGAAATCACAGAATCACAGAATGGTTAATGTTGGAAGGGATCTCTAGTCCAATGTCCCTGCTGAAGTAGAGACACCTAGAGCACATTTCTCAGCACATATGTTGTCTTTTCTATATGTATATGTGTAACTTCTCCCTCCTTATCTCCTGAAGCATTGGCTACTTATGTATAGTTCTTCTTTTTTCCCTTCACCTCTCACATAAATAAGTAACAGGCAGCACAGGAATGCTCAGCTAGAAAGATGGCTTACATTTTAGAGAAGCAGCAGTGTTTAGTAGTTATGAGCTTAGGCCACACAGTTTTTTTTTACTAATGCAGAGAAGAATGTTTGTCCAAAAGTTTGTCTGATTGGCTATCTTTTTAAAAAAATTCTCTCTAACATTTATGTATATTTAACTTCTTGACAGCACCTACTTGTCGATTCTCCAGTACCATATCCTTACCTGGTATATCACTGAATTACCGTCAGCAGAACTGAGTGTCTTTGTTTTGGCTGAAGTTTGATCCTATTCCTTTCCTCCTTCCTCTGTGAAAGACTGAAAAATAAGCCAAATCTTCTCCTGGTCCATACCCCATATAGAAGCTCATTAGACCTCTACTTTATGGTGGCTATTCAATGCATAGAATCATTGAAAACTATCTTTTCTCTACAGTGCAAAGAACCCCACTGCTGATATAAATGCCACCCCAAACATAGGTCCACTAGACTGTGCATTTTTCTGAGTGATACAACAAGGGTAATTTCAATTCCTCCCCAACTATCTGTCACAGAATGAGTTATTGTGGTGGAGAGTGACACAATGCACTTCACTCATATGAAAGGAATAGTAATAGGTTTTGTTGATATGGAAGGTGGTTTCACAAGATTCTATGGAAAAGTGATATATTATTTACTGCATGGGACACAAGATATGCAGAGAACCATCAAAGAGACCCTCCGATTGAGTCATAGGATTCAGACTGGACTCCCTTGCTTTCCATACTCCTTCTGAGAGGAGCTTGGGTGTAGCTAGATCCAATCCTCATCCAAGATCTGGTCAGTGGTTTATGTCTAAGGAATATTGTGCAGTTACATCAGTGAAGTTTACAAGTTAAAAAAGAGCATGTTATGGTCACTTACCATGGATCTGTTGTGGCAAAGATCTCTCAGCCTCAAGGAGTATCCTTGAGAGGCATCTCTGCTCAAGGAGAGATCCTGGTGTGCAGCCTGCTGTAATGCAAGGAGAGCTGAATGGGCTCTTGGGCTGTCCTCAAATTTATGGGATAAGATGGTTGCAATAGTAACTCATTTCAGACAACTTCTGACTGATGTATGCACAATTAGCCCTATCTCTCCTTCAGAATGAAACCATCAGGACTGTTATTGATGGTTTACGTCTGAGTAGGGAAAAAATCAGGCTACCACCAGGATAAGATATCACTGGCTGTTGTCACCTGAATACGGCTATATGTGACAAGTCAGGTTGGGCTGGAGAAGGAGCACACCTATCACATCTTCATGGGAGAGGAAAACAGCTCCCTCTTAAAATAAAAGCAGTCGTCTCATTTATATTTCTGTTGGAAAAGCAGAACGATATATAAAGGCTGCAATTTCAGCTTGATCAGTATACGTTATGAGACAGACAATAGCTTTTCTTAACTCTAACTTAGATTTAGTCTGGACGTTGTGATTCCTTACCTGTTTCTTTCTTGTTTACTGGTAGAAATGGCAAAATTCTGCTGCTCACACATTTTTATCAAATTTCCAAGTGAAGGTTGAAGTGTGAATTTAACATGACACAGAATCAGTCACTACTTTCTGGAAAACCTTGAATGATTTTATTTGTGCATAATTATCACTGGTACCGTGCAAATGACATAAGGGTAAACAGGTCCCTGGAGACTTAGCTGGAGGTTTGTTTTTTTTTTGTTTTTTTTTTTTTTTGCTTTTTTTTTGTTTGTTTTTGTCCTAACGACATCTATAGGGCTGGGCTTTCAATCATGAGATATAAAGGTCAACTCATTTATTCAAATTTGATTAACTGAAATTGGATATAGCACAAACACATGGCATGTGATATAAAAAGGGCATTGTCATCCTGTTCCTCACTTTAGACACTCTGTAATCTCTCAGTCTCTTTAATGAATTGTCTTGTGGGATTGCAGAGACATAAATCTATTTCTCTCATCTTGGCCTCTATAAGCAGGTTTGCATTGAGAAAATCTAATATTCTTAAGTTTTACCAAACTCCAGTATAACTTCACAGCTTAAAAAAATGAAAGAAGGTTTCTGAATCTCTCTGTATAAAGCTCTGTATATATATATATATTTTAGGTGATAGATTAGAATTGACAGTCTTGCAGGGTAAGAGTTTGTCTCCTAGATTCTCTTCAGAAATATGTATGGTTGAGTGATGTGAAATACATTCTGTGAGAGGAATTGAAGACTTCTCTTCTCCATTTGGGACTAATCTTTCAGTCTGGAAAAATAGTTTTCTGAAATGAAAATGGATAAGTTTTCAGATTTCGGGCTATTTATAAAAACAGCTTTTTACATTCTGTACATTCATAGTGTTCTGAAGGAAGCTGGCAGGGCTGTAAGTTTTGAAGAAAAGATTTCTGAGTCACTTCACAATACATTTTTGTGCATTTGTATTAAGTATCTTAAAACATTGTCTGCTGTATAAAAAATCCACATTTTCTTTTTCCTTGCTTCATTACTCTTAACAGGAAATCTTACTTTATTGAACTATTGCCGTGCAGAGTGCAATACATTAATGTATTCTGCTGTCTACCCCTTGTATTGTACTATCATTCCTATTACATTTACACAGTACCGTGTGCTTCTATACCAGGTGTGCAAACCATACACAACAAATCCAATTTTATCTATTCAAATGAAGAGCTATATTTGCAGTAGTCTTTATCACTACCAAGCAGCAGTAGATAATCTAACGCTGCCTTCCCTTATTCTCAGTAGGACAAATTATAGATTACAATTTGTTCTTTAGACTGTCTGTATGCGTGCAAAACGTTCATCTGACAAAGAGATAGTGCGACTTATTTGGGTATGAAGTATCTTTCTTCAGACTATATTTTTGACTCACATTTGGCTGGAAATGAAATAGGAACTCTTATCTATTACTCATGCGGGGATAACTTCTAGATACATGTGCTGCTTGCTGAGTAAATGGCATTCAATTTCCTATGAGTGTATGTGGTTTATATAGATTTCTTAAATTTGTAGATTCTTAGCCTGGAAAGCACCAATTCATCTTCAAGTCAGACCTTCTGCCTGTCACTGGCCATGGAATTTCATCCAGTTAGCCCAGTGTTCAGCTCAGTAAATTAGATTTATGAGAATACCAAAAATAATAATTTCTACAAAGGCATCCATTTTTGATCCAGTCAGATATCAGTAAACAGAGAGGCCATCCTTTCCCCTGGGTAGTTGAGTCCAGTGGTTCATCATTTTCACTACTAAAAGTATATGCATTTCTAACACAACTATGTATTGCTCCCTTGTTTCCCAGAGCAAATGTAATTATTTCTATTTTCTTGTAGCATACTTACAGAAAACCTGACAACTTTTGGTAACTTATACATGTTCTTAAATTCTAATCCTCTGTAAGTCTGTAGACATATGAACCTAACTTTAGTTCATGGTCACAGTCAATGCGTGTATTAGTGAAAAGTATTCTAGAAAATTTTCTTCCTAACTATTGAGAAAGATGTTTTGCATTATTTTACAATCCTTTATCCAAATTAATACAATATTAAACTAGTATGGCCACTCAAACATATGAATACAAGCTAGATATACCCAAAACAAAAAACAGGATTTCAAGAAGAAAAATATTTTTGAATTATAAAGTCTAAGCTCTCATCTTTATTGGCCACTGAAATTTGCAGAATCTATGAATACCCTCTGTATTTTAACAGAGGCATTGTCATAAACATTTGATATAACAATTATTTCCTCTAATTTTTCCCTCTGCACTAAGCTCAGATCCTGAGGTCCATCAGACTCTACATTTGCAATGCCTCATAATATATGAGGGAGCTGAGCTGAGACCAAAACTTGATATTTTAGAGATTTTACTTCTCCTTAAAAAAAAAAAAAAAAAACAGATACAGAAATAAATCACAGAATGTCATTTATGCCATGCATTTGGGGAAAATGTGTGCTTCTGAGCTAATCCCCACAGATATGCAGTCAACAGGGAGTTTTCTTGTTGCAGCACGTGTGATTTAACACCTTTTCAGCTACTCCAGATATCCAAATGTATAATCTAGCACGCAGGGCATCATGTGGAGTTTTGACATTCCCAGGACACCCAGGGTCTCAAAGTTGGTGAATGGCTTATAATGAAACATAAATATGGTATTTTTAACACTGACAGATATAAACTAGTGCCAATGATATTTATCATTTTATATAAGGGAGAACAGTGCCAACACTGAGCCACCAAAGAGACTGAAACTTGGCAAAAACAAGTGACCTTTCTTATGCATTCTTAAAAACCTTTTGATTTCCATTGAACAAAGAAAATGAGAAAATGAAAATTTCACAATGTATTCAACGTAAGGAAGTTTGCCTGTCTGTTGAATTTCAGTTTGTTATTTTGAGTAAAATGAGAATAAATTTCTTTTGATTATTTCAGAATTTCAATATCACATACGAAAGAGCATAACAATAATGGAATTGCTTTTACAAAATACAAGAGTGGGTTGCAGCTCCTGTGGCAGGCATCATCCCTTTTGTGAAAGCAAAGGCAAGCCACACAATGGCTCTTCAACAATGACACTTCATAGGGAAGGACACATATGACAAACAAAGAGCTGTCACATACAGCATCTATCAAAGTAAAATGCTGCAATTCTTCCAAAATGAGGGCTAAGAAGCACTTAGCTAGACAGTGTCCCCTCAAAAATAATTACAGTTTCTATGGTAATTTTTAGGTGATCCCATACAAACGGTGACAGGAAAGATAATAGTGAACTAGAGAGAAACTAAAAATATATGGACAATATATAGAACTTATGCTATCTAGTGAGGAAACAGGAATCCTTCTTAATGACCATATTTAAAATGTTTGTAAAATTATCACTATGTAAACTGGTCATCAAAAGAACAACATTTACTATTGTGATGAAGAAACCTTTGTGGGGAGAAAACTTCTGTGGAGCTATACTAGATATTTTTGTGCAAAAGCTGGAATTGGTTATCTGGAATTGGTTAACAGCAAAGATAACTACTAGTGATCTCATTTAAGGTATAAGAGAGTTTTTTTCCATCAATCCAGCTGGCTTTCAAAGAAGAATGTGAGATTACAGAATGAGATATATTTTACAGTTTTCCACTTATCTAACATCTTTAGAAAGTTTATTCTTAAGTCTGTAGAAATAAGATGAGATGCAGTCAGGAGATAAAAAATATTGAAACATGAAGTCTAAGTTCTTTTACAAAACATTCATGAAAAAGAAATCATAATTAGCACTTAATGCCATTAATGTATAAGAAATAGAGGAATTTTTAAATTAAAAGGTGAGATTAATTGATGTAAATTCAGCCATCTGTCAAATCAAAAGCTTCTTAGACTTTTTAGATGCTCTATAACCATGTCTGACTCATCACTGAATTCAGGTCACTCTTTATATGCAGTCTAATTCTTTATAAGCAGTATAAAAGGATGGATGATAGAAGAAAAAGCAATAATAAACTCCTGCATTTCTACAGGTCTCCAGTCTGAGCTGATTGATACCTCTACATAATCTTGTATGTTTGCTTTTATATTTTTAATACAAATTTATGTTCACTTTTTTCAGTGGCTTTTTAAATGCTACATTATCAGATTGTTTTCCTGTAGGGAATATACAGTAAGAACCAAATACTGATCAGAATCTCATGACTGATACCTCCTTTTGTTTCATTTTGATTTCTTCTTTTGAACATAATAGATTTTTAATGATATGAAGTGTTATTGATGTTTTTCTCTTTGGAAAATATATGTGGAATGAAAACAAACTCAAAATAGTATTACTTTAAAAGAATGACTTCTGACAAAAAAAAAAAATATTCGGTTATTTTTATCTGACACGCTCATGTTAGAATTGATCACAAGACAACCAAGCAAATTTAGTTGCAGGGATGTCTATCTTTAAATTTTTTAGTTTTCCAGATGACAGATCTCTGTCTGTATAAATAACATGCTGTGAATTCAAACATGAAGCAAAGATACTGTCTAAATGAAGAATCTTACTGACTATATTTACCAAACATTAAAATGTACTAAAGAATCATGTGAAAAAAAATGAAGCTATCTTATAGTCTTACTTCAATATTATCACTAGTGTGTACATTATACTAATACCCATGGGTGATAGGTGCTACCCAAGCATGTAGGGACATACATCCTGTCTTGGTGAGTGACAGATAAAAAATGGCACAGTAAAGTGTGATACACTGGCAGGATATTGAGTATAATGTTTAGAAGAGATATGTGATATCTTAGCCTTTTTTTTCTCTTTTGCTTGTTTTAAATCTCTTTCTTATGTAAAAATAATTTGCTGCTGTAACCAACTTTCGTCACTTAACGTTCTTATCTCTTTTACAAACCAAACTTTCTTCATTAGAAAAATTACACAGATAGCAAAAATCAGTGATTTTATAGACATGATAAATGGTTAAACAACAACAACAACAATGTCTGTTCAAAGTATGCTATGGTTTGCCCACCAGGAAGGCCAAGAAAGGAAAACCTGTCATGAATAACTAGCACAAGCATCTGATACACAGCAGACAACTGGAGAAGGGAGAAATTAAACTCACCAGATATCTCTTTAGAAAAATGTATTTGAAGTGTCATGCCAAGGGTGCATTCCCAAATTAAAAGATTTAGGAAGTTGCATATTCTGGGCTGAAACTATTCGGTTATTTTAATGAATGACCTTGGACAGTGTTAGAGAGAACACAGCTTTTAAACTTGCAGATCACTTTATTCTGGGAAGGACTACAAACCCATTGAGGGACAGGTTTAGAATTCAAAGCAGTTTTGACAAATTAGAGAAATGGCTTGGGAAAACATGTAATTCAATAAAGATAAATGTGTGATCTTATTTCCTTAATCAGATAGGAATAATCATCTGTATAAATACAGAATATCTAGGATCTTGGAAGTGTAGTATTTCATCAGAGATTGAACATATCTAAAAGCATCATGCTTCAGTAAAACAAGAAGTAAATTCAACAAATAGATACCACACTGGTATATACGATCATCTACAGTGTTTCTAAGGCATGAAAGAGTCCTGTTATTTGGATTTGATAAGAATGCAGGGGGAGAACTCTGCAACATGAGATCCAGTTACAGAAAAACAAGTGTGATCAGAGATCTAAATAACATGGTCTCTGAATCTAGTCTTCATTTCAGAGTAAAGTGGACTTTAAATACATGGAAGGTTGGTTTCAAACATGATGATGAAAAACTGTTTTGTCATATTCACTTTAACTAGAATAAGAAGAAATAGGCTTCATTTGCAAAATGTTTAGACAGAATAATACAAGATTGGAGGAGACTTTTTTTCATTGAAAGATGACTAGAACAATCTGGGTGACCTTCTAAGGAGCAGTAAGGTGAAGAATGATCTGGTATTTCAGCAAGGTAATGGCTTAGATTGTCTCTTGGCCTCTTTTCCAAACCTATTTTCTATTAAATCATCTTCAATGAATCTAATTGTATATCCTGTGTCACAGTTGGTTGTAGAACTTTTTGATAAAACTGGTTTATTTTTCAGATTATAAAACGATGACATGCCAGTGGGTCCATAAGAGCAGGACAGGAGCACAATTTTGGCTTCTGTCACAGTGATAACTGAAAGCTGATATGGAAAGTGCAGAGCGCAAAACTGATCAGAAAAGTGTGACAAATGTGCTCATGGACTTGATGCCCGAAGGAAAGAAACTGATACTTCTGGAAGTCCTGACTTTCCTTGTAGGAAAAAGCACTATTGTTTTTCTATGCTGAGATAGTGGGCATGCATGCTACTATGTATATATCTCTACGTTGATAAAAAGAAAGACATATGAGAGATATGTGTCAGAGGGAGAGGGTGAATGCTTGTGTTTGTTCATGGGCAGGAGATACTCTGATGGAAATCTTTCTTTGCCTCTCCAATTCAGTGGACAATGGAAAACCTTCCTGTCACAGAATGAGTGGTGGCGGGGGTGAGTGACAAAATGCACTTCACTCGAATGAAAGAAATAACAACAGGGCTTATTAATATGGACAATGATTTTGCAATGATTTCGTGGGAGAAGCAATTGGAATGATGGTGCCTACCAGGATTAGATAAATCGCTGGCGGTTAGCAACTGACCAGGGCTGCATGTAAGATACAGGTCAGGTTGAGCTGGGAAAGGCGCATATCCGTCACACTTCCTCTTTGCGTATACGCTGAACCATTGATTATAGCAGGGTCTTCAAGTTAGTTGGCTAGATAAGAGTCAGTATCTATTTCCTTTCCCTTAAAACATAAAAATTTCAGGATATTTCCCTTTATAAATAAACAAATTAATAAATAAATGAAACATCTAATATTAATAAGATGGAACACTTCTCTCATCATTACTGTCATTGTCATTATGGTCATAAATTCTATGATTTTTAATCTTATGGCTTCACTTCCTTCTGCAAAAAGACTTTCAGAAGAAAGTAGTAGTACAGATATGTAATAAATATGTATGCCTCATACATCTGCATTTTCATTTAGAGTTCAAAATAGTAAAAAAACTGATTTTTCTTTTCTTTTACTAACATTAATTCTGTTCTCACAGTTTGCATTTCTCTAGGCTCTCACTTGTCTACCTTCCTTTATATTTTGGTTCAGTGATTTATCTTGTGTTTAATTAACCCTATTCTAATCCTTCTTTCTATTGCAGCCCCAAATGACCAGAGGCCTACTCCTTTTCTAATTTAAGTACATGGCAGTGGTTGTATTGAATTTGGTGATGCAAGATCAAATCTCCTATGGTTCCACAACACCAGAGCTACATTTTGATCCATGTCTTGCTACTAATACATGAATACTTTTTCTTTTTTTAGCAAATGTAAAGGTATACCAATTCTCAATAAAATAGAAAGAGGCCATGTGAAACTAGAAGAGTTCTAGTATGTCACAGAAGAATAACATAATAAACAATAAGGAAAAAGTAAGTGCATTGTTGTAGCTATAACACTGTGCGGATACAGGAAAGTAGTGATCATTTATATGAAGGAAGCCATATACTTTTATTCCCACTTCATTGCATGAAATTATCTGAAGATCACACATTTCTGCGTTTTGTTTGTAAACTGACCAGAAGAATCTTAAAGACTGGAGGAAAAAGATAGTAGTATATATCTAACCTGCTTATCACAGGATCAATTTTTATTAACATATTCCAGCTAACACATTTCCAGCTTTTTAGGGATATGAAACAGGAATATTCTAGTGCAGTTGTAAAACTACAGTGCCGAAAAGCTGCAATTAATGATGAAAGCATAAGAGAAAAATTGAAAGTAGAAACCAGAGACAGTTTTAACAGGTGTGACTGGGAGGCCATGTGTTTAAAGGGAGCTATTGGGATTGACACATTTTTTACTGAAAAAATTTAGTTTTGGGGCTCTACGTATGATCAATATACATCCCAGACATGACAGTCTGGAAGGTGGATGTCTGTGCTGAAGCTAATCTCCCTGAACTCTTCAAATATTAGGTCTTTACTTCCTTGATAAGCATCTAATCCTAAGAAAGATGTATAAGAGGGGTCAGAGATGCTTCCAAAAGATCTTTTTCTCCTTTCAGTATAACCTGATTTTAAGATGCATAAAGTAGATGAACCAACACTGAGCTCATATGCCTGGAAACCAGCTCCCGCCCTCATCCCTTTCCCCAGACACTCCAGGCCAAGAAAAAGACCTGTTCACCTGGCTCTGCCACCATTCACTTTGGTTCTGTTCTCAAGAACAATTAACACTTCTGCTAATCCAAGCCAGATCTGTTGGTTATAATTCATCTTGTAGACTTAACATAAGATATATTTCGAGCCTACTCTTTTACAGTGGAATGGTTCCAGCATATGCAGTTCCAACATAATATTTCTATAGCTTTTCTGCTCTGTGACCAGAAATGCCAGTAGCAACTGGCATGCTCCTAATAGACAGTCCAGAGGGTAGCAGGGCAGTAACGATGCCACAAAACTGCATGGCCCTGAGGACTGCACCTTTGACAGGGGCTGGCATGTGGAAAAGTTCCCACTAATAGAGACACCTGTCCCCAGCAGCATCTCATGCTACAATTGCTTGCCCATGACGGATGCACAGGCACAGCCACGGCTGACCTCACATGAGCATTTACATGCTTTGGAAGAGGGTTCAGCTTGGAGGTTTTTCAGGCCTTCCTGCAACTGCACTTGAATGGAGAAGTGGCTCCAAATTGCCTCTTTTTTTCTTAAACACTGGAACACATTTTGTCTGCTTACATGAAATATTAAAATACCATACTGTAGAACAAATTCTCTTTTCAAGAACATACTTTAAAAAAAGAAATATAGTATCTAATTCAATAGATAATTGGGAAAGGATAGGGCAGTGACAAGGTACCTGTTGACTCTAAGATAACTCCTATAAAAGGAACCCAAACAAGTTAGTCTCAGACAGTAACTCTCTCAATGTCACAACAGGTCTATGTGCTAGTAAAATCAGTCTTTATTTGATTGCATTCAATATGCAGATGAATTATTTCAGACTTGTGTTTCTGACAGAGTAAATCACATTTGTCCCTTTTTCCTTTGGTTGTTTCCCTCTATTGGTTGGACTGGAACCACATGTTTTATAATATTAATTTGACCTTCCTTTTGTCTATGTATGTAAAGCCTTTTTTCTCTCTTCTTCCTTATCACTCTTCATATACATCTTCAATAAATGTCACGTACTGATTAACAGTAAAAATGTCTCTTCTCATCCAGTTGTCATATAAGTAATAGAGAAAAATCTTGGACTAGAGAAATTTGGGGATATGCAAAAACTCTTGAGATACCCAAGACAGTCTTGCAAAGTATAGTATGCCCTAATAGAACTAGACTCAAATTAAAAAACAGTAAATATCTCCAAATAGAAAAAAAAGGTTTTAAGAATGATTTAATAAATCACTATAAGATCACTCAGTTAAAATAATTTCTTAATGTAAGATACTTCTCTCAACAAAATTAATAAGAGTTTCTTCATACTGATGCCATTAAATTGACTTAATTTTATTCTTGGACACCTGAATTAAAAATTACAAAAATATAAAATTACAACAAAATGAATCTGTCAACAGGAGGAAAGACACTTACCATCCGATATTTTTATATAATCTGTGTGAAACAAAGACTGACATTGCTGCTTGAGTCCCTTTTCAGAGTGATTTCCAAGCATCAAGTGAGGAAAAGTCATCTGAAATGTAAAAATCAAATAGTTGTCTCTCTCAGTGCCATACATCAAATTACTTTATCTTGCCCATTTTAGAGAGGCCTTCTAGGTCTGGGAGGCACCCAGCTCTCCTAAAGAGCTAACTCTCATTAAAACACAGCATCTTCCATGTTTCAAAGAAGAGCTTTAAAACATCCTTTCATGTAAATTATGAGGCTTTTGTAAGTGCCATATTGTATTTTACTTGAGCAAACAGAATAACTTATCTTCTCCTCAGAACAATACAAACTGGATTTTTTAATGTTATGACTTAAATAGAGTCAGTGCTAGGGTAAGCACTGAAACTGTTTTTCTATCATAAGCTTATTTGGTCACACTTCTAATCAAAGAGTACATATAACAGTTTATATTAGATTAATAAATTATAAATAACTACTTCAATAAACCTTTAATCAGTTGTTAAAAATCCCAACAGGCTGCTATGTTACTTACAACTAGAGTTTATAAACTTGAAGTAGTGGATTTATAGTTGTCTATAACATATATTTTTCATGCCTGCAACTATTAATTAGTTATTAATCCTTTGTGATGACTATGCAGTTGTTTTGATCTTGTTGAACTCCTGGCTAATGGAATGTTTTGAGTAGAGGATCTTTTTTCCTGGCCACAAGCATCTCAAATTTTTTCCTGTTGTCTGAAGCAATTTTAGGATTTTCACACAAAGTTCTTTGTTTGCCTATGTTTATTAGTATGTAAAAGGATTCAGAGGAAGGGTAAGCAATAAATTGGCTTACAGCTTTGTTTCCTAGCACTATACTGAGAAGCTACTGACATTTCTAAATTATATCTCTCCTGTAACTTCTTTTCCCACTCTCCACCTGTCCATTGATTCAGGGGGACTAAAAATAAAACCAACATGTATGGATATGCTGAGTCATTCTTGTACACTGTGAAAACATCAGACATTAAAGCTAACAGTTTGAAGGATTGGTAACCTCTTTAGGTGCACAACTTCAATGCATCTACTGAGAGGACTTCCTGGAGACTTTTGCATCCATGGTGCAAACGGCACTAATAAGTTTTTTTGGGCTGTGTATTTAAACAGAGTGAACAAAATCATCAACCTTAATACAAAGCAAGCTCTGAACAAAACCAAAAGCAAACCTCTCCTCCACTTTATGCTGTTGGTTCCCTTGTACTTTCTTCAGATGCAGCTGTGCATAATAAAGCACAATATTGTAGCACAGTTTTTATATGCCTCTACTCACTTTTCCTTCCCTACCCATGAATATCTAAATATATACATTTAATTGCTCTGTAATAAACAGGCTGATTTGATTCAAATCCATCTAGGCTTGAATATACATTTTTTGTTTGCTTTTAATTTTGAATACTCTCTTCCCTCCTCCCTAGCCCATCAGTCAAGTCTCGACTTTGTTATATAACCTCTGTCTCAGAAGTACTTAAGAAGCAAGATAAGTTTTATATTATTTTATTTGTTTGCTTTTGGCAGGGTTGTATTTTTTAGCCAGAGCTCTTTGCTTAGTTGCCTTACCCTTCAAATTGTAAAGTGATAAAGGCAACTTTTGCTGCCAAACTGTCTTTGTGCATCATACCCAAACCACATACACATTCCCACAACCTACATGCTTACATTGATTCAAGGGCAGAAATGGCCAGGCTTGGAAATCAAAAATTCCAGTAGAGTGGTATCCCTAGGAGACGTGCCAGTGCAGTTTATCCATCCCTTGTGAACGTCTGTGTTCAAATCCAACACAAAACCTGAAACCAGGCAGTTGAGAAGCATGTGGGATCCTACTTGCAGCAGAAAACCTGTCCTAACTGATCTTATTCCATCCATGGAATAATTTATTTATTCTATCCAGTGCAACACAGTGCAACCAGTGCAACCAGTGCAACACAGACCACCTGAAGGTACTGCAGTAAGGAAAGCTTGACTCCAGCTCTGTTTTTCATTTCCCATTGTCTTTCATACATATACTTATAAAAAACTTAGATTATAAATAACACTACTAACAAAAATCATATTGATAAATGCATCCATCAGTGAACAATGAAATCCATAACCTTTTACAATTAATTTGTGAAAGATGTCATAAAATATTGTCATGTTCAAATAGCTTTAATTTGGGTACAAAGTATTCAGGGATGTAGCAAGTTCCCAAATTGGCATAAACTGAGAGAAAGATTAGTATATCAATGGAATACATGAATTCTCATATGATTTAAAGTTAAATGTAAGACGAGCTGAAAGCTATTAATAAGGCACTCAGTCACACTGTGATGGAAAAATATGCCAAAGAAATCTTGATCAAGTGACAGTCTACCCCATTTCTAGATCAGTACTTTGTAACTAATTACAGAAGACTAAAGAAAATAAAATTACTGCTTGCTGTAAAAGAGAATACAGTAAATGAGACAATGTCAAACAGAAAGGTCATGATGATTCAATTTCCTTATATTGAGGGGGAGGATAGACTATCTTCTGTGGGGACATAGGCAGTGACACAACTCCATTATCCTTTATTCATATCTCACATTCATCTATAACATCATGTAGTCAACATGCAATATAACCTTGATTTTATACTCTTAATGTCACTTCCATTTGCAAATGAATCAGCAATCATGGCCCCAAATCTATCAGAATTCTGTTTCCTCTGCCAAGACCTTTATCATGATCCAATTACACTTCAGCTTCATTACCGTAGTTCCCAATCTGTCTAATCTCAGCTGTCCAGAAGATGACATCTCATTACTTCATCACTACATAGAAATAAAAGCATGTCTCCTCCAACTTCATTAGTTTTGTGTGCTTTTGTATTCATTTCCACGTTATATCTATTATAGTGAGATATTAAGGCTGTGAAGTTCAATCTGTTTCAGTAGAATCAGCTATTAAAAACCCACATGAATGGATTTATCATGGCCTTCCTTATTTCTTTTCCATAGTTGTCTGGAAACTGCTGGTTGTTCTTTGCATGGCAGAACAGTCTTCCCTCCTCTCTACTCTTTCAGGCTCAAACCTTGAAGGACCTGCTCTTCCACTTGTCTTTACTCCTTTATTCCCCATCTCTTCCAGTGGAACAATTTGTTGGCTGGATACTGTTCCAATGTGGACATGAAGGCACAGATAAGTGTTCAAGAAAAAGCTTGCTATTCAAGATAGGTATGGCTGCTAAAAGAAGTGATGCTAAGAGTGTGAGGAAGAGGAAAAGGCCTAGTTTATAAACATACATTAAAAATACTTTACCTTCAGTATTTTCTTTTTCAGTTTCAAATTCAAATTCTGGTTTCGGAGCCTTTGCTGCTCTCATAAATCTGTATCTGTGTATGTCAGTAATTACAACCTTTCTATGGCATAGAATTTTTACATAGTTTAATATTGTCATGTTACCTACAGATACGTTATAAATCTCAGTGTGAATCCTGTAGATTCTCCACAGCACTTTTTCCTATCTTCTTCCTATGTCCCAACTAATTGTTTTAAAATATTTATTTATTTATTTTTGCATAAAATCTCTAAATGTGACTCCTTTCTTTGCCCTGACACAGCTAGCTTTAAAATCGCCTGGGTACCTTTGCACTTTGGTTCCTGCTGATAAGGCAACATACCTGAGCACTTGTTGCCCGTGCACTTCTCAGAGCACAAGGGACTACCACAGAACAACTCATCTGTCCTGTGAGCAATTCCTTCATAGAGGAAGACCACAATACTGGAACAATGATGCAGTATGTTATGGGGAGACCTGAGAATGAAAGCCTTCTACTCACTTGATTTGAACATGAATTGTTTCATGTTATTTCTGATGTGAATGAATACAGTGAGAATTAGCTCTGGACAGAGATGTACGCTAGTATTCAGTCTCTTCTAAGGAAATTGGTTCCCTTATTCTATTAAGTGAAAATGTGAGAGATGCTGTCCATGTGCTATATGATCTATGTTTCTAGTTTTCTGTTTTTCAGGAAAGAACAAAAGGAAAATACTGAAGGAAAGTACTGAAGTATGAGACTTGCCCTTTTCCTATGTTGAATTGCACAGATGCAGTACAGAGATATAGAATTCAAATGTACGTGATATGGACATGTCTTGAGATACATGAACATGAATGCTCTGTCATTTAGTTGGGAGCCTGCCATAGACAAATGCACTATGCTCTGTGCAGAAAGGCTTGTGGACACAATAAGTACTTCTGATTTTAAGTACTCTTTCTAAGGTGAAACATACTCTAAAAATATCACATTTTTTCATTGAAAAACTGAAAGGGAATCAGTGTCCTTCATGAGATCCACTGATTTCCAGATCCAGAGACTAACGCAGCCATGTATATGCACCATGGAAAACACACACTGTCACTTTCTCCTACAGATGTTGTCTGTGAAAGTATTTGCCTGTCCTTGGTCTCCTGTTTTCACTATCTGCTCTCTCCTGCTAGCTGGAAGTTACATCAAACTGAACTGTAAGATGTGGAATGCTTGAAAGGATGAAGGAATTACATAAACAGTGTAAATATGGCATAAATCCATGAGAGCACCTGACATTCTTGTAGATGCAAAGCGTATTTCAAGCATGCTTAAGAGCAAGGGAATCTCACATACACAGCTTTGGCCCTGGCCTAATCAGCAGTCAGCTTAGCTTTCTAGGGGCTGCTATGCACAAAACAGGCAGCAGGACTGAGCTTTTTTGCCATCACTAGTCTGCTGCCCTGACCACCCTCTGTCTGTGATTGTACCTTGCATTGGCCTTGCCTTCAAAGTTAACTGATGTGTACTTCTCGTAGGAATGCAGACAGATAGGCAGGATTCCTTTGTACCTGCCACTGGACCTATGCTCTAGATAACAGCATAGTTGCATCATAGCAAGTGTTGCTGAAGGGCAAGTGAATAAATATATGTATCCTACCCTAGGCTCAGAACATAACATTGAGTGACTAGATTAAATCAGTTTAATTGTATTTGGTATTCAAAGGGCACAAAGATGATTGTAGCAGTTATGTATTTTTTCAGTAACATGTTGAGGTACAGCTGACCTCAGAAGGTTGGCTGCTGAGCTAAGAAACAAATAACTTTAAGCTCCTGGTGGGCTCCAAATCTACTGTCCTGTTCTTACTGTGTTGTGCAGCCTTTCTATCTCAGACAACTCAGACACATATTCAATATAACCATTCCTGGCCTTAACCTTAAAAGCCTTCTCTTATTTATTTGAATAAGGTTGCCATCTTATTGTGATCCTAATCATCATATGTAACTTTGAGCAATCTATTTTTTCCTAGCATCTGTGTGCAGGGCTGCTTTCCATACTACCTGTATGCTAACTGATCTCAGCTCCACCTTATTGGGAATGCTATTCTGATATAATTACCACTCTCAGCAGATGGTAGTTTGGGGAATGATGTTAGTTCATTAGTTATGACTTTTAATGGGTCCTCACAAATTACTGAAAATCAATATATGTTTCTGTAATCACATACTAAATGACTAGTAACTTTCATTTTCAGATTTACTGAACTCTGCTTTTCTGTCAAAATGGTGAAATAGATCTGTATAAAAGGAATTGCTTATTACTTAAGGAGCACATAGATCGACTGAAAATGGACTAACTTTTGTTCATTCCTCTTATTTTAACTGTACTGGACTACAACAGTAGAGGACAAATAGGACGATATTCTTGTCTAGAAATTCTGGTGCCTGCTGTGAATTGACTATGTCTCTGTGAATTTAATCAATTTAACTCAGAACAGGTAACTCTAGAAAGGATGAATACAGAAACACATTTGTGCAGAAAAACATCTCCTTTCCACTTACTGCCTTGCATTTTCTAGCAAAAAAATCCCAAGAAAAATTCCAAAAAGAAAAAAAAAAGTAAAACCAACACAAAACATCAATAAAGATGTTCAAACTGAAGAGAGCAGAGAAAAGCAAAGATTTGATTAAGGCTAATGTGCTATTGGAATTTATTGTAGGATAGCCTAAAAAAAAGGTTAATTACTGCTTGGAAAAATATGTAAAAGAAAAAGAAATCTCGAGTCATGACTTCATCCCTTGAGTTCCCCCAGTCTCTTACTGTTGAGCAGATCTGTAATTGCACTTTATTGAATGAGTGGTCAGGCTAATAAGAAATAAAAGAGTCTTTAGTAAGACTTTGCCCTTTCAAAACTAGTCTACAAGTTGTTTTTAGTGCAGCTTTCTAGCACATAGTGCAAGAGGAAAGGCAAAGGAGAACTATTTGAAGTTAATTTGGTTTTAATATGCATTAACTACCGGGACAAATAAAAAAGGGAGGAAACCTTCCCTTTTCTGAAACATTTGTACTTAATCAGGGATGGGATGTCAGAGAAAAAGAAAAAGCGAGGATGAGGAAGAAAGAAATAAGGGCAAGAAAGAAAAAACTGCTCTGAGGTTGTTCATGGTACTCTGAGTGTCCTAATGCTTGAAGGTGGCTGACTAATGCTGTTAGCAAGAGTGCTACTGAAATAGCCAGGGAGGCAAATTACAGGCAAGCTCCAATGTTATAGGTGTCATGAAAATCAGAGAGAGAATTTCAGACTCAGTGAGTCTGAGTAGGAGTGTTGCTAAACAAAAAAGAACAAGCAGAAATGACCCAAAATGGAAGAGAAGGAAGCAAGCAATTCTACAGGAAAAAAATCACAACCTTTTCCACTCAACCTCCTCCTCCAGTAATTTTAAAAGCTGAGCTTTCAATCTGGGAAAGATGAAAGTTTTCAAACATCCATAATTCATTTTTTAAAATAGAAAACTACTGTTAAAATGGAATAAAAAATATTTTTTAATAAAATTCCTTTCTTCTTGAACCACAACTAATTTTCTCAAGTATTTAGAATTTCCAAATAAGAATGATAATTTAAATTAAACAACAGTTTAACTTAGAAAAAAATGCAGAAACAAAATCTCTGCCTATTCCTCCCAATCAACTTAATGTCTTTCTATATTTTTTACTATTGAAAGGTGTCAAGCAGGAGTCAGAGTATCTGTTTTTTAAAGCAAGAAATGACAGCTGTGATGCTTACATATCATTTTAAAGCTTGGTAGTGGTCTCAAACACAATGTTATAGGAGTCCATATAGATGCTCAAATGGAGACAATGATGGAGTGAAATTTCACTGAACATATGACTTGCTTATTTTCTGTACCCTTCAAAGTGATTGTAGTCACAATTCTGTAGCACTTGCCCTGGAAAACAATCCTTACAGTTTGACAGAGTATTAAAAAATATTAACAGGGTACTTAGCTGTAGGTGTCAGACTTCAGAATATATGGGCATATTATATCCTGCAATTGCATAACCTATGTAATTACATCTATTGTCCTATGATATATTATCTTTTTAATTTCCTATGAGACTACATTGCAAAGAAACTTTTGCTCGTTCATTACATTTTCAGAGGAATATCTCCTCTCTCCATGGGTTAATGGACAAACATCCTTGTCAGAAATAGGTTCATTAGAATTTTAATTATTTTCTAATTGTAGGATATTTTTCTCACTTCTCTTCCTAACTGATAAGTTTCACGTTTCCTCTTGACCTGATCCTAAATTCACTATCATTATTTATGCAATAGTACATTTTAATAAAGTATCTACTAAGGTACATTACACTAGAACTTATACTAGACTACATTTGTGTATATGTGTGTGTGTGTGTGTGAATTTGCAGTATTCTCAGTGAGATAATCTTCCTTGTAAAACTACATTACATATAACTCTTTCAAGTTTTATTGAAAAAGTGTATTTTGTTCCAGGTAACATTTTAAAACCATGCAATAGGCTTTATGTCTTCGCATGTACACTTGCTTCTACTAAGCATAGCTGCAGGGGATGATCACTTTGCATGCACAGTCACAACAGTTGCATCTGCCGGAGCGAGTGTACATACATATATTTGAAAAATGAACTTTGGCCCTTAAAAATATTAAAATATACTGTATGAATTCAATCCCTTGATGCAGCTAGATGCAGTGTCTTTCAAAAATAAAGGCTGGTGTTTGGACTCGCTGTTGTCATTTACCATGTCACTGGAGGTTTTTCAGTGTCTGTAAAAGGACTGGGCACATTTAAAATGTATCTTATTTAAGCCTACAAATAGCATTCCTACACCCGCCTTGATATTTCTTTTCTTTTTCTGTAGTTTTGTTCCCATGAATGCAAAAATATGTGCTTCTTTTCTCAATGAATCACGTTAAGACTCCTTGTCCTGTGTCATTTAAACTGAAAATGTGCAATCTAAGATTTATTGTCTGAGCAGGCAGACAATTCTTGCTGCTGTTTATGCAACATTTCACTATTGGACTTCAGTAGTTTGCCTGAGACCAGAATTTTCTCCTAGGATGATTAACTCTTCTCTTGGATAAAACTTGAAAAGTTGTCTGGTTTTGCAAAGTCTTTAATGTTTCAAATTAATCAGTTTGAAAGTCAGCATTGTGTCAATCCCAGATGGATTCTGCTCCTGCAGAAAAAAATCCCTGTGAAGCGTGTGCTACACTAGAAAGCTGTCAACTCCCATTCAACATCAACTCGGACTTGGGTGACCTTTAATTAGCCTGGCGTTACCCTCAGCTAAATGAGTTAGTAGCTATTAAAGATGAAACACACATGCTACCTTGAATCATAAAAGAGTATTTAGCATTTATTCATCTATGGGCAGCCTCTGAAACTAGAGTACAAAGACTACACATCTACAGTGATCTTCCCATTTATAAAAAGATCCTTGTTTTATCTGATTACCCATGGCAATGTTAAAAATAAAATATTTTCTTGACTATATTATTTAAAATAAAGATACTATTGAATCTCAGCATTTCACCAGTTGCCTCTTATTCATTAACCCAGCTTAGAGGGGCTTATTACATCATTATGTTCAGGAGCACCCACTGATGGCAGCATTTTCTTTTTGACTGTACACTATTTTCTAAGTTTCATTATGCATTCCTGCCATATGTCCTCTGTAAGTATATCCTCCTTTCAGCTTGCAAAGGCCCTAGTAGTATGCAAAGTATTAACTTAAGGAAGGGTACAAAATAAACATATAGACTGAGTAATGAAGGAAGGTTAATGTTGTGAAATTCCCACCTTAGGATAAATCATCATAACTGCTTTCCTCCTGAGGCAATACTAACAAATGCATGTGAAAAGAGAGGTAATACTGGAAACAAATTAAGATCACCAGAGCATTGGTCCAAGGCCATAAGAAGTCTGTGTAGTGCAATGTGGGGTGGCAATGCCAGATGCCTGGGGAGTAGTACAAAGGAATGCAGAGCCCTGCACTACATTTTCCAGAGTCTTAACATATAAAATCACAATTTTCAGAAGATAGCAGGGTCCCACTTTGTGCAAAGAAAATAACCAGTGTAAGTAATAAAAGATTTTGAAATGTAGAAGAGACAATGATTTTAACTTGGCAAGAAAAATTCCTAATGTGAGCTAAAGTAGTGGAAAAGAGCCTAAAGATTTTCTTTTTTTGTGTGTGTCATCTGATTTACACAAGGCTTCTAAGTCCTAAGTCTAGTCTACTCTCCTCTAAGTTTGCATTGCAATGTTATTTTGAGGCTATTTCAGCTTACATGTCAGCATGTGATTCTGAAGTGGGACCTTTTAAGTCCCGTGACTTCTATGAGCCCTTATGTCTGCAAAATTTGTCTGTCTCTGTTGTGACCAGTTTCACGTGTTGTGAAAAGCACACGTGGAATTTTAGTTTGCAGAAATGATCAATTGTAGGAGTCTATAATGTAGATATCTTTCTCTGAGGTGGACAACCTTCGACAACTCTTTTAGCTAATGAAGAGAAATATATACTTTTAAGCTACCGCTGATTTGATTTATTATAGAGAACTTCCAGAAAAAAACAAGAGGAACTGTACTTCAGAAGGATTTGTTTCTCTTTATTGCATAGAGAGGAAGCCAGGTGATATTAGGAGAGATTAATCCCAGTGTTTATTACTTTAGTCTGTTCCTGCCAAAGTAGTGAGTCGCTGAACCTTCCAAACATATGCAATTATCTTTTCTTGCAGCCTTTTTCTGCTGTTACATGTTCCTTTTCTTCTCTTCTTTCCAAGATTTTATTGGGTTTAGTATTCAACACATCTCCTTTCTGAGGTCTTGTATTTTTCCCTGAGGCACCACAGTTCTGTGGTTCTGTACTTATTGCTTCACGTGTGCTTGAGTACCAGCATGATCGCTCTAACTTGATACACATTGTCTTCAAACACTGGTAATTTTTCTTTACTTGCAATCTCTACTTCATATTTCTATGCCTCTGTCACTGCCTAATATGTCCCTCAATTCAAAATAGAATTTCCTAGAGTACAGTTTGGTTTTAAATTTCTACTCTTCATTTTATTTTCTAGCTTCTCTTTATTTCCAAGTTTTTATGCATTTTGGCAAGGAAGGATGGTGTCAGCTGCTGTTGCTCATTTCCTTACAGATGATATGAATTTCATATTAATGTAAATGAGCTTTATCTTTTTTATATACATATATATATATATAATAAACATATACATATATATTCAGGCTTCTGAGGAGATTTCTGTTTTCCAGTGATGGATCAATAATCAAAAAAATTAGAATATTTGACTGACAGTTCCCAAGTCATGCATCCCCACTGCTCTTTCCCTGTTGCTATACGTTCCTATGACATGACATCTATATGACACAAAACTCTGTGATGCTTTTATGATACCTGTCATAAAGGGGAAGTGGTCGGTGCATTCTCTGAATACAAAATATTTTTTCCAAGTCTCATCATTCGGAGAAGGCATTTTGAAGCCTGGAATATGATGTCTTGATCTGAATAAAATTCTCTCTGTGATGGATGATCATACCATCTCACCCAAGTGCTTATCTTCACTGCTGTCTGAGAGTCAGAGATTTTTTTTCTTTGGGAAGCTATTCTATCTGCAACAATTCCCTCTAATAATAAAGATTTCAGCTTTATATTTGACTGCTTTTTGCCATGATCTATGACCTCTTTGCCAGGGCTAAGATGCCCTTCCAAAGTAATCTATGTCTGAGTAGCAGACATGAAATGGATGAGCAGGACTGAATCAGGGGCAGTGGGAGGTCCCTTCTCCACACATGCAGAAAGCAGAGGATGGAGTAAAGACATCTTACACCAGTAAGGAAGTAATGGAGGAGCTGCCTGCCAGGCTGAGCGTAGGAGAACTTCAGCAAGAAATAAAGAACACATTGGTGGGAAAATATTTGTTATCTAAAATATTCTCTCCTCAAGTCAGCAACTACCTAGTATATTTTTTCCTTGGTGCTTAAATTCAATTCTTCAGCATATTGGAGAACACTTTTCAGCAGGAGCTTTCATGTAGCATGGAAAATCACCATATTCTCTGTTAGTTGTGCTGGCTAGGTGATCATCTTCATCCTGTTCTGGCATAGGCCATTTATATAATGTCTATGCATTAAAACAGAACTCTAAGGTGAGAAAAAAAGGGTTCAAGTTTCTCCAAGCACACAAAAAATTCACCCTTGCATATACCAAACCCTATTCATAGATGACACCTGCAGAAGATCTGGTGGCAGTCAGTGACTGGTAGAATATGTGGTTACATCCATAGAACATGGTCTCTACATGATGACCAAATCCCCATCAGGACCAGGTAGAAATACTCTGTTTGGTCAATCATATTTACCTGTTTCCCAGCTGGTAGCTATTCAAGGTCAGCATGACTGGGATAAGGATATAGTTCTAGTAGATTTAAGGGGTCCTTAGGATACAATGACTTGAGTTCTGTTTTGGTGCTTGACCTGTGCATCTAGTAGCGTCGCCTCAGCAGCCCTTCCATGAAGTTCCCAGGGCTCTCCATGCACTCTGGAGCATAAATCCTCTATTAAATCTATTCTACTCAATCCATCATGAATCCTGAATGTCCTTCTATGCCAATATCTAGCCCTCCCTGTCCCACATTGCTCTCTCACGCCATCCGAGAAAGATAATCATTGAGTTATTAGATCCAGAGTCTCCTCCTGTTTTATAGACATGTTTTGAGAGAAAGAGCTTGAACAGACTACTGGAAAGGGTTCAGAATTTAAGCCTGAGCAGTGACAAAAATAAGCCAGAATAATAAAACTTTGTGTTTGGTTCCAAAGCCCAAGTTCTGCAAGCCATATTTAAGGCAGCTGGTGCTAGGTCATGCATGGACCGTATGCTGACATGAGTAGTAAAGAGATGGTCCCAGAACAGGTGCAGCTGGCTCAGCTGGGACTTCCCAGGAAATTATCTGTAGAAAGTCACATCACTCTTTCAGACAGTAAGAGAGACTATAACTCATATAAGAATCTGGCTTATAATTGACTGTTGCATTCCTCCTAGCACAGATTTTCCTTGTGTATAAAAGGAATATTTTTAGTAAAAAAAAAAAAAAAAAAAGCAAACAACTCAGGAATTCCAAATACTATGACATACACTTCAACAACAAGCTGCCACATCTTCTCAGTGTATGACACTGGATAGTAATGAATCATGGAACTGTGGAATTCAGGTTGAATATATGGAATTTGAGACAACAAGAAATCTGTGGAGGAATATTTGTGCTACAAGTGAAGGCATGAGGACCAGTATTTCTTCAGCTACAGGTATCTCATAATGGCCACTGCTGAAGGGAATCTCATTTCTCCTGGATCACTTGCAGTTAGAATTGCTGAGGTTTATGACAGTGACAGTCCTTATGCAAAATAATAAAAAAAATAGATGAAAAATAAGAATATCTGTCATGAATATTTTTGTAAAACTGTGTCCCTTCCATCAATTTCATTTTTTTATAATTTTAATTTTATAAACAGTATGACCAATTCTGGCATCAAAAAACAAGTTGTCTTTTTTTTTTTTTTTTTTTGAGAGAGAGAACTGCTTCTCTTTTGTCTATTTTCTTTTTTCCATTGACATAAATCTTACATTGAACCATCTAAAAGGATAAAGAGTTTTACCTTGCTAACATTTTTGACAACCTGAGTACTTAAAGTTCCCTTTCTCTAACAGCTGAAAGTAATAGAGCTTTATATCTTTTGGGCTGACAGACAAAAATGTCATTACTATATAATAACACAATTAAATATATAAGAAGTAAAATAACTGTCTCTTTGCAATAACACTCCTCCATTGATGTGTTATGCACATGAGAATAACATTTTCAGAGGCTGTCTTACAAATAAATGCCTCTTGACTAGCTAAGGCTGGGCATGATACAAATTAGAGTTTCACAGAAGCAGTGGCAAAAGGACAGAGGTACTTACAGCCCCTTATGTATAAAGAAGAGCTGCATTCATCCCATCAGACCATCTCATTCAGAAAGAAAGCTGAAAAGATTAAAGTGTGTAAGGCTTCTTTCTGTCTAAGGCTGAAAGAAAACTGCAGGAATAGAAAACAGCTATTTTCTACCCATGCCTTAACCTTTTAAAGCATGAACGGCATTCATCCAACACTTGTATGTGGTTTATTATTCCTTCCTTTTCTGTTATGTTGAATTTATATAATGCTTCATAGTGACAGTTCTTTACCTCAGCTTTCTTTTAACCACCTCATTCTTCTGGAAAGAAAAACACAGATAAAGTGCAAAACTATTAGTGAGACCTTATACTGCCAACAGAGAGCATAGGAACAAGTTCAGTGGAAAAACACAGCATTTGGCTGTAGAAACACAAAACAGGTGGCTGTAGGTCAGTCCATGTTCTTGTCATCCCAAATTACCTTAACAAGCAATTCCACAGTGCTTAGCATTGCAGCACGTTCCATCTATAATGTCACCAACTGGACTTTGGGCACCAAGTGCTTCGGGTTATTGCCATCAGTTAGAGTTGTCTGCCACCTGGTCAGACTTCAAGCAACTTAAAAATACTTCTTTAACAATAAAACTGCTCCAAAATGAAAAGCTCTTTCTTCTTCCACAAAGTATCACAGGCACTGTTGTCTTCTTTTACAGATCCAAGTGCATTATGGATATTAAAAGAACAAGAACGGTAATTAAATGTGATATTCATGTACATTAAGAGATACATCCCTGAGTATCTCTTATTCTGAAGGAATCAAAAGACTATGGATTTAGAGGACTAAAGATAGTGATTAGTTTATTTGGATGTTGCAGTTGAAATGTCAGAAATAATAACATCTACAGCCATCCTTTTATTGCTCTTACT
>JAUBOD010000038.1:3597265-3610283 GCA_032353885.1 Nothura maculosa | reverse complement strand
AAATTATATTACACTATTTACAGCACACCTGTTAACTTACTCTGCCAAGAAATATTTTAGAATAAGAATCCTTTCAACATTTTAATTCCCTGATATTTTTCTCTGAACTTCCTTGCTGTACATTACAGAATTTCTTCATAACTTGAAGAAAATATGAACTTCACTTCATATTTCTAATTGTGTCTGATATGGGTATACTGTTGTCACCACCCTTTTTGACTGGACTAGGACCAGCTCATTCCCTGCCTCAGGGAGCCATTAGATTTAATGAGGCAGCCATCCCGACACACTGGAGTCAGATCGGCAATCAGTTTTTTGGTAATTGGTTTAACAGAATATTCCAGACTGGAATATCATCTGACAATTTTCACAATTATACATAGACTGCTTAATTACGATTTTCATTCTGACTATTTATATCTACACAATTGACTTGAGGTTTAGTAGTGACATGTGACTCCATTTCATTGTTTACTGTTCATATTAATTATTTTAATATTTATATACATATATATTTTTATATATGTATATTTTATTTGGTTATTTCAATCTTTTTGTTACTTGCATCTGCATGATTAAAAGCAAGATATCAGGGAGTCAGTGCACAGGATGGAGTTCTGATACTACCCCATAAGCTGTCTCTGCAAGGATCAACAATTGCTTCCCAGTGATTTGTTTGAAGTTGTTTATACTTCAGAATCTGCAAGGAACCATGTCTGGCTGAGAAATACTCATCAATGCTTCTTCTGAGGCCTCTTGCCAGCAGCTTACAACCATACCTCAAGCCTAAGCTACAAGACCTTTTTCTAAAGGTGGGAAGCGAAAGAGAAACTTATATTTCATCTTCTTATCCCTCCTTATTGAGGTGAATAGAGAACAGCTCACTCTCTCATTGAGAGCTGAAGTAGCTTGACTTCCCTCCCAATTTTCCCTGGGAAGAGGAGCACAGGAACAGATGCTATAGAACAGATGTCATATCACAAGGCTATGCACTGGCGAACACTTTGGTGGTTACCTAAGTGCCTATGTCTTTCTTACAAATGATGCTTTGAATTTCTGTATATTTCTAAAATAAATTATATCTTCATATAATTCTCTGCTTGGCACTGATCTATTTCAAAAGAAAAGCCTCTCCTTGTCTTCAGGTGAAAGTACGATATTATACCAAAGGAAAAAATGATTTCCTAATATCAATTAAAATAACAAACTTTCCTAGCCTGAATACATTTCATTTTTATTAACATGTAATCCTTTGCAGAGCTTTCTTATAGGATTGACTTATTTGCAAAGGCTTCATTAGAAAATTAACCACTTGACCTGTTTCAGAGAGACAGCCACTATTCAAGACAGCATCAGGTTGACCTGAAAATGCCCAGGAGATTACATGGGAGCCAGGCACAGAATTATGCAAGTGACCTGGGGCTTTGCAGAACGCTTTGGAATATTAGCTAATCTTTTATGCTCGTTCTTTTACCAAAAACCAGGGTCAGTAGAGGTAGCTGACATTTTGTGTGACTGCAAAAACCACAAAAGGTAAATAAGCACTGTATCTTTTTCTAATACACAGCAGGTCTTGATTAGTTAGTCTGAACAAATCTCTAGCACTGATGAAACTGGACAAGAGGTGGAAGTTTCACCAAGGGAACAAAAACAGTAACTTCAGTTTTACTCACTGTCTAAGGCTGAATCTGAACTGAAGTACATTTATGTCAAGAGCTGTATAAACACAAAGAGAGAAGGCTTCTGCCTCATGAATCCTACAATTTAAATTGTAGGTTGTTAATGATCAGAAGTTCATAGATAAATTATTACTTCCTCTCCTGCACAATTTTATATAGGACTATCAGAACAGATAACTCACCATTAACTCAATATCACATAGGTAATTTTTCATTGAATCTTTGTCTTCCTGCCCATGTTACATTGCTTCAAATGCTTTCTTGATCTATATTTAGGATTTTAAATAACTTTAAAATATTTATTTTAGAGAATGAGCTATACTTTGTTTTTGTTTCCATAATGACTTTTAGAATATTTATCATAAGAATTGGCATCATAGTTTTAAGAGAGTGAGGCCAAAAGAGGTGGCATTAAGGTGGGATAAAGGATAAATAGCTTCTTCCAAGCCAACAGGGACCAACTGTCATTATTTGTGCTTTGATGTGCTTTCAAGAGCTGTGTAAAACACAGGCAGATCCTGAGCATGGCTGAAACCACTTGAATAACCTGCAGGCAGCAGGGAGGCTCAATCATCACACTGGTTATGGGAAGAAGTGCAGAAAAGTTCAAGAATGGGCTGAGTTCATGTCTATCATCAGTCAAATGAGGGCAATTTTCTCAGTTAATTAGCTCTAAGAACCTGCTGATTTGGACATTAAACCTGTGCTAACTCTGCTGTTTGGATGACCAGGCAGGTCTTGCCTGCAGTTCAGTCTTGAACTAGAAGCCAAGAAGGAAAATAATAATGTTGTGTATAATCTCTTGTGTATATTGTTGCATAGTCTCGTTGCTTGTGCTATGTTTTGGAGGTAGAACATGACAAGGATCCCATAACTTAGTTTCCACTCATCCCACGAGAAGGAGCAAGACATTTAGGGGTTTGTACATGCAAAATAAAGCAGCATCATGTGAAAAGGAAAGCACTGGATAGGCCACTTGCGTCATGGCTTACTGAAAAGAGCTTATATCACCAGCAGCTCGCATGGCTCAGTCTATGTCCAGGTAACCAGATAACCACAGTTGACCTGGATGCCGCCCTGTGCCACCTGCTCTAGGTGTGCCTGCTGGAGCAGGAAGGTTGGACCAGATGATCTCTAGAGGTCCCTTCCAACCTTGTAGATTCTGTGATTCTGTGATTCTGCAACCATACGTCAAAGAAAACATTTAATTTGTTTCAGGCTGAAGTTTTTGCAGTCAATATTACTCAAATGAATCTGTCTGTACATCCTGAGAGACAACAGTTACTCTCCAGCAACTGTCAGATAAAGGAATAAAAGTTCCCATGAGTGAATTTCATCTCTTTCTGATCTATCGGTGATTCCCACACAAAAGTGTATATAGTATCTTAGTTAATGATGATAGAATAAAATCTGGAATTTTATCTGAAGGATAATCTCTGCAAGCAAACAGATAATAAGAGCATAGGACAGTCTTAATGTTTTCTTAGTAGAAATCTGTTGCTCCTTAATTAATACTTGGTTCAATATTTCCTCTTCATTATGCAGTTCCCAGAGTCCCCATTAAAAGCAGCATCACAGCTTACCATAGGATTTTTAAATCATAGAACTTAAGACAATGAAAAATTTCTGTTTAGGAATAAATAGAATAATTATGTGTTATGAGTCTCCTCTTTTGATGTCTATTCATAAAAATAAATAAAAATAGGATAAAAGCTATATACCGTTGTCTCTAACTCTAAAACAATGATTTCTAGCTTTCATACCAACCCTTTCTTGTGCAAAATATTTTGCACATTTTAACACCTAAAGTAATGAAGAAAATGTGGGAAAGTTGTAATTGTTTTCACTAAGTTAGCACTCTGCATTGGAATTGTCATGGGGTTCTGAGTGCTGTCACAGTGAAAACTCTACATCAGTGAAGGTTTTCTCATTTGGTCTGCCCACAATGGATAATTGTAATTCTGTCCTGGTGGACTTACTAAAAATTACTTTGCAAAAGCCTCCGCCTCTCATACATTGACAGATAAGAGAATATGCTGTAATCTCCATTCTTTGTGAAGGGAGCTGCTTGCCAGTTTGACAGAGAGAATGAACTCCAAGCTCCTGAAAACAGTTTTTGATTGTTTAGCTGGCCATTACTCTCAACTCATTTTCTGAGCTATCAATACCTTGTCCCTATCATTTTCAGGACTCATCTAGTGAAAATGGCATGTTTTTCAGAAAGCAAATAAGTTCTTAGAGGAGTAAAAATGCTTTTTAGTACCTGTTGTCCCTGAATTCACGCCAATCTCCTCAGAAACCTCAAACAGTTCTAGCCTTCCTTTCAGTTAAAGATAATTATGTGTAGATCCACTTTCAACCCTGAAGGAATTTCCATGTTCTGCACACCTTTTCCCAATATTTAAATTCCCTAGCATCATCACTCAAGGCTATTCCAAGGTACAAATTTGTCTGAGCAGATTGAGCAGAACAAGACTAATCTCACCCTCAATCATCATAGGATGTAGGTTTTGGAGGAACTGATTCTTAGAGATCCACAATGAAAATCCAGAACTATTCTTTTTACAACAATGAAGTGGAAATTGCCTCTTCAAAAGCAAAGATGAAAATGAAGCCTGCAGAAGTGCTTAATGCAACAAGAAAAGCACTTACAAATGTTGCTTTGTTTAATTCAACCTCCTACTGAAGGGATGAAGATCTCAAATAATTTTCAAAGCTGCTGTAGTCACAAACATATGGGATAATCTCTGGTAGATATCAGTGCCTACACGGATCTGTGAGCGTGTTTTAGGATGAATGGGGAAAGAAAGCATAAGCTGTAACACATGACTAAACACTAGAAGAGCCTTTGATTAAGCATGGGAGGAGCCTTTGTCTTACTGATTGGGAAACTCCTAGAGCAGATGCAAACTTGGTTCCAGTACTTGTGCAAAGGAATTTTCTTTGAGTGACTACATCATAATAAAATATGCAAATAGAAGGATAGTGAAACTTTGAGTATAAGGGGAAAGTGTATATATTCCTCTTGCTGTATTGTAGGGAAAGGGAAAATTAGGTTTCTTTTTCCATTTGTGAAAGAGAAGAGTTGCTCCATTGGAAAGGGTTCAAAGCTACAAATACCAGTAAGATTGAGATGTCTCATATTATAGTGAAAACTCATATTTAGGTTTATGCCCGTGTTTCTTATTAGAAAGCTTTAAGCATTGTCTCACATTTAAGTTTCTCTCTCCTAAATACATGCACAGTTTTGGAGTTTGTTTCAAGGTTTCAAGGTGCCTGGATGTATGAATATATTATAATAGAAAAAAAGATGCTTAAAACATTCTGTTCTGGAGCAAGAACTTTAAAATTTAGAGATTGTATTGCTTACCATCATGCTATCTTAATTTGTTATTAAACTAAGCCAGGTATTTTTCTTGTTTTCTTGCCAATTACTTTTTCAATACCTATTTTTATCCAAAATTCAATTGCTTTAAACTAAATTTTACAACAGATTGATATGTTGAATGAATTCTGGTTAAACTTCAACCTTATCTTCACTGTGTTCATAATGGTAGCAAGTAGAAGTCCAACTATATATTAGTAACTGCATTCTCTAGAAAGCTGACCTAAAGTCCTAGGGCCAGATATATTAAAGTGCCTTGGTAGCAGGGACAGAAGTCCTTGCTGTCAAGGCTCTGTAACTGCAATCTCCTACCATTGACAGGCCAAGCTAATTATATTACTGCTCATATCTAATTATTCCAATTTCTCAGGGAACTGAGAAAGAGTTCAAGTGCCTGCCTAGCAGAAAAAAAAAAAAAGAAAAAAAAAAAGAAAAAGGGCTTTCAGATCACCTATTCTAAACTTTCATGTTAAATAGGAATTAATATAAACTTCCATCAGATAGATGATCCTGGAAAGAAGGTAGTCTAAACTGTTGTCTCTATTTAGAAGGCACTTACTAGAGCTTGGCCCAAGTTAAACTTCCTGAGGCAGACTGCACGTGTGGTCCAGTGTTCTCAAAAGCTCTGAAATCTCTTATTAGATCCTGAGATTAAAACTGATATGAATTACACAGCAAAGGAAGAGAAATTTGCAGCAAGAAGTAATATAAAACATAGGTAGTAGCTATTCTGTATCACATTGGATGCCCCCAAATAGCAATGAAATATGATCCAAAAGGTGATAAGTGAACAAACACAATAGATTCTGAGGAACAGGAGGAGGGAGATGGGTTGGAAGATCACTATTGACTTACTTAGTTGTGTTACATGGGAGAATGGAGGCTAAATGAAATACGGTTAGCTCAATTCCAAACTGCCAGTGTCAACCTTTTGATTAAAAAAAGAAATGTGGTATCATGACATGCAGCATTCTTAATCTACTATTCCTGATTAAAAAAAAATAAAAAAGCCTTTTATATATCTGCAATGCATTACATTTCAGATATAATAGGTTTAGCCTAGTCTTAGGCAATGCAAAATAGGTCTAGTAAAAGACTGCTCGCAGAGGAGTAGATAGGTTTTATTACAGAAAAGAAAGCAAAAGATAAGGGAAAAATAAATATCCCTACAAACATATTCATTATCCAATAGCAGATACCAAACTTGTAAAGAAGAAGCACTAAATTATTTCTAAGATCTGATATTATTTGTGATTCATAACTCAGAATTCTTACAGTCAACTACAAATTATCTGATTTCTGCAAGGAATTATGACAGAAGTACAGAAAAAAAAAGGTTCCCTTCCCAGTTCCAAAACATAAAGTTAATTGGTATAAAATTATGGTTTTTTTTTTTTAAGTTTCCTCAAACTACAAAAAGTGCTACAGAAAAGTTGACAATAAGATTTATTTCCATCATATACCAAACATATTCAAATTTGTTAGATTTTTATTGAGGACACTATAAATTAACACTGCAAGATTGTGATGTTTAATTAGATGAACATCAATATTAATAACCATCTGTGAATGTCATCTACACGTTATCTGGTTTAATACCACATATTGCAATACATGTTGCACTGCAGCATATAGGTATAGAGCTGAAAAGGTGGGAAGGAAAGCAACAGGACTTAAAAGAAACATTAGAAACATCATCTAATTGCTAATTAAGCTCCACTAAAACATAGAGCCTGCAATGATGAATGTACTCTTAACAATAGGAAGGAATGAGTCATTCTGACACACAAAGGAGGTTTGCTTAACCATAGAGATAATCATTCAATTTAAAGGAAATTTTTTTTATCATCTATTTCCTCCTCTTTTATCTGACAGAGATAGAGAGTGCTGAGTGCCATTCAAACCGCTTCTTTTACTCTTACTTGGTATTGATTATGTGACCTCGCATTTTCATTATATTTTTAGCTTCCATATAAGAGTCCAGTAGTTCCAGATGACTAGATTTATTTTTCATCAATTTTATTAGGTACTGAGAAAACAAATTTTAGCTGGCCATATACTAAATTTCTGAGAATAGAATCACTTGCTGTTATGCTTGAGGAAAATACACTGGAGGAGAAAAAAAAAGAAAAAAAAAGAACTAAGGAGTAAGGTTTGGGTAAACAGCTGAAAGACTTGAAGTCCTTAAGGTGGCTTTAAATATTTCTTCTGGAAGAAACTTCTTACCACTGCAAAAAGTCAGCACTGAGCTGTCTGTTCTATAAAAGCCCTTGGACTGAGACTATATGGATTACTCAGGCTTCCCAGGAGAATCTCCACACTGACATGTAGTAAACAGGGAGAGCATCAGGGCCAAAAGTAGGGTCAGCAGAGTTATATTTACACAGACCCAGGGACCCAAAGACTTTAAACTCTCAGTATTGATGAGTAGCAGCTGCTGATCCTGCCATAAACTGTCTATAGCCCAGCAGCCAGCTCCGTTTCTGGGCATAATATTAACTTCCAATGCCCAAGCAGACTCCCTCAGCACTGCTATGAGATAGGACTTGTCAGTCTTTACACAAGTCTGGTATTTCCCAAAAAGTGCAGAATGAAAACCTAGAACCAGAAAAGCTGCCCGAAGAGCAGTCTGAGCGTAACTGAGATACTTAAGTGCAGCCTTGTGAGTACCTGTACTTTATAGCCTCCCTAGTTTTTACTCAGATGTTCCCCAGCCTCTAACAAACTTTTACTGATATACTTCAAGAAGTACTCCAGTTGTCACAGGACAGAGTACTTGGCCCTGATTTCCTGCCATATTTGAAAGATGGCTAAAAACTGGCTGTTATTGGTTGTCTTAGATTTGATATATTAGGTTGCCCAAAGCCTACAAATGCAGATCTGCAGGAACAGTGAATCTCCCAGAAAGGCTCTCATTTTGTTTTCTGGGCTGGAGGGAAAATCTTGACTCAAGTAAGGAAGAGACAACTATTGCTTATTTTAGGTAGTAATTCAAATTCTTGATAAAAAAGGACTTAAATCTAGCTTTCCACTTATAACAGCTTAACCTGAAATAGTAGCTATGGATTATTCAAAGACTAACACTATAGTTAGTCCAATTCAGCTGAATCAAAAAGGAGTGAGGTTGGAAGGAATTTCTGGAGATCATTCCAAAAGACTATTCCAAAATAGAAACCGAGCAAATTCTCCTAACAATTGTCATATAGAGAGTGCTTGGGATGGCACCTGGGCAGCTCAAGTCATGCCTGTTTCTGCTTGCCACCTTACCTGAGCCAGCAAACTAAATACCACAATGCAGGACAGAATCCCTTGAAGAAGGGGTAATTAGAGCCACATTTCACAAGTCTAAATCTTCTTATGGCTTCTCTACCACTGTGACAAATGGGGATCCTGACTTCAGCAGCCTAACTGAGAGTGAGGGAGGAAAAATGGTAACAATACTCTTCAATGATACAATAAGAATGATGTAACTGGGCATGTGAGTTCAATATTTCTTTGATGTTGAGCATTCATTTTGTCAAGGGAAGTGTGAGAAAGTCTAAGACCTTTGGCTTCTAAGACCAAAAGGATGAATCCATTGCTACTAAACATACTGTAAAAGAGAGCAGATAGGGTGCTCACAGTGTATGGCTTGACATAAAGCCTCCACAACTGTTAACATGGCTCTGACAGGCAGGTTAAATATATAATGTGGGGCACTGAGTTCACAGTGGAGATCTACTCTACAATCCATGTGAAGTAGGTATTTCAGAAAATCCTATTGTTGGTCTCTGATCTAAGGCAGAGCCAAAAATCAAGTGACAGTATGTTTGGGTGAGTGTGAGAAAGGAGTAAACGTAGTATAATAAGATAAGCAGAAAACATCCTAGTACGCTGTAGAAGCGTTAAGGAAGAAGAGAGGAAAAATATTAAATGAGAGCAAACATCACTATCCTCTTTGTGGTGAGTTTGTTACATGCTGTGTGCATTTATATATAACACTCATATCACCAAAAGCAACCATTGCTTTGAAGTATCGTGCTGAGAAACTTGCCCTCAGGCAAGTGACTCCCCTGAAAATGATGTTACAGCATCAGTGTATCAATGGCTTTATTGCTCCATGGTGTTGTTTTCAGCAGTCAATGCTTTGGGGAGTAAAACAAGGCACTGCTTTCTTGCCAGGTAAGAGCGCTCTTGTTAAAATGTATTGGTGCAGTTATAGGCTGGCAAATAATTCCCTGTTCTCAGGAACCTTTGCCAGGATAATTGCTTCTTTGCTTCTTCAGGCCTTTTCCTCTCTACCCTGCAACTATCTGGAATTCTTTCTGCAAACAAATAAATCTTCTAATTCTCAGTATTTGAGAGTACGGATGACTAGTTAATAATGCTGAAATGTACATTTTGCTTGAACCAACAAACAAGAGTAGATCTACTGCTTCTTGAAGAAGGAAGCATATGTTTACTGTCCGGATATAATCAACATTGATTAAATTATTTGCTGATGCAGAATAGATAGGGCTACAAAAGAACTAAAGATCTTTTGAGTTGTTTTCTTTTCTTAATCATGTGTAGTATAATTTTGTCTATTGAATTAAACCCTGAGATGTCTGAAATACTTAGAGCTATTTCTCACACTGATTCAGTGTATAGAGTCATAATATAAGTTATCCTTTACCCATAAGCAAAACCCTATCTCAAAAACAAGCAAGAAAAATTGTCTGCTTTTATAGATGGAAAATTGGTCTTTTAAAATTGACATATCTTTTATTGCCATAGGCATCTGAGAATTAAGATATTTTAATGTGAAATAGTTCCATTTTCTGCAACAAGATATCTAACAGTAAAGCATGAAAATACTCTTGCAATGCTTTCAGTTTTGCAGTTTGTTATATTATTGTCATTCATTTCAAAGTTATAAGCCTTACCAAATACCTTGAGAACTTAAACATCACAAAGTATGTGCTTTAAGGTGGCTTCCTTAAAGATTTGCAATTCAACTAACCTGTGCCTCATATTGCCAAGTAAGGGACAATAGTGAATATCATAACCCAATTTGTTGGTGATGTGTTCTAGGAAGCTATTGAACAGAAAACAGAGTAGATGTTTTCCAATGACAGAGCTAGCAAGACATGAAAGAGAGAAGGTCTCTGATGGAATTATCTGGACTTTTTTTTAATAAGTATATTGTTATTTGATAAAGCATTAAAAAGAACAAAATGCTACTGAAACAGGGTCAAAGAGAACAGCTGATGCTGAACTCTATTTGAAGTAGTTTTTCTCATAATAAAATATAGGAAAGAAATACCAGGGAAGGCATCCATTCTTGACTGACTGAGGCAGAAGCTCATAGCAGTTTGGCTTAATGGAACTTCTATTTTAACTTTGACCATGTGTTCTGAGCTATATAGACCTTTATCAATTTGGCTTAATCTGCTGAATTTCCTTAGCAGCTCATCCTGGTACTCCAGAACAAAGAAGGGAATTCTCAAGCTGAAGAGAGCATGAACTGCTTACTTCTTCACAAAGGGCAAGTCCTGGGCAGTGAGACAGAAGGATACCAGTATGTCAGAGCTGAGGACCTCTTTGGCAAAGCTTTCCAGAAAATTTATTAAAACAGTCAGCTATTTGCTGCTAGATGCTGACCTACTCAAGCAATCAGATGGATGTCTCACTACATCTCACGCAGCCAATCTGCCAAATAATTCTATCCTCCTGTAGGCAGTTGGAAAGCACACCATTTCAGGCCATGACTGGAGCATGTCATGATGTTTAGTAGCTCTTCACTATTCAGTAGGCAGTCACTGCCCTTGGCTGTGCACTCCAGCTTCCAGAGACATTTGAAGTATTAGGCAGTTACAAGCTTCTTGCAACTCAGTAAGAATGACATAGATTGCTGATTAGCTGAAGTAGAAGAATTCTTCCCCTCCCCACAAATACTAGAAATGGAGAGGAGGGTGAAAAGTTACCCAGGACACTGTTTTCCAGCTGATCTTGCTGCTTTACAATGGGTATGAATAGCTTCAACTAGTCTTCTGGCAACAGATGCACACTTTACAGCAGGGAGTCAATTCAATATTAAAACACCTAAATTTTCAAGCGTTGCATGTGAGTTAGTTAGCTAAGATACCATTATAGCCCATGGAGACCTAGTCAGTACAGTCAGCAGAGCAAAGGGAGCAATTTGCCAGCCAGTAGATGTCTGTCTTGGACTGAGCTAGGTCATGTCCTACTTGCCATTCTAGGTGCCTAGACTGTATTGTCTAGATCTTCCTGGTCTGTATTAGAAACCTCAGAACCCCACTCACAATTAAATACCTGCATGCATGCAAATGTATGCACAGAGCTTTGGTTTCTCTCTAGCAAAGATATCTCCTACCTTTTATGGAGTCACAAGCTCAATGGAGAGCTGGAGTGGAGGGGGAAGCATACAGAGGCTGTCAATAAATAACGTGGCAGAGCAATGAAGAGACACTCTACATGGACTATGGTAACAAGAAGCCAAGGTACATGCGATGACCAGCATGTTACTACTGTACCCCACTGTAACTCTGAGTTACAGTGCTTATCCTGTATTTCCTAGACACCTACATTTCCAGGACTGTTCAAATAAAGTCCGAGAAAAGACTCTTTTTCTTCAACAGCATAAGAGTACATTCCATATTCAGTATGCACACACACATACACACACAAACATGTATATATACACAAATAAATAGTCTCCATGGAGTCATGTAGGTACTCCCATTAAAAGAATGAAACCCGTGCAGATAGATGATAATTTATGAAAGATCAAGCCCACTTTTGCAAACCAGTGCAGCAAATGTGCCAAGAGATGAGTCCAGAGTGAATATTTATCACTCAGATTAAAAATAGTGAAAGTGGAGACTTGTAGTACAAAAACTGTCAGATGTTTTAACTGTGGCCTTGCCAACAGACGCCTGGGAGCTTGATTTGAAGCTGATTTAAATCAGTGGATAGCTTCCCACAGACTTCAGTCAGTAAGTTTTTGGATCAAGCCTCCAATGCAATCTAAAATGTCTGTATGTTAAACATCCATTTATCTCTCTGTTTTTCTGAATCAGTCAAACATCTACAACACCAAATTCTTTTTAATTGCTTGACATGGAGGAAAAAACTGCATTCAGTATGGCAAACAAGGGGCAATATGAAGAACTTCCGTTAACACATAGAGGCAAATAGCATGTAATTCTGTATAGGTTACAAAAACTTTGCCTCGTAAAGTGAATTGCACTATACTTAAAAAATGTTCTTGCCATTTTCAGTTCCTGGATATTTATTGGACATTTCTACCACTAGCTATTTCTTTTTGTGGAATAGTCTTCTATCTGTTTTGAGGAATAGTATATTACATATAAATTTTGTCCAAAATATGTAAAAGCTGTATTTTAAACACGGGGTCTATTTAAGAGATAGGCCATACATTTAAATCTTAAACTTACTCTGTGGAGTGAAAAGAAATGGTACTTTTTCTTTTTTTAGAATGCAAGGGTTCAATTGTTTCATTGAGCCTAATAGAGTACTTCATTCTAGGATGAACAAAAGATATCTAAGAATTGCAAATGGAAGATTGTACACATAAATTCACAAGTCTTTTCTTCTGACATCAAATCTTTGACCAGAGGTTTTTATATCACTCCCAGAATTGTTAAGTTTTTATTTCTTTTCAGTACAATACAATGCTAAAGACTTGCAGGATGATATTAAATTGAAAATTTATCAAAATTCTTATGACTATGCTTTTTATTTCCACTGGTATGCAGAGAAGCCATCTAGTATCCCACTTTTCAGTTAAATAGTAACTCTAAATTTATGTTACAACTTTTGGAATGTCATAGGATGAGTGTGTAGTTAATGTTATTCATTATTTACAAAAAAAGAAAAGAGGAAAGGAAAGGAAAGGAAAGGAAAGGAAAGGAAAGGAAAGGAAAGGAAAGGAAAGGAAAGGAAAGGAAAG
>JAUBOD010000038.1:3575106-3588259 GCA_032353885.1 Nothura maculosa | reverse complement strand
CTTTTCTTTTCTTTTCTTTTCTTTTCTTTTCTTTTCTTTTCTTTTCTTTTCTTTTCTTTTCTTTTCTTTTCTTTTTACAGAGGACTCTCCTGTTTTATCCCACTTTAATTAGAATTCATGGAATCTGAACAGAGATTGCATAATTCAGTTTTCTCCACTGGATGCCCTCCCTTTTCTCCTTCATTCCACCACAGAAGCTGTTGTTAAGCAAATGATACACCTTAGACAGACTCTGTTTCTGAATGGTGTTCCTTTTTCTGAAGGGATTTTTTTTCTCATGTCCAAAAGTCTTGCCGTTTCTAAGCTGATAGGTGCCACCCACTCAGGGATGAAACTGAGGAGGGTGCAGTCCATAAAAGAGGGATCTGTTGTGGAGTGCTTCGCAAGAGTTTAGGAATTCTAGATCCACTATGGCTGGAATCTCCACACCGTGGTGTTGCTTGTTTCAGAACAGTCTCACATCTGTCATATTATAACTTGTACAAGCTTTCCTTTAAAATGTAGGTGCCAGAACTGTATATTCCTCTATGTACTACAAAAGTAAAAACACCTTTATATGTATTCATTTCTTAGACATCCAAAAGATGATTGAAGGAGAGATTGACCCCTTGCTGTCATTGAGAAAGGTGTTTCTCTTTGTGCACCAAGTTTCTTTGTGCATTCCTCTCTTAGGTTACAAGATGAAGGAAACTTGTCCTTAGAAATTCTTCTCCTGCTTCCACGAATCACTATTTGCAAGCATTCAGTCTGACCAGTTAAAAGTCTAGTTTAAAGTTTCTGAGTACAGTCTAGGCTTTCGTTGTGTGAGCAAGCAAGATCAAATTGATAAGTTAAGCTAGAAAAACTGTTTACTTACATCTTAAACATTTTCCTAGGCAAAGTAGAGGCTAAAAGCCAGATCATGCTTCCAAATCGCCTGCAATGTGGTTCTTATTCTGCTTGGGCAGTAGCTGCAGCTGTGCTTTTTTCATCTTGAGGTTTATGACAAAGCTAAAATTGAAACCTAAATTGAAGTAAAAATATCCATTCAGAAATACACACCTTCCACCTTCAGTACTGTTAAACTGCTAGGAGATGTCTTAGATTTTTTCTTGAAATTTCATATATATTTTAGAAGTGCTACATTTATATAAAGTAAAATCATTATTGGTGCATATAGCTGTAGTGATTCTAGAGAAATATTTTTTTTTCTGAGAGTCATGGCTAAAAAAAAGGTGTTAAAAAGCTGAACAAGCTGTAGACAAAGCTGAGAACACTATGATATCTTAGATGATGGTAATTTTTCTTGCCAATCAGGAATGTGAAAAAGAAGCTTCTTTAAACCCTGAGGACTTCCTATGCACACATATTTCACCATTAAACTCCACACAAAATAAAGAAATATTTTACTCTGCAAATAGTCTGTGATCAGCAGACTTCTCAGTTAATATCTCTTGTCAGTATCCAAAATGACAAGCAGTCACAGGGCATATTTTTGGGGCAGAAGGGAAGCGAGAGGAGGAGACAGATTATGCAACTAATTTATTATCCCTAGGATGTCAGCCAGTTTCACAATATTTAGCACTAAATTAGGTTTTGATAACAGGTTATTTTTAAAGGAAAGTTTCAAGGGAATTAAAATGTCCCTTCACTTCCTGCTAAGTGAAGATACTGAATTAGTCAGCCTTTCCTTATTTAAATGTAATCTCTCTTTTTTCTCCTTCAGCTGTTCCTTGTGAGATTTATTAGACTTCATGAGTGAGTGGTATCACCTGAACAACTGATGCGTATGACAGAATAGCTTCCCAGAGCTTCCTGTCCTAGGCTTAAAGCAACTAAACCTTCATATAAACTATATAACCAGCAAATTCAAGCTTTGACCTTTTAGCAAACAAAACTGAGTTCCCTGACACTGTGGTAGAAAAGTTAAATATTAGTCATTGTAGACATCTGTAGTTAATTCTGTAAATCAAACTTTATTTTGACTGTAAATTACATAGCTAATAAATCTAATAACAAATATCTTGCTTGTTATTTTTCTGGCATTACCTGAAATCATGTTTATTTTATATCTGATCTGATAACTAACATACATGTATTTAAATGTTTTATCCTCTAGAGTATTTCATTACATGCACAATTATTTCATTACATGCAGGATAACTAACACTGGATCTGTCATACAATAAAGCATACTTTGAAAAGACACCGGCACCCATATTTGGCACCAAATTTCAAAGGAATTGTGTTCTTGTGTAGATAGATAAATTGTGGCAACAAGCAATGGCAGAAGTCGGGCAATGGAGAGCAGAAGGCAATGAGGGAGGCAGGGAGAAAAGTACAGGAGCACATGGGATACACAAAGAAGTTTTTACTTCATCACCGATACAGTGTTTCATAAGAGCATCCCAAACACAGTTATCTGTCCAAAGTCTTACACCGAGAACTGAAAAAGAAGATGAAAAAGAAGATATTTGGCCAAGTTCCTATCTGGTGTAAATGGGAACAGCTTATTTCCTGTGTTGGTATGAGATCCCAGGTCACTGTCAGTATTGCCTTGCCACCTGAGCTCTTCTTTACTGAGAGTGGCAGACTTTCACAGTGCTTTCTCTAGCCTTCTGATTTATTCACCAATATTTGTTTGACTATTGACACACAACTCATAATGTTGGCATGAGAGTTATGTTGGACCAAATTCCTATGTTGTGTCTGACAGCTAGGATCATATCATTCAAAAATCTACTCAGCTTGGTCATGGATTTGCAGGCCAGGTCATAAATTAAGTGTTTGGAATTTCTTAGGTGTCCTTGGTCTTTCTGGGTTTTCATATTTGTGAAAATTTAATGGTTCTTAGTGTGTGATAGAGAGTTGCTTTAGAATCATTTACACCTACTGGTGAGGTTGCACAGAATGGACAAGAGTATTATTTTCTAAATGCATTCCTAATGCTTATGTAGGCTCAAAAACAATAGAAAAATCATGGAAATAGATATAAAGAAGGCTACTAGAGGATCACTTCTGAATTAAGACATTCCTGAACTTCAAATTGGAGTTCCCAGGAAAGTAACAGTTTGTTACATATTGCTCTGTCCTCACAAATTTTAGGAATCTAATATTTTCTGTATTGAAAACAAGACAGTTGTTTGGGCAGGATCTCTGTTTTTGTCCATTAACTAATAGTTATATTCTTATATTGGTGAGAGTTACATTTTAGTTCTTAAGTATGTACCAATTTCTTATTCATAGATACTCAAATTTTATAGCCTAATTCACCTCGCATCCCCCAAAACATGTTGGTCAAAAAACATATTCATACTTGAATTTTTGCCAGCTTACTTCTGAGTTGCCCTAAGGTAAAAGGAGAGTCCTAAATACTTCACTACCAGGCAATCTAGGGTAGCTCAGATGGTTTAGCTCCCACTGAAGCTTGCCTCTGCATGGACTGTTTAAGAAGGTAGAATAGTTGACCTTGTGCTCTTATGCACAAGCCAAATTTCTTTGGGAATTGTTCTGCATCCTTATTCATATCAGTAGGCGTGTTGCAGAACACCAGAATTTGGGTTCTTTTTTGAAAAAAAAAAGCTAAATAAATAAAAGCTAAATATTGACATTTTTTGTGTAAACTAGTAACGTGGAAAGTGAATAACAAAAACTCAGCCAGATTCAATCATATATATTTCTATCAATTACAAGTCATACTGCCAAGCCCAGGATTTGATGAAGTGTACTGAGTTAATTAAAAGTGATGGGAAAGAAAGATTTTTTTCTCTGATAATGTCTTTCTCTCATTCAGCCAAGCAAACTCTAAAAGCTTGACCATGTTATTTGACCTCCTACAACTGTCACTCAGCTTGAAAGAAATGCCATTATTTTTACAACAGTCACTCGAGGTTCTTGGACATATGGTGTCTCCTTCTGTAATTTCAATTGATCTTGATAAAAATCAAGCCATTAAATCTTTTTTTTTTTTTTTTTTTTCTTAAAAATTAGCCCCAAAGAAATTTTTTCGTTTTCTTCTGGAGTGATGTAGCAGTACCATCAAGTTATCAAACTCTTAACTACCTGAAACATAATGGTGTCAGGTCTTTCAAGATTCTCAGTTCTTCTCATTTGTTTCTTTTTTCATTTATTTGGGTTTTTTAAAAACAAACTTAGCTCTGTCTCTTCCTGTATTAGAGTATAATACAGTTAATTTTTTTTCAAATTACTCTTAGTGTTTTAGGATTGGATGTGTTTTTCTCTTCACAAATAGAGGACTATAAAATAGTATTGCTTTTGCATTGAGAATGAAGTCTGCTTTTGCTAAGTTATCTTTTTCTTAACATAAAGGATTGTAGTTTGACCTGGATCAGAGTGTACTCACACATGAACTAGATGTCATTTTCAATTACAGATGTTCTTCAGGAACTAGTAGTGAAATTTCATGTGTAGATTATTTCAAAATGATTAATAGATCACAACTTTCAAACTGAAAATATATATTGTATGTATATCTGGTCAAGCTTAAATAAAAATATGGGGGTTCACTTTGGTAAAGCATACTTATTCTCAATAGTGCTTTCAAATTTATTGTTTGCAGCAACCATTAAAATCATCAGGTAGCACTGGGATGACTGGTATGACCCGGGTAGAGTTTTTGAAGGATTTGTTACTCAGTTTAAATTGTACTCTGATTTAAGACTGTTTGATTTCACAAAAATTCAACTTGTGTCTATATATGTATATATATATGTATTCTATACTTATACATATAAAATGACCATCCTCTGCCCTCAGTTAATCTTCAGATACTTCAACGAGACTTACAAAGACTTTTGCTTGCCATGTGTTTGTGATATCCCATACCCATGACAGTGGACTTGTTATTCTCAACAGCAAATCAGCAACTGGTCCATGATTTCAGAACTTGCCTCCAAAAAAGATGAAAAAGATCTCAAATGTAATCATCAATATTAAAAATTTAAACTATTTTTATCCTATCTTTGCAGTAATAATGCCATAAAAAAATATTCTATAAATCGCTTTTCTGAGAACAAAAGGAGGAAGAAGCTGTAGAGATTTTTTAGTATTTGCTTTAATATGTAAAGTATCACATGATAAGATATGACATGGTATAATATGATATGATTGATATGAAGTGAAATGAATTCGGTCAAGAGAAAATTGGATTTTGGACCACAATCAAAAGATTATATAATTGCTACTGAATGCAGTAGCACATATTTTTGTGGAAAAGCAGGGTTATGTCTCAAAAAATACTATAAAGTCTTTCAGTTTTGTGGAGGAGCTATAGAGAAGACCCAAAGAATCCACACACTGCTTTAATCATTCCAGCTGGCATCTCTTCTTGCTGTTTACTGTTTCAGAAGAAATCTGTATTTATGCATAGACAGAGATCTTTGAAGCAGGTGGCTTCCATGTTGTTCTGAACCACCCTGTGAAGGGACACATATCTATAACAGAGTTATTTAACTCCACAAACCTTCCTGACTTCTTGTGCAGGAAAACTGGAGACTGCTGCCGATGCATATTGTTTCCCTGAAATGAGGCCAGGAAAACTACAAAAAAGAGCATCGTTTTTTGATTTGAGTAAAAAGCTAGTTTCTTGCTGAGCTATTACAGAAGATATCTGAAGACTCATCCCTGAGCAGATATTTTTAAATTTACTACCTCAAAGGCAGAATGAGGCTTACAGGGCAAGGTAGCTCCTCTGCCAGATGTGAGAGAGAAAGAGATGACTACCACATTGCCAGAGTGGAAGTTTGTGTCATTTGACAAACAGATAGATGTATTGTCTCAGAGAACAACCTTCTCTGGCTTGATACCTGGGAACTGTAAGCTCTGTTCAAAACGCAAAAAGGAATATTTCTGTATGATGGTTTGGAGTTTTCATGTGTTTCATCTTTTTATATGCATTGGAAGAATTCCATGCACAATGGTCAGTGAACCAGCTGATGCTCTTTTAGTCAAATGGAGAACAACTCTGGAGGAGAACTGCAGTAGAAAGTTGGCTGCATCTCAAAACCTCTGGGAAAAGAAAATTTAGCCAGCAGAAAAAGAACTGTGGAGGATTTAAGGGAGCGGTGGCTCTATTGTCATGTAATGCTGAATTGCCAGAATAAAGCTTGATTCTCATCATATTTTACAATGCACTGATTGTATGGAATCTATCAGTGCAACAATAAGTTATGTCTTCACCATGATTATAGCACATCTTGTATAAATGACTAAATGAGAAGCTAAAATTGCTGTGGCATAGGGATTTATATTACAATAGATATTTTTGCATAATGTGATGGTGATGCTTCAGCTTTCTCTGACACAGGCGTCTTTAGAACATCCTGTCAAAGGACTATGAATTAATATTGCCACTAGGGGAGGATAGCACTGACAAGACAGGAGGGAAAGAGGTAAAAATAGACAAGCCCTCACCTACTCAAAGGAGGTAGAAGGAAAATGAAAAAACAGTCTTGTGCCATTAAAAGGTAGGTTTTATACAGAGAGAATAAGAAAGATTTTACAAGGCAAGCATTCAGAACCAAAGTTTAGACTTGCAGACTCACATGACTGCCTCCTTACGAATGCATTCACTTTACTTGTTACTATTTGCTAGTAAATCAGCAAGGCATTTAAACATTTTCAAATAGACAAATTCAAAGACAATCCTTCTCTGAAGAGTATCCAGTACAAAAAAAAATAATAATCTGTCCTACTCTATATGCATAGAAGGACACTCTGGAATATCAAAATTTGGGAATATTTTTCACAGTCTGCAAAGCATATCTAAGTTCCCCATTACTGCCATAGTGAACATTTAGATGCAGTTGAGGAAAGGGGAAATGTGTTAGAATTATTAGTGCAGCATCAAGGAATACAGATATCACAGAGTCATAGAATGCTTAAGGTTGAAAGGGACTTTAGAGGTCATCTAGTCCAGCCCCCCTGCGAACGTATGAAGAAATAAAAATTACCAAGCCAGAAATATCAATGATAGCCTAATGAAAATGAATTTGATCTCACTGTCTTTTCTCACACCTTAATTGTAAAGAGAATGTGACAATTCTAGGCTAACACTTTAACGTTTCAGCACTAGGTAGGATAAAGGAAAGGAAGAGCTTATTTTGTGAGACTGCTGGAGAAGGAGGAGTTACTCTTACAACATAGTGTTTTAGAGCAATCACCTAGTATGTTCAATCACTGTATTCAACTCTGTCCTCCCCATGAGATTTTAGCACATATATTTCCTATGATGTTTGGGAGTTACTTCCAGGAGAGAATTGATTTATGCATGTAAGGGTCTGATTTATGTGTCTAAAAATAGAAGTCGTGTGCCTCTCCAGAAGCCCAAGAGGTGTCCAAGGATTCTGCGAAGGAAAGTAGCAGATGCAAAGTAGGAGCATGGGAGATGAGTAGCTTCTTAACATTGAAGTTTGGGGCTCCATAGGTGTCCAAACTACCCATACACAGGAGTTGAAATATCCAAATGAGTCATGTGATGTCCTGTCTCTGCAAAGCATGGTCTGACCTGCTGATGGGGAGTAGTTTAAAATAGACACTCCTCTAACCAGTGTTTTTGCAATTTTAAATAATTTAGCATTCACTGATCAAGAAAAGAAGAAACAGTGAAGATTCCTGACGTGTGATTAGGGGATTCACTTGCAGGACAGGATTCCTGGATTCCAGTCACTGCCAGTCAGATGCAGATTTACCAGAAAGGAGGCACAAAATGGGTAGAGAGAGACAGCATAGTTTCTACTTCCCTAGAGCAACAGAGGAAACATGAGGACTTGCCATACCATAGGATAGTTGCAGATATGATAGCTGTTGGCCCCCTTCCCAACCTAGACGGAGTCAGAAAACTTAACTTGTATTTACTAATGATTAAGGGCTTGACCAACTGGGACAAACTTGATTTTCATAAAAATAAATCACTACTTCTGAGTCCTTTAAATTTGTGTCCTGGGGTGTTAAAAAAGAAAAATGAAAAGGTAAACAACAGAAAGGCTAAAGGCATGTGCCTCTACACAAGAAAGGAAATAATGCAATATTGATGAAACCTACCAGTGCTTGTGGGATTTTTTTGTTTGTTTTTGTTTTGTTGGTTTTTTTTCAGGAGAATACATCTCCTTTTATTCTTTTAACCCCATTTTTCCAGCATTGAATATGAAATAACATGTAGCTCTCAAGGCAGCCACATTTGCTTAGCAACCAAAAGGCAGTCCCTGTTTTCAGCTTTTGCTGTTGAAGAAGGATGTTTTTCAGATCTCTTTTTCTCGATTTGCTCTGAAATGAGAGGTCCACAGATATAACAAATCCAGGCTACAGACACATCACTAGCAATGGTCACTTCAGTGTAATTGGTCAACTACTTCAAAGCCACGTATATTGCCTTTCTTCTTGAAAGTCAGTTATTGATAATAGCAAGAGCTGGCAGGATCTGACTGTGCAGTATTCCTGGCACTTCACCAAGAAGCAGAAAGTCTATTTAAAGTGGATTTGGATATACTTAAATGAAGCAGAATATATCATGCTTTGCAGTCAAGGACAACTGTCAGTTCTACAGAGAGGCTAGATGAGGCAAGAAGGACTTACACAATCACTGGAAATTGTAAACATTTGCGGCTAATAAGAAAAGAGGCCCAGCAGCAATGAAACGTGAGATTAACCAGCCCGCAATTATCCCAGTAATAATACTGTATATGTTTCTTCTTTACTGCTCTTGTGTGGATTACAAATGGATTCTAAAGCAGAGCTGGATAAGCCTGGGAATATTGTGTTTATATTCAGTTTAGAAGCCAGCAGGAAGATCTACAGAGACTTCAATTCTCACTGAGGCCCTCGCATAGCCTTGCAGATGGGAAACAATAGCAACAAAACATTAAAGGCTTAAGAAAGGAGAAATGAAACCTGAAAAAAATCATGCTGGATTTTCCTGAACAAGCTCCCTTATTAAATATACTAGGTCCCACATTTCTGTCTCTGCACTTAAATGATCTAACAATCTACTTCTGTTTTGCTTGCCTTTTACTGTATTTACATAATCACTTAAAAAAAAAAAAAAAAAAGCTGAGGGCCAGTCTCATCCATCACAGCATTCACCAGAGAGAAAGGTTTAATGGAAAAAGATATGATTCATTTTCTTTGTGATCTTCATCTCAAATCTTTTATTTCTCCCTGGAATTTAGGTTAATGTGTTAATAAAGGTCTATTTGGTATAGTCAGGGGTTATCATCTTCCCTTTACATTTGCCTTTGTGTTATATCAAATGTTTTATAGCAGGTATTCTAATGGTCACAGCAGTTCAAGCACTGTATCAGCCTGTTTTTACTCTTCACATCTTCACCTTTGAAGCAGAGTTTCCTCTGTGATTCACTTTTTTCTGTTGCCAAAGAGTAATTTATATTCTTTCCAAGCTAGGGAAAATGTACCCAGTTTTATTGGTGCACACTGGAAAATCTGGAATTATATATCTATATAAATAAGAAATATAAATGACTGAAAATGTTTTGGTGGAATTTTAACAACAATATCCATCTGCCAAATATGTTTGATCTAAGAGTCATCACCACAAGCTGGAAAATGCAAACATTCTTATTGCAGGAAATTATGCCTCTAGGCAATATTTTTAACAAAGTTTCATATTTTTATTCTTTCTAACCCTGGAAATGTAAAAGTGGTGAAATTTTGAGTAGGTTTGCAATTAGGTACAAATATTATGACAATTTACAGTATCCTAGTCGGCAGAAATTACAGGATCTAAATCTGTAATCAATGAGAAGTGCTGAAAACATGCAACAAAATGTGCAAAAGTCAACAGATGCAGAATACAGATGGAGAGCAATTGGCACACTGCCTAACACCTTGTACCTACAATCGAGAAGCTATTTTGTCTTTATTTCCTTCTTTTTCTCTTAATGAGATTGTTTTTCCCTGCTTTGTAAATCACATATAACCAAATGGGCAATGAGGCCTCTTCCAGGTGAATGCTCACTGCATCTTGCAGGCAAATGCAATGATATAGCTGATATGTTGGCTCTTCCTCTGCTGTATCATACCACTCACCATATCAATACAGCTAGTCTCTGACTTCAGTTTCACATTAACAGTTTACAAAAGATGATAACCAAGAACTTCTTCCTCTTGGATATCAGCTGTGGTGGTGGAGAAGCTTATCACACATACAGTTAAATCCAACAGACAGTATGTCTTTTTAGTCATCCTTAAATAGATGTGATTCTTACATCTCAGCCCTATAGAGATCTTGTCCATTGGTTTTCTGAATACAGGCTCGGAACTGTTTGATTGGCCATTTGTTAATAAATCTGCTAAAAGGCACCAGACACTTAGTAGCCATACGGGCTATTATAGCTCTAATATGTGTAACAGCTATAAATATATATAACAGCTAATAAGACTGAAGGCTCCTGATATTTCTCACCAGAAAGGGTAATAAAATCCTCTCTCACCTGTGAAGCTTTTGTAAGAGGTATTATGCAACCACAAGAGTTAGATTAATTCAAACTCTGGACCCTTGGTAAATGAGGTCTTTCTCCAGATTTATTATTGCTGATTATTGTAAATGTTTCTCTTTTGCTATAAAAACAATAGCAATAATAATGATATAAAGAAACAAAAAAACCCAACACTTTGGACTGTCTCAGTGTATGGAAGAACCATTTCATGGTAATACACTAAGCACAGAACAAGAATAAAAATGAGGAAAGCATAGCATATTTCATTCAAAGTTCCTGATATTTAGAACAGAGCTTGGAGTCAGAATTTTTTATTATACAGCCAGATCACTGCAGTCTTGGCTACTTGCTTTCCTTTCAAAGTGGTATTTGCTAAACTTTTAAATGTAGAATCATTTCAGGTTTTTATGACAGCCTCTGCTTTCCCTTTCACCCCATGAATGAGCTCATAAGCTTCAATATTTGCTTTTCTAGGCCTCAAAAATAGCATTTCTAGCAGAAAAAAAGTGAAGAAAGAAAAGAGGTTCATAAATAATCTCTGTAATCTAGTTGGCATTGTCAGCTTTAATAAAAATGTCTGCATTACTGTCCAAAACCAGAATGGGGAAGAGGTTCTTATGCAAGTGAATTATATTGACATAACAAGTCACTGAAAGCACCATCTAATTAGCTTAGTGGTAATGCTGTAATGCATTACAATGTTATCCCATAATTTAGACAGTTTTGGTCCTTTAAAAGACACTTGGACATTTGCTACTTTGCTTCCTGTAGATTTGAAGTCAATGGGATAACCACTGACTTAGTGAAAACAGCATTTTGCCAGTGCTGATGCTTTTGAAAATCTCATCTTTAAAGCTCTGTGGAAGTACTTGGGTAAGCATCTTGGAATGGACTGGGAAAGGGAAACCAAATTGCTTTTTAACACCACCTAATGGGCTGTAATGGACTAAATTTAATTAGAATCTCTAAGGAATTGCTGACCAGCACAAAAGGGGCCCATTGTCTTTTAAGAAAGCAGGTAGATAGAGAAAAATAAATGTTAAAAAAAAACATGAATGTCTTCAGCTCTTTAAGCAGAGATCTCTGGGTATTTTAGACACCCTAAATTTCTACGTGGAAATATTGTGCTTGGTGTTGTAACATGTCACCTTCTCTCTAATGCGCAATACAGAACAGGGCTGAAGCTTGTGATTTATGACATATAAGCATACTGGTCTCTATAATTTCAGACAGTAAAACTGTTATGATCAGCAACTGCAGGCCCACAACCCCTGGAAATATGGTTAGGCACATTCTTCTGCTTTGCAACTGGAATGGCAGCATGCTCGACTGATATTATAAAGACAAGAGATTCATTTTGGCTTGGAGAAGCAAAAAGTCTTGTGCTAGGGCAGTTTTCTCTAAGTTTGAGTAAAGCAAAATAGGCCTCAAAATCACAGTGCCTTCCTTTTGTACGCATGACGAAATTTTAAAATTTATTTTAAATTAGTATTTGCATCTAAAACATCTAAACATGTTTTGTCTCTCTAGCAATGCATAGAAAGAGTTGATAATTTCTTTCAATTGTTTTGATTTTCTCTAATATCATGGCCAATTTGAACAATTCATTTTGATTTAATGAAACAACTTGTTAGCAGTGAATGTTGCTATTAAATAAAATAGAGAAAAAGATGGTATGCAAAATTCAATATTCCTTTCTGAAAATGTTATACTATGCCATTTACCAAATCAAGAGAAACTTGATTCAAGCTCTTCATGTTCTTGTTAACCTGAGAGCAAGATATGTGGGGTTAGTGTAGAATGGATTCTGGCATCTGTTCTGTCATGTGTATGCCATTTGCTGTACAATATTTTTTCAACAAGTATCTGGTATCCTAGCTCCATTTGATTGTCTCTAATTTATGTCATAGAAATACAGTTTCTCTTGCAGAAAATAACTTAATTGCTACTTACCTAAATTCGTAAATAACCAGTTGATTATTTTCCCCTGGACTTCTCACTCCCAGGTGACACTTTCCAAACACTTGGCCTTGTAATTATATGGGGTTTGCCTATCTTCTAGTCAAAGATAGACCAGTTGTAATCTTTTCCATTCTCACGTCTTGTTTCAGCAGCCATAGCCTTAGTTTATTCTTTCAATTTAGATGGAATATTGTGGTTTTTACACCATTTGAGGTGAAATAAAGGAAATGAAGATTCAATAAGATGCTAGCGCTATAATCACCCCATGGTAGTTAGCTAATCTATATAAGTTGTTCATATCTTTACTTATCTGTAATAATTCATTTTATTTATTATAGTTTATTTAATCTCCAGTATAAGAGGGACGTGGAGCTTCTAGAGAGGGTCTAGCAGAGAGCTACAAAGATGATTGAGGGACTGGAACATCTCTCGTACAATGAGAGACGAAGTGAATTGGGACTGGTCAGCTTGGAGAAGAGAAGGCTGACAGGGAATCTTATTAACATGTATAAATACATGAAGGGAGATTGTAAGGAATAGGGGGCCAAGCTTTTTTCAGTGGTGGCCAGTGATAGGACAAGGGGGAATGGGTGCAAGCTGAAGCAGAGGAGGTTCCACCTGCAGGTGAGGGGGAACTTCTTTACTGTGAGGGAGACAGAGCCCTGGAACAGGCTGCCCAGGGAGGTTGTGGAGTCTCCTTCTCTGGAGGTCTTCAAAACCCGCTTGGATGCCGCCCTGTG
>JAUBOD010000038.1:3552743-3568658 GCA_032353885.1 Nothura maculosa | reverse complement strand
AGGAAGCATTTCCTCACTGTGAGGGTGACAGAGCACTGGAACAGGCTGCCCAGAGAGGTTGTGGAGTCTCCCTCTTTTTAGATCTTTAAAACCCGCTTGGATGCAGCCCTGTGCCATGTGCTCTAGGTGACCCTGCGTGTGCAGGGGTTGGACTAGATGAACTCTAAGGTCCCTTCCAACCTTATGCATTCTATGCTTCTATGATTCTGAAAAAATATTCAGTTAATCACTTTCCAAAAACATCTTAGCTATATTTTAGGAGGTTGTAAGCTTGCTATGTAGAGTTAAAAAGTAGAGTAAAAGTATGGATAATATTCTCTTAAAACATTATTGAATCATTCCCTTGAAACAACATTGAAACCATTTTTTTTAATGCACTTTTACCAATCAGTTTACTCTATGGCTCCATGGATGAGATTCACAGCCAAGGAAACTTAGAGCCATGTAGGGTTACAGACCATTAAATCCAGGATTTTTTTCCAATTCTTCAGTTTAGAGTTTGCCCTTATACAAAAGAAAATATTGCTTGTTTTTTTTTTCCGAAGCTGCCAAGCTTTTCAGCTTTTCAAATGATTTTATGAGGCATCACTCTTTTCCAGGTTTCCAAACACTGTAGGCTTGCATATATTAGGTTAGATTGGAGCCAGAAGACCAACTTCTGGACAGAAGCCAGAAGCAGGCAAAATATATGGCCTAAATCTGCACTGTATAATAAATGTTGTTTAAAATCAATCAGCAGCAATACCAGGGACTCACAGAGTAAGTAATTCTTGATTAATCAAAGAAAATAAGGTAAAAGGAATCCGAAATCCTTAGAGTCTAATTTAGACTTGATTTTCCAAGGGCTACTATAAAATAGGTATCATCGCTAAATCTAATCATACATTATGGAAGGAGACATTTTTGATAGTAGCGGTGTGAAATAATTCTAGTTGAAAGATCATCTCTGTTGACCGTTTCGTACATTTTTAATTAAAATACTTTTGTTAATCAGCTTAGGTTGCCCTACCTTTAACAAAATCAACTTAGAGATGTCTAGCCTTGAGTTTACACTTTGTTAACAATGGCCTAATGAAAAAAAAGCATGGAGTTAGAAAGGAAGAGTTAGTCACATTAACATAAAAGACATGTACTTTTTCATGCCTTTTAAGCATTTTTCACACTTGATTCTCTATATATCTCCTTATAAGTGTGAGCTCAATGTTAACTTCTGCAGTAAACAGACAGAGACCTTTCAAGACTAGAAAACAACTATGGGCTAAATTTTCAAAACAAAACATGATTAGGAAAATGATCTTAGACGTAGATTCAAACACAATGGAAATCACAGAGAAAACTCATTCAATTGCAGTGTGCTTTGGATCAAGTCTTTAAAAAATGCCTAGACCTCATAAGTCAGAGATTCTCTGATAGCTGTGGAGTGTAGGTTCTTTTGAAGTTTTCTCTCAGACACTGAAGATGCTAATTTTGTTATAAGCACAGAAAGTCTTTTTTTTTTCTCCTTGACTGCTCTCATTCTCGAATAAAGCAACTGAATCAATACAAATATTGGCTGCTTTCATGATTAGTTTTCTTGATGAGCTTTGAACAGAAACAATGAGTACATGAGCATAAAGGAGCTTGTTCTAAAGATATTTGAAAATCTGCCAAACAATTTTTTCCACAGCTGTATTGCCCATTTGAGATGGGTTAAGCTCAGGTTGTGGAATTCTCTGTGGAGACTCCTCAAGCCTGCTAGAGACTTTCAAGTCATGATTTGTTCTGAACCGATGTTTAACACTGAATACTGATGTGAAACATGGCAAGAACAATAGAAACCAAAACCTTAAGGCATCTTTTTTTTTTTTAATACAGTTGGTTTTTCTCTCATCTCCCAGCTCTGATCTGCTTGCCAAACAGTAGATATACTGTATTTGTCTAAAAATTTTCCCCCATCTTTGTAGGAGAAATGAAGTGAAATATTGTTATAAGAATAATTCAATGGCCGCAACTTAATACCTGCTAGCTTATTTTATATATCTACGTTGGAAATTAGCATTTAGCTAAGATAATCATCCCAGGTTGTTTTTTATAATCAACAGAGAGAAATAGTGTCTCTCAGGCTATATCTAGCCTGACAAGGGCCAGAAGAATGACATCTGTCAGAGATGATTTTTCTCTATTGACTATAAAAAACTATGTCACAAGTTCTGATTCACACACCTATATAAATACCTAAATTTACTTGTATGGAGGTTTAAAATTGAGTAAGATGACGCACTGTGTGTCAGTTGTTGTCAAGAGAGAAATTTCCTTATAATGTCAATAGAGAAACTACTACCTTAGTTTAAAAAAAAAAAAAAAAAAAAAAAAAAGCAAGCTCTCAGGGATTCAAGGTTTGTTTGCTTAACTCAGCTCACCTACATAAGCAGTCAGAGAAGCTCCAAATAATGAAAACACTTATCTGCCAGTACCACACAATGTGTATAATGTAGTATTTCTGTTCCTCTGCACAATCCTTGCGTTCTCTTAATTTTCTCCAGTAAACATTCAGGAAGACACAAATGAAGCAAAGAATGCTAGGCAAAAAAACTTTTTATTAAGGTGTCTTTTTTTTTTTTTTTTAAGTACCTGATTAACCAGAAGAAATTTAGCACTGGTCAGATACTCAGTGTTCTTCCTAACAAAATGTGTTTCATGACATAGGAAAAGGAAAATTACTTCCTGAAGTACTAATAGAGTACTATTCCATTTCTGAGTTACCTGGAAGTACTACTTAAAAATCTCCAAATATCGTAAAGGAAAGGAAGGAAAGTTTTTTGGAAATAGATGGAAACAGCAAGCTTACATAGAGCTGTGTATCCAAAGATAGTTTTAATGAAAAAGATTATGTTTTCTCCATATCTCCATATCTAAATGATTTTCCTACATAAGTTTTACTTGGCAAAGTCTACAAAAATACTTTCAGAGAAGAAAAAATGGTTTCCCTATCTGTAATGATCAATATGCTCATTAATAATTATTACTTACTTATTTATGATAAGTTCATGGCTGAAAGGAGATCCCACACAAGTGGACAATTAACATAAAAACAATGCTGTGAAAGCATTTAACAATTAATCATTCCCAAGCTTTATAGTAATGTGCATGTACTAGTGCATTGCTTTCAGCAACATGACAGCTGCTCTTTTATGCATTTGTAACTTCTTCAAGCAATTCTTTATTGATGACAAATTATCACGTATTTGCCTGAATAGCAGTGTGAATAAAGGCAAATACATAGAGTTACACCAGATCTATGTTTTGAGGGAAAGTGACCTGCATGAAAGCCTACTTAAATGGATGGCCACGTATCTCAATAAACAGTACAATGTATTAAGAGCTCAGAATACTCAATATTCTAGCAATGGCTGTTTTGCAAAACAGTCATTGCTAGAATATTTTTCAACTTCTCTATGACTCTCCTTTTCAGTGAGGTTGGAAGGGAAAGGAAACTAGAAAAATTAGAGTGAGCTAAAACAAATATTGCTGATAAACAAGGACAACATAAGTTCAAATATTCTTTCTTCTACTTCTGTCTTTGTAATCTTTAGAAGATTTTATATAATCATTTGTAGACAGTATAATGTCATTTTTTTTTTCTGATCTGATTAATTCCTCCAAGATTATGGGTTTATTTTAGAATATGGAATAGATACCATTTTCCTCTTTTTTTTTTTCTGTTTTAATAACTGAAGCTGAAAGTCAACATGGATTCCAAGAGTATCCAGATAAGCTAATGCAAGAAATTACACTGAGGGAAATTTATGACAAGGAAGATGTCTTTTATTGATCAATAAGATAATTATTCTCTATGGAATCTAACTGGAAGATAGAGGGCAATTCTAGATTAATAACCTGTATTTATAAGTTTCCTTAAATATCCCCTTCCTCAATTATTGTCAACACTTTAGACCTTTGTTTTTTCTTTCCTGATGCAAATATTTTTACTGTAATTTTTAATTTCTTTAGGTAGGCTAAGACCAAGCAAAATACTTGAGTGTTAAGTTATTTTATTCTGGTGGAACTGTTGAAATAATTAGTATAAGCTTAAGAGAGTTCTTGTACTGTTAGGTTACCTATGTCACAACAAAAGAGGCTTCACATTTTAGAATATAATATATTCACATCAAACTAAATCATGATGCTATTTCCGAAGATTGTGTATTGAATATTTAACTTAACAGAAATAATTAATATATAATATTTATGTAGTTACTTAACAGATTTCAGATTGCAGCTGGTATCATTTAAATATTACTTTCATTTAACATGAAATATGGTGAATGATACAATGAAATGCTTTAAAATCTAATCCCATCTGCTTAATGTTTTTATAATTATCTTTAAAATATCATGTGGTGTGTGAATTTCAACATTTCCCACAAAATCTGTTGATGGCATATAACAAATGGGCATAATGATGTCTTCTATAATTAGTCATGTATAGGTATATGTTTGCATAGGCTTTTCATAGCAGCAGTTAGGCGTATTTTATTTTAATTTGATATCCTGTATGCATGAATACTGAGTTACTAACTAATGCAGTATTACCAGGCACTAATACTATTGTTCACTTCTTTCACATTTATAACAAAAGACTGCTAAACAATGTCCAGTAAATAGCTTGAGTTCTTTAACTCAGGAATATGAATAGTGTTTTTTTTTTTTTTTAAGCCACTCAGCATTGGCCTGACCCTATTCTTGCTGAAATTGGCTGTAAAACTCCCATCAGTTCTGGGTGTTACAAATTTACATGAATTCCAAGCTCAATTAGACAAATGCTGGGAAAGTAAATCCATTTGTGGGCTGTTAAACAGCACTTCTGCATCTGCAGTAGTAAACTAAGTAGAGACAGAGCTTAAGTGTGAGCATGTTATAGCTTGTACTGTTGAATTGCCAGCTTGGTCCCTGGAATGGTTTAGGAGGGAGAGAACCAACACAGTTCAAGAGCGAACAGGAAGATCTGAGGCCAATGGGCAGCTTGTGTGGCGCCCTCATCTTCTGGAAGGAGAGTTCATCTTTATAGGCACACACTGCCAGCTGGCATCAGGAGCAGATGACGAGCACTGAGGTAGCCAAACACACCAGTCCAAGCTCAGGTTTTCTGATAGCAATGCATCTGGTAGTGCCGGAGCATATTTGGAGAATTTAATTCTTGCTCTTCTCTCTGCCGTGTGCTCTTGGCTATTGCTGTCCTGATAGCATGCCGGGGTAGGTATTATGTGCAGTATTTCTTCCAAATCCAACAGTAAATAATTAAACAACACTGCTTTTACAAAAAAATCTTCTCAAAGTATGAGCCTGTTCAGAACAGGCCACGAAGTCTGAATTTTTGAGATTTCAGACATGTCACAGCTTCTCTGGGAGTAATCTACAGTACTCGGAGCTGTGCTGGTAAGAAGACCTCTAGCTTCATTAAGAAAAATAGTTTAAAAGAAAATAAATGAATATAAAATAAATACTCAACTCTTCTAAAAAAACGCAGTAAAAGGAACTGAAGTAGTTCACATTAATACCACTGGTTTCCATGAAACAGGCCTTCCCTGCCTCTTTTGCTGATCATATTGTGTTTAGTGATCACATAGAAAACATTTACAGATCACAAAAAAAACGAGAGGCAAGATGTGACAGTTGCCCTTCTTTTAAGCTCAGTTGAGCTCACATGTCTTGAATCCTGGCTCCATATTCCACTCCTGGACTGCTATTTATCAAAAAGTAATGGATATCTTAAGAAGGTTCTCAGATCTAGGTTTATAACTCCTAATGACTGGGATTCTTCTTGCTTGTCCTGAAGAACTAAGGGCACTAAAGGAACTATATTTAAGGGAACTGAGGAACTGAAACTTGAATAAAGTCAATCCTATATAATTTTCCCAAGTTTTGTGCCATAAAGAATCAACTATGATTAACATTATATAAACACTCAATCCATCTTTACAGAAAAGTCATATTCCAGCACAATCAATCAGACACGCTAGGCAAGACAATATTTAATAAATATTTAATTCATTTAAAATTTAATAGTATTTAATAAGACATCTATTTCCACACTGGAAAATGAGACTTTCTGCTTACACACTTTTGGGCATTCTTTTAGCTTTTTATTAATTATAAAACTATGTTATTAAAATGAACTAGTCCATTAGTTATTTTCAAAAGATATAATGAAAGTGATATTTTCTCCTTACTTCTTTTCTTCCCAATAAAGGAAATAGATTGTTACATTATTTGGCATACACTCATTGTCTATAACTTCTTAGATTTGATTATATTAATCTACATTGTTCGATTTGCACTACACATACACTGTAGAACTGAAACTTTTCTTAATTTTGCAAATACATTTTTGGTCTATGTTGCTACTCTGGAACTGTTCACTACAACAGGTTGGTAGTGGAAAGGCAGGCATACAAATATACTTGCTAATACAAGGCTCACTTCTTGTCATTTAAAGGATTGTATTTTTATCAGCGATCTACATGACCAGCACTATTTTTTTTTTGAAATATTTTTACAATTTACATGGCATATATTCACTGATTATTGTTTATAATTTTTGCAGGATCATATGGAAAAAATGAATCATCTGTTATTACCTTTAGATGTTTTATTGCATATGCTTTTGTATTATTCAAAGCTCTGATCCTTGTGCTGAAGGAGATTTGCCCTGTGTCAGAAAGAGACATGTTAAACACTCAGTCATTTGTGTGACTTTTCAAGTAATTTTAAAGGTCTCCATAACTATATACTAATTTCACAAGAGCTCTACTTGTTGTCTTCTACAATATTTGAAAAGAAACACCAATTCAAAATGTTAGTTAATGGCTTGTGTCATTGAATGTTTTTCACTAGGTAACGGAATATTCTGTGACTCTGACTCAACTCTGTACAAAAGGAACATCTCAGACCTGATTCAGCAGAGCTCCTAAGCACTTGTGTCACTTTTAGCTTGACATTAAACCTGATGGAATTATTTATAAAGCAATTATATAAATGATAAAAAAAGTAAATAATACAAGATAAATAATAGAAAAATCACATCCACTAATCCAAAAGAAATATGTATATATTTCTTCTAAAGTTATTGATGTGAGTTGTATGTTAACTAGCTTGTATGAGGGAGCCTAAGAAAATCTAGGTTAACTAATGATTTCTTTGTCTTTCCTCCATTATAGAGAGTACAGCAACAGCTTTGCTTTCCTCATCCTTTTTATAAACAGCTGTTTCTAGAGAACCCAATAAAAATGCTCCTAATACTGCCAAAATTAATTTCTATTTTTTTTTCTTATTTGTATGAATATTCTGCAGTATTCACACATCTTTGCTCTACTTCTAAAACGATAGCATAAATACATCACATTTTGAATAGGGATCAAAGGTGCACAAAGGCAGTATTTAGCTCCAGTGAAAGTAGTTTATTTCATTATAGTAGTTCTGTTTCAAGGACTGCTTCTTGACAATACACAACGAGAGCTCTATAATCAGGCATTCATATTAGATTGCTCATCATGGAACAAATATAATGGCTAGAAAAATAGAAATCTGTATTTGTTTCAGTAGACTTGAAATCATTACAATTATCAAACTGATAGCTGTTTGTGTATTTCTTTAAGCCTGTTGAAGGTATCCAAGCAGAATACCATGAAATTACATATTCTTTCTAATGAAATTTGGAGCCTTTTCTCATCTGATGTAAATAATATTCAAAGTAAAGAACCTAATTAATTTATTATTGATGTTTTGTTACTTACTCTGAAGAGGTAAGCTAGCCATAGGAAGAGGGAGTTCGTGTGTGGAAACTTGAATAAAGCATTGGCTGTCCTACAGATAAAATTCAGAGCTCCTCAATTACAACAAACTCTTTGCCAATTACTGTGAAAGGTAGAACTGGTCGTAAAATTGTCAGTGCCAATTAGTGAAAAATGACGGTGCGGGTAAAAAAGCACTCAGATTCACAGTAGAGCTTAATGTATTATCTTTTTTTTTTTTTGAAAAATTCTAAGATAAATTCTACCTTCTGCCCTCTGAAACCATTGGTACACTATATTATTTGTCAGAACAAAAGTCCTTATTCCTTATTTGTCTGATTTAGAGTGAGGATTTAATTTTGTAATCTTCTAAGAGTTAGATGGCATGCCTACAGATATTTTTATTATACAGAGTAATTCACTCTTTGGTCTGATAACCGTATAAAATTGTTTTATTTAATGAAATTTAAAAAATTAAACCTTTCTATATTTTTTTATTTTCTATAAATAACACAGGTCATTCTAGACTTGCTGCAATATCCAAAATGTAAACACAGTCATTGTCTCTGTTCTTAGCTTACCTTTGCCCTATAGGTGTCATGGATGTAAAAGCTGAGTTGAGCAAATTTCACTCCAATTGACAAAGGTAGATAATGTGTTTATAAATTTTCTTGCCTCTAGCTGGCTTATATGGAGTAGTCAAAGGGTCACTCAAAACTTATATTTGAATATTGACACACTGATTGTATAAAGTATTCTTTTTCATTGTTCAAGACCATGTATTTCACGAGAGAGGATGGAAGAAGTTATATTATCACAAAAGAACCTTATTGATCTTTCTTTTTAACTTTTTTTTTAAGTCTTTTTGGAGGGAATGAGAGGGATGGGATTTTTTCTCCTTTTTTTTGAAATTTGTTTAAGATGAAGATCAGCTCAAAACAAACTTTGCTTAAACATGCACATACACCTTTAGAAGTCGTCTAAAGTAGAGAGTTTATTTAAATAAAGAGCACATACCAAAATGAGTGCAATTCATAACTCAGTTATCTGATCCTAAGGTGCAACTATTTAAGATGTATAGAGCCAATGAAGAAAAGTTAGGTTATCTTGATTTTGGACCTAAACTCAGCCACTTTGATTATCTGTGACGTCATCCTGTTCAAGATTTCCTGAATGTTGCTGTTTCAATAAGTGTTCTGCAGCTGTCAATATATACTTCAGAGGAGATATCACAATGTAAATTGGCTGAAAGTTTAATATTGGCTCTGCAACTGCCATGTTTTATGGAGCTGTAAAAACAGAATCTCTCCTGTGCCAGGGATAGCTGCATTTAAAATAGATAGCAGCAGAGACTGTCAGGTCCTCATGAAAATTTCTTCAACACTCTGGAGAGTAAGCTTCAGAGATCTGTTTTCAAAACTATTTCTAGTCTAAATTAGAAATGTCTGGAAACCCCGGTGTGAGCCAGCCCTTCGATAATAAAATTCTTTGTTTGTTTGTTTAATAGAGCTGTGTTCCTGTCTGATTATCACACAGATTTACCAGCTAACTAAGCAAAACAGAGATGGCCAAGATAATTTGCAAACCATAGCATCTGCAATAACTACTGCTCTGTAAACATCAGCAGAAAAAGGCACAATCAGTCTCATTGAAGAGCTATATCAAGATTCCTATTGCCCATTAAAAGTTTCTTTCTTTTTAGTTGAGGGATCCTAAATGCTGAGGGAACTGGCAGAGGTTATTATTGCTCAGCCGCTCTCCATCTTCTTTGGGAGATCACAGAAAACGCAGGAGGTGCTGGAGAACTTGAAGAGAGCCGATATAACTCACAATGTCACTCAAAAAGGGCAAGAGGGAGGAGCCAGAAAACTACAAGTTAGTCAACGTCACCTCTGTCCCTGGAAAGGTGATAGAGCAGCTTGTCCTCGAGAGCATTTCTAGACATTTGAAGGAAAAGGTGATTGAGAGTAGTAAGCATGGATTCACCAAGGTGAAGTCATATTTGACAAATTTGATAGACTTCTACGATGGGATGACAGGCTAGATGGCCGATAGGAGAGCTGTCGATGTTGTCTACCTTGACTTCAGCAAGGCTTTTGACAACCTCTCCCATTATATTCTCATAGGAAAGATCCACAAATGTGGACTGGATGGGTGGACAACTAGGTGGATTGAGAACTGGCTTGATGGCAGAGCTCAGAGGGTGGTGATAAATGAGGCTGAGTCCAGTTGGAGGCTTGTGGCCAGTAGTGTCCCCCAGGGGTCAGTACTGGACCCAGTGCTGTTCAACTTGTTCATCAATGACCTGGGCGAGGGCACAGAGAGCACGCTGGGCAGGTCTGTGGTCGATACCAAGCTGGGTTGAGTGACCGACATGCCAGAGGGCTGTGCTGCCATTCAGATGGACCTGGACAGGCTGGAGAGTTGGGCAGAGAGGAACCTCATGAGGTTCTATAAGGACAAGTGCAGGGGCCTGCACCTGGGGAGGAATAACCCCAGGCACCAATACAAAAGGATTAGAGGTTGATCTGCTGGAAAGCAGCTCCATGGAGAGGGATCTGGGAGTCCTGGTGGACAACTTAACTGCAAGTCAACAGGGTGCCCTTGTGGCCAAAGCAGCCAATGGGATTCTGGCTGCATCAGTCCTGCCCCTCTACTCAGCTCTCATGGGGATGCACTTGGAGAATTGTGTGCAGTTCTGGACTCCCCAGTACAAGAGGGACATGGAGCTTCTAGAGAGGGTCCAGAGGAGAGCAACAAAGATGATTAAGCGACTGGAGCATCTCTTGTACAATAAAAGACTAAGTGAGTTGGGCCTGTTTTCGCTGGAGAAGAGAAGGTTGAGAGGGGATCTGATAAACATGTTTGAATATCTGAACGGTCGATGTGAGGAGGAAGGGGCCAAACTCTTCTTAGTGGTGGCCAGTGAGAGGACAAGGGACAATGGGTAAAATTTGAAACACAGGATATTCCATCTCCATATGAGGAGGAACTTCTTTACTATGAGGGTGACAGAGCTCTGGAACAGGCTGCCCCAGGAGGCGATGGAGTCTCCTTCTCTGAAGGTCTTCCAAACCTGCCTGGAGGCCACGCTGTACCTCGTGCTCTGGGTGCCCCTGCTGGAGCAGCGGGCTGGAGTGGATGATCTCTAGAGGTCCCTTCCAACCCGAACCATACTGTGATTCTGTGATTTTCTGAAAGGTGAGGTTGACTCAGTAAGCAGAATCTCATAAGACATAACTGTGTTGATCCATAACAGGCTGCTGACAGAAATAAAGGACATTTCTATTATCTGAGGGTCTTGAACAAATGCCATTAGATATGAGACTAAACCTCCCCCCTTTTATCCTGCTGACCTGTTCTAACCTTCACTTCCTTACACCACTTGCCTACCTCACTTTAGCATAAACAGATTGCTTGACATAGTGATTTAAGTACATTATTTTTACATATGGGTAAATATAAAGATTGTGCTAAGATCACAAAAAAACACTGTGCACATAAATAGAGTGGTGGAAAATATCTTTCTACTAATTTATTCCCAAGACCTTGCTAAATGAGATCTGAAGCTCTATACACGACAGTCACCTTGCAAGTACTCACATCGAAAAAAGTCTCCTGTGGAAAAAGCTAACAGAAATATATCTTTTTCTATTTTTCTGCATTAGTACAAGGACTTTTGACTTATTGAAGATATTAAACTGGAGAGCTAGGAGACAGATAATTTTTTATACTTTGGCTTTTTTATAAATGAATTCCCTTCACGATTCATCTGATTACAAGTTTAAAATGAAAATTTTTGATTTATTCCAAACACTGTACTGAAAAATGGAAAGACTGACTTGTTTGAGAGTTAAAGTTCATTTAAGAATTTTTCGAGGGAGCTGCTTTCAGCTACCTTTTTACGTGCAAAATTGAAGTCTTGGCATATTCTCATGCCTCACAGATTCTCATTAGAAAAAGTTATAGCACTTGAATTTAAGGTGGAAGATTTTGGACTTGCGTGTATTTCCACATTAGAGTTTTTACTAAAATTTCTCTTTCTCAAAAAATCTGAATCTAATGTCAGAACAACTTGTTTGATGTATGAAAAAAAGTTTATCTCTGCTTTTTCTCCAGTATAGTAGGCACTATTAAAATTCTGTATCCACTGCCCTACTACTTGCAATAAACTACAATATTGTCCTGTATTTTGAATGTCAAGAATGTCTCTAAATGAAAAATGTTGAGCTTTTAATATCTCCTTCCATATTAATGTAAGAAGCATGCTATTCCCTCTGCTACAAAGCAATGTAGGAACTGCACTACTAGAGTATTGGTAGGTTCAGTTTTACTTTTGACTACTATGCCATACTTCCAACAAGCCAGATATAAACTGTGAGAAGATATTTCCTCAGTATTCCTTCCCTGGAGATTGAGTCATCTCTCTGCAAATGTGCTCATGTAGTTCTGGGGAAAGCAGAGCAATGCAAATAATTGTGTTTTACCACGATATCGCCTAGGAAAAGAGGCACCAGTGGCAACATGGCCATGAGTTAGCCTTTGTACGGGAGAAAGTGGATCTTTGACACTTGGCTTCCACATCGAGAGCCATCTCCCTGAAGAACTTGTAATATTCATGGGAGCTGCACCTTCTTCCTCTCTTTATGTTTTTGTGATGTCCTGAATATGAAGGTTTATTCAAAGTGAAGATTTATCAGTAGAATGAAAGGACCATAAAAAGATGAAAAAAATCTTAAAGATTAATGTTGAAAAAGCATATTAAAAGAAAAAACGAATAAAACAAAGAAACATGTCTTCAACAAATTAAGGAAAATATTGGTTTTTAAATTTAGGAGACGCACAGCAAACTGAAAGGACTATGAAGCAGCTGTTGTATGCTCTGTGATGATCTCTAGTCTAAGATCCTAGCGTAATGATCAGGGTGATTGAATGGAAAGAAATTAGAGAAAAAATGTATTCAAGTGAGCTCAAATCCCTCAGAGTTAACTGAGATACAGTCCTTTTTGAACTAAAAGGAATAAGACAAGAGGATTTGACCCACTTTGAGCACATGAAACAGCTACATGTTATTCTGCCAGCGTAGATCAGCCTTCATCAGAAATACACCGGTGGATAGAGAGGTATTAGTAGGATTTGTAAAATGAGCAGGCACTAATGGGACTTTTATATAGAAATTCCTTATCTTGTGTGTTGGGCTACCTGACTCGAATGAAAAAACAGTGTAGGTCCTGTTAATGTAAGTTAGCATAACTCAATAGAATTACTCTGAATTACTATTACTCCAGTGTTGCATCTGACCTTTAGTGTTCAAAGAGCTGTCAACACAAAATGACTCATTTAAGACCTAAGAATCTAAGACCACTGGTAAATGGCTGAGCCCAACTTGCTGTCTTTTGAAAGTTGAAAAACAACTTTCATCAGTTTTATTCCTTACATCATTTAATAAAAACATATATCTACTATGATTTTGCAAATTATAGATTGTAAAATATTGGAAAGAAGGTGAGATCTTCAGACCACAGTACAATTCCTTAATCCAAATTATTGCTGCAGATCTTATCACAGAGATTCTTGATTCTTTTTCTTCTCAAGAACAGCTTTCTTGGGTATGAATGACTGAAAATGCAATATTCCAGATGGAGCCTTACCATTAAGTACAGGGGGACTAATTCCTTCCTACCTCCTGTCCTTATCAGCTTCTCTCTTCACTTCTCCAAATTCTTCCTCAAACCAAATATTTTATCTCATTTTTGGCTTGGAACATCAAGATATGGCTGTAGTGCTGAATGCAATGTGTATGCTTTTGGACTAAGACTTTAATCTCCTAGCACTGAGTCCCACATTATCCCTCTGTGGCAACTGTGTTGAGGAAGGTCTCCCTTCCTGAGAGTGGTGATGCAAATGAAGGAGAAGGCAGGAGACTGATGATACTGGGACTTGCCAGAATTCGCCTGAGGGGCTTCAGAAAAGCAGTTAGCAGAGTGACTGCTCTGCTGGCTAGATTTTCTGTACCCTCTCATGTTGCAGGATATGAATAGGCTCTTCCCCCAGAAGCCCTTCATCTGTAAGCTTTTAGCTCTTACTGCAGCAGCTCGGGGATGAATAGATACTGCAAGAGCTTTGCTGTTCCTCCTCTTCTCAATCAAAGGACCCTTTTACTGTATAGTCTCCCTGCTGCATGTTTGATACGATTAACTTTGCTTCCAGCAGTGAGTGCCAATACACATGCCATGATCGGAGAGAGCTTTTCAAGCTGCCCCAGAGGCCTCTGTTTAAGCTGTCCTACTCCATACACACATGCCAGACCTTTTCCAGGAGCTGCTGTGAGAAACTTGTGCAGACGCACAGCAGCCAGAGTCCTCCCCTGTGCCTTTGAACATTTTCAAGATTACATTTGACCTAAATGGTGATAACATATCTCTTTGGGGGCAGCCTTCTAGTGGTGTAAACCTGCAGAGCTCCGCTGCCTTTGGAGGAGCTCTGCTAAATGACACTGCTAATGGATTTGGTCCCTGGATTGCACTTGCTGAGATTTTGATTTGGCAGAGCCCCAAAGGCAAATCTGTCACTGGTTTGCAGGATTTCTGCTGTACAGTTATGACACTAAGTCAGAAATCTTAATGTGCCAATTTAACCAAAGAGACCTGAATACATAATTATTTCTAGGAGATGAGCAACATATCAAGTGCCAAATAAATAGTGTCCTCAGTGGGCATATAAAGCTTTAGTGCTTTATTTCCTTCACACCCTTTCTTTTCCAATCTAACCCTTAATAAACAAATTGGCAACCAACAGTCAATAGTTCTTGTTTCAATTACCTACCTTCAGCTACTGTTGTGACAGCACAGATTTAATCAGACATATGTATATAAAGACACAGCTTAGTTACACCAAAGAGCTCAGGATCTATACGTTACTCCCTTTTCACCCTTAGATTCAGCATCTTGTTTAAGATGCAAGTCAGAGGAGTTTAATGTTTCATTTGGATCCCCTGCTTCTTGCCAAACTTGCTGCATGCTTAACCATCATTTCTGTTTTAAAAGGTGCAATAACCAGCTTCCTTCCCACTAGATAATTCTCCTGACTCATTTCCTCCACACATTTGTCATTATGAATACTGAAATCCAGCTGAAAGCAAATCCTCAGCTAATGCAAAATCAGCATCACTTCATGGCACTAAACAATCTACTCTAATTTGTGCCACAGAGCTGATGAAGGACCTGAAATGGTTTGTGGTCTTCAGTCCTCCCAAATGCTAGGATGTGGAAACAAACAATGAATTCAAACTCACAGGTTTCCTATACTATAAGGGCTTATTTACATAAAGTCCATGATGAAATGAGCTTGTATGGGAACACTAAATGCAAAATAGGAGGGTATTTTCCCATTTATCTCAAATATTAGAATAGAGTAGAAATGGATTTACCTAGAGTAGAGGAAAATATTCCTAATCAAAAATAAAGATCTATTCAGGTAAAGTTCATTTGGGGTATACACAAATTCACACTATGCTGGATTTCCAAGTAGTTGTCATACCTAGAAAGACTGGATGTACCTATATAATTGCAGACAACCCCAGTTTCTGCAAAGATAGATAGACTGGAGTATTTTCTTCACAAGAAGTGAGTAAAATTTGAATATATCTTCCCTGACCTTTCCCATGTGCCTCAAGCTATTCTGCACAAACATAGACCTTTGCTAGACTTAAGATTTGGCTTCCAGAGATGATCAAAAAAAAACATTAGAGGGGAATCAAAGCATTTACCCAAGAAGCCAGTGTGATGTCCTTTTTCTGAATAGACAAGTTCTAAATGGGATAACACGGGATAATGAATTAATGCTGTGCCTACATGCATATCAGGACTTACATAAATGGAATGTGCAAGAATTGTAGTTTATTTGTGAAAATGAGTCACTGAGACACTGTAATTGTTCCCTGCAAGTTAACTAACGTGGAATCATGGAAAAAAGAAGCCTTTCTTCCTGTTAGTTTTTGCTCTGATGCCTAGTGAAGTTACTGAATTACACAGAATCACAGAATCTACAAGGTTGGAAGGGACCTCTAGAGATCATCTGGTCCAACCTTCCCGCTCCGGTGGGCACACCTAGAGCAGGTGGCACAGGGCGGCATCCAGGCGGGTTT
>JAUBOD010000038.1:3458341-3508346 GCA_032353885.1 Nothura maculosa | reverse complement strand
CTAGGCCTACCTTACTTTAAAGAGGGAAAAGTAATATTAGTAAGAGGAGGGTTATGACTTACTTGCTTTATGTTTTCCCATAAGGAAGCAATCTTTCTAATGCCAAACTGAGATGTATTGCTAGTGACCTGATGACAGTGTCTCAGTTATGTCACAGAAGTATTATCTTTGGATAAGTGGCTATGACTTGCAGTGTGGCTACACCACTATTTCCGAAGAAAAATATTTCTTTTCTGCTGGACTATAAGAAAGGCAAATGGACTTGAGTGGATGTGCTGTCCCCTGACTAGCTGATAGAAATCCTAAGAAAGTTTTGGACATGGAATGAAACCAAGAAAAGTTATTCTTCCTCAGCAAGTTGTGTTTCTTGGAAGTAAACCTGCAAGGCTAAGCATTATGGGCTACAATATATAACAAAAGCTGAAATGAGAGATAGTTATGCTTAAGCATCAGCAAAAGGTAAGAGTGACATTAAGTCTAATAAGTTTGAAACACCAGGAACATACAATTGTTGCGAAATCCCATTATGGAGATGTATTATTATTAGGTTCTGCCGTTGCCTCAGTAAAGGAAAGCACATAAAGTACAAATCAGTGGGTGCAAAGGTTAGGATAGAATCTTAAGAGCTCAGTTTTCCAAACAAAGCCACAAATCACTTTGCTTGGGAAGGCATACGCACAATTTTGAGGAGCCCCAAGAAAGAGGATTTGGAGCACATGTCTTGCTGTTTTAGTCTTTGAAGTTGAACTGGAGGAACTTGCTTTGTGCCAATAGGCATTGCTAACAACTCACTCCACTTCTCTGCCAATATGGCAATTTGCATAGCATTACCCAGAATGCCTCACATTATGCCTTTGCTTTGAAAACAGATTTAATTGAGCCTTGCTGAGCTGCATTAATGTGTCTGTTTAAATTGAGCAAATCTAATTAGCTCGCATGAAAGTTATGCCACCTCTGGTGCAGCAAAGCTAATGCAATTAAAGTCAGCCAGATGTATTGAGTATTGTAAACATGAAGTCTGACTGGTGGAGAATAGTTCAGTATTCATCAGTCCAGAGACTGGACAGTTTTGTAACATATTAACTACAGCTGCACTCTCTACACTCTCTATAAATATATATTGTGCTGTGTATATGATTATTTTTAAATGTCAAGGATTCTGCAACCTACAATAGTATATATATAATAAGATCAAACAATCTCTGTGCAAATCCAAGTCCACTACTTTAAAGCAGCTGTTTTTACTGGAAATAACTTCTAAAGTCCTCTACTATGCATATATATAGTATTGACTGTCCTTGACTATTTATACCAGATTTCTAATGAAGTTTGAACAGGACAGTACTTGGAATAACTGGTGCAATTCCGAGATGCTCTTGTAAAAAAACATATCATTCAGTTGAAATGTTTCTTATTTGAATATCAACAATAATATTTATTGCAGAGTCCTTGGATAAAATATCATATTCTAGTTAAATGTTGTTTATAAACAAGGTTGCACTAGAGATGTTCAGAGGATTTCTTTTACTGATTTTTTTTAATGCTGATCTTGGTATCTAGTTTTGTGGATTTTTCAGGGAAAAACAGGATTAATAATACCTGAAAGTCAAAAGCTGTCCTGCCAATATAGACACTTACCTCATATTACATACAAAGATTCACATTTTGCTTTTCCTTTGACAATCTTATTTAGGTGAGGTAACATAGTTACATGCAGAGGTGGCTGAGTGTCTTCTATGCAGTTATGCACTGCTTTTGCTTTTCATTCCTTTCCTAGAAGAATACCAAAATGACTGAACAGAAACTAACTTTCCCCCTTTTAATCAATAAACAACTTCTTCGTCATTCATTCAACTGTGCTATAATTGCTGCTAAAGGTAATAAAGTCTGATATTTCACACTTTAGAAAAGATTATCAGTAGAAAAGAAGGGAGCTTGCATTCCCTTTATTCTTTTTAGATCCTGACCATGTCACTTTTTAACTTTTCAGCTTTCCTAGCTATAAAAAGGACAAAGCAATACCTCAAGAAATAATGAGTTTGGAATTTTTTTCTCAAGGATGTCTCTGAGGCATATAAACAATACAGAATGAAAGAAATGGGTATAAACTGTGTTATTCAGAAGTAGTGGGTTAATCATAGATTAGAAAAAATATCAAGGAATAAAACTACTTGAGTGTATATTTTTTAAAAAATGACAATATTGAGAACAGAAAATAAAAACAGCAAAGATAGGGCACTTTATTAAGGATTTTCATTTTAAAAAAATAATAACCTTTACACTTGAAGAAAATCATCTTAAATACATCCAAGAAAAAGTCTCCTGCATTTATCTGTGTGCCTGTAATTCTCAACATTCTCTTGTCTGAGGATTTCTAAAGGTAATAAGGCAGCAAAAACCCTTTCAAGTGATTCTTTAACTGGATATTTAGTTCATGCTATAAAATACTATTTATTATATACTGTCTTTAAAAGCATTGCCCAGAAAGCTCACTATAGAAATAAAAGAGCATGATAAGGATTTGCTTAATATATCCTTTATTTCTATGTTGTTGTTTCTTTCTGATGTTTGCTGGAAAACAGCTCAGAAGCCACTGAATACTTTGTCCCCAAATTCACTATTTTGTTACCCTACACTGATATGCCCTCCTTCAACCTACAGCCACTTCAAGGCAAGTCGAGAGTATCAGAACAGTATTTCCAGCATTCCTAAACTGAGAATAATGTTTAGTTACTTTCCTGGCACCCAGATCACGACATGGCATGGGCATTCAAGTGAAGTACGGTCAGCAAGAAGTGGCTTCCTTGAATCAGATATAGTGTAACAAAGAATGTATTATGCAGTGTTGTTTGGTTGAAAGAAGACAGTCAGTGGATGAGAGGTTAGGCTGGTTGTTTGGTTTCTCAGCTACTGATCATAGCACAGGTTCTTTTGATTCTCTTCCTCTTAATAGTACAAAAATATTATTTCAGTTGGGTGCAAGGCACACTGATTACCACACATCATAACTGCTTTGACCATTTATTAAAAGTCATCAGCTTAAGGAGTGTTCAAACGCTTGATATATTACTGGAGACTGGTAAAGACTGTCACCAAAAAAGAGAAGACCAGAGTAGAGCATGCTCACTCATCGCTCTAGTCACAATTCAATGCTTCTTTCTTTATGCATGTCATAAATATCAGTGTCATTTCTCAACAGTAACCTCCACCAGCAAATGAACTTCCAGGGAACTTCTAAGCATGATTCAGTGTCTTGTAATTGATTTATCTTTCATCAAATATATACCTATCTTTACCATTATCTTCTGCTGCACTGTGCTTGTGGCCCCAGAAAGACAGGTTTTTTTTACCAAAAGTATGCTTCTGAGCTGAATAATTATTGTCTGGAAAAATGAACGTAGTTTTGATGCTCAAAAGCAGAAATGGAAACAATAAATACAGGGTAAAAAAATAAGCAAGTTTTTCTGTGTAAAATAAATCATACTCCTACCTAGCACAGTGATTTGTTTATTCTGAAGAATCATCATCTGAAGGAAATTCATGTTGGAGGAAGAAAGGGGAAAAAAAAAGAAAGCCTGTGAAATGAGGAATACAGTTAATGAAATAAATGTTAATTAAATAATAAAAACAATTATTTTGAACTAAACCGGTCATGTCTCTCAGAAGATGAGAACAAAGAACTGCTGCAACTTGACGTCATCTGCTGCTAATTCTGCTCTGCCACATGTTCATTCTCACCTTCAGAAACCATCTTTCTTCAGATACACAGGGGTCTTTTTCACAAGCAAAGGATGGTTTTGTGCCAGCCAAATAAAGCCCTACTTTACCCTGTGAGCAGGTAACAAGACAGACAGACAGACAGATGAACTTAGAGTCATTAAAAATATAATGGGAGACCTCTAAGTGGAAGAAATATAAATACTTCCTTTACTTAATGTGTATTTTCATTTCAAAAGAGGCACTATCCTAGCTGCTTGGTAATTAGTAATCAGCATATCATGTTAGCTAGTCATAACTGGAGAGAGTTTATCACCTACAACCTTTTAGAACATAAAAAGGATTAAATCCTGTCAAGTTACACAAATGAAGGAAAAAATAATTAAATTCAGAGCTGTGTATCTAAGAATAATTTTCAAAGCACTCTGTAAATCCTACAGATGGCAAGACTGAGACAAGGGAGTGATGGGGACAGTTCAGTTTGTTAGTCTTCACAATCCAATTTGCTCAAAGATAAAGATGAAGGATTCCTGCACTGTGTTTCAGCAACAAGCTTGTGGTCTTTGACATACTGAAATCAAAATAATGCCCAGCAGAAACTAGTGACTGGCCTGAAGCATCCACACCAAATCCTCATCTAGAAACCAGCAGCTGCAGGGTTTTACCTTGACCAAATTGTCTATAACTGTCACGGACCAATAAATGCAGTACATAGCAGGGGAGGGTCTCACTTTTGCTACAGAGGTCTTTGACCTTTAAAATACTCCTTCCGAGAGCAGGCATTTATTTATTTCATTCATTTATTTATTTAGTACACAGATTCCTAAATATACTCAGAAGCAAGGAATTTTGTTTATTTTTTAAAAAATTGTTTTGGTGAGGCAGAGTGAGCCACAGTCTGCAAAGGACCAACTCCTTGCAGATCTTTTCTGTCAGCTTGATGGGGAGAGGGAGTTGAAAGCCTCACTTCCCAAGCCTTTGGTGGATGTTGCTTAGCCCTGAAGACAGATCACAGGGCTCTGGATGGGGAAGGAGAACAGGAGTTGCACAGTAGGAGTGGGGTGTTATTGTTCCTGGGTGCTTAAAGGAGCTCCTTATGTAAATGTGTAATTACAAGCCACTTTACTTCACATATTGCATTCACTTGATCAATATCCTCAAATGCTATGTTGGTTCCTTTCAGCCTTTGGATGGAAAAGCCCAAAACCCCATCACAACAGAGATCATATAGCCAAAGAGTCACAAGTCACGAAGCTTCATTTATTGGGGAAAGTAATTACAGATGGCTAAAAAAAAAGTGTAATTAACTTATATTAATGAGTTTTATCTACCATTTCTTTCAGCAGCACAGGAGTCTCTCTTGTTTATCCTGTATAGAAACTGATTAAACCTGAGATTGCTACAGACTTTAAACTTTAACAAAGACCTATCCAATATAAAAATTAATTTAATGTCATCATTATTTTCTAAAGCAGCCTGAGAGGTCATATTCGTTTTGCATACTATGGCTGTGTAAATTGTTTTTGAGTTGTTTGTTATGCAAATCCAATTAAAAGCTAGCTAGTTTATATACTAATAAGGGTACTGAGCAAAACCATCATACAGATTATAAGTATGGAAGATAAAATAATTAAGCATTAGTTAAAAGAGCCAGGTTAGCTTATAAGATTGGACAGTAAAATATAATGCAAATATAATGATTGGGCCACAGGACTGTAGATGGAAAGGAAGAGCAATGGTACTGATTAGCAGAAACCACAAGCATAATGTGAGTAAAGTGCAACACAAATTGAGGGAATAATGTATGGGGGAATAATGACGTATGTATAAAACATACAACAAACTCACACTCTTCCTTTATTGCCTGGAAGTTTTTAAACTTTGAAAATAAAACAATTGCTAGTTGACCTAAATCAGTTTGCAATTCAGCTTTGGGAACATGTACATTTGCCATTAGGGAAGACTTATTTTTCTGAGAGATCAGATCCTGGCAATCACACCAGATATTAAGATAATACATATTCTGCCACATATTATGGAGTGGTTTGCATAACACTTCTCTGGAGAAAGGGCAAGTACATGTTTAATGCAAGTAAAGGATGGCAAAAGTAAAATGCACTTTTCCTAACAAATGCCAAAATTGATGTGAACTAGATATATAGTTCAATGCATTAGCCTAAGATAGAATATAGGTGAGGCTCCTCTTTTACCTCCTTCCCAACTCAGGGGAACAATATCAGCTTAAGTTACACAAAGAAGAAAATAACTGTGTCTGTCAGCTGGAAAGCTTATGGGGTTTGCTTTGACAGAAGGCTTTCTTGCAAAAACAAACAAAAGTAAACAAACCAACAACAAACCTCATCAACTTAGGCTGAAATATTATGGGAAAAGGTCAACTATCAGAATCTAGATTTTTTTTTTTTTCTTGGGGGTAAAGGGTGGAAGGAGAGAAATCACAAATAATTTGCACAAAAAATGTATGAAAACTTAGAATTTTATAGTATGTATAAAGCTAAAAATCAAAGTAAGGCATTTTGAAGAGCATAATATTGCCTTAAATGATTAAAAATATCTTCACTTCCATCTCTCAAGTTATAGCATCAAGATTTTGATTTCTTTTTGAGAAAGGAGAAAAATTTCTCAAAATCTATCCCTAAAAACTATCTGCTAAACTTTTACATCTTTTCTAAAACTTATGAAAGATATTCAGCTTTGTTTTTGTTTTTGTTTTTGTTCTTCTTTTGTGCAAGGAAGTCCTTTTCTCCCTCACTGTAGCACTAGTATTCATGTATTTAGTAAGAAAGGTAGTTCCTAGAGAAACTATTAAAACCATTTCTATTAGCTGTAATTTCCAAACATTTTCTTCCCTCTTAACCCTCAAGAGTTCTTGATCATCACAAAGCACAAAATAACAACTCAGCAGACTAGGAGAATACCTTTCAAAACAAAATATTATAGGTGCTGCTATCCTGTAAATCTTTTTTTAGCAAAACTGTTAACATGTCTAACCATTCCTTTGTTAGCACTTACTTAAAACAGCATTTTTCTCATCTGAGCTTGTAAGCATCCCAACCTGCATGCTTAATACACTAAACAAAGTCCCTATACTCATTTTTATAGTTCCATTCCAATAACAGGGGCTGCTTAGGGGTTCCCAGGTGCGTCCTATAAAAGAAAGAGTATATATCTGCTTCAAATTTAATGGAAGTTGTTTTTGATACGCAAAGCAAAAAAATGCTGGGAAAAGTCTGCTTTAGAGTAAGGCTCATGGAAATGTTCTTTTTTTTTCCTATGCTACTAGTCATTCTGACTTCTTGTGAAATTATGTTCTTGAATCTATATCATTTCTCTAACAACATATTAAACTTAGATGTTCAGCTTTCTTTTGCATTTCCCTTTGATCTATAGGGAATGCACAGATGCTAGAATACTCTCTAAACAATATAATTATTGCCTGGTATAATTTATTGGCTAATATAATGCTCTGGAATGTATTAGAAAAATAAAGAACTCAGAGTATCTGAGACTAGACAATATGAGTCTTTAAATGACACTGAGTGGATTAGCTGTGGTAAAGGAGAGAAAAAAATACACAAGTTTCAGAAAAGACTTGCCAAGTATCTATATAAAATAGGTTTCTGATTTCTCTGTTTTCACTTTCTTTTTTTCCTTCTGTTTTGTATGCTTGATGCACTGTGTTGTAGAGCTATTAGAGCTGGCTACAAGAAGATTTTTTTTTCCAGTATAGCTTTCAGCAGAAAGCATATAAGAAAACTTTTAATGAGAGTGCTGAGAAAGACCCTTGCTTATGATGGTTTCTAGACTATCAGTGCACGGGCAAAAGTCATTTCACTGTCTCTACGCTAAAAAAACAGACTGGAATCTTCGTATCCAGGCAAGAGTTGTTCAGGTCAGAGGGTGTTGACAAAGATTTGATTCCTTATGGACTATCTACTCAGCTCTGAGAGAACAGTCTGAAGGGAATGGCAGGAAACTTCCACTGTCAGAAAAAAAAAAAAATTAGACTCTAAATGTCTAAAGATGATGACATCTACCTCAGGGTAGAAGTCGGGGTTATATCCTTTAAAAGCTAACATCTGTGCAGTGCTTATGAAAGTACTGACAACTATAATTCAGAAACTTCCCTTTTTAAATCTTGTCTCTTGTTAGCAAGAGTGTGTTATGTTTCCAGATAGGGTAAATTAAAAGCTCAAAACACTGCAGTTGAACTCCAGAAGAGTTGTATGTTGAATTGGGAGCTGAGCTGAAGCCTTGATCCAGTGTGCAAGATGACCACAGAGAATCCCAATAAAGGATAACAGGTGCAGAGACTGAAACTTGAGATGTGCCTCAGAAATGAACATTGATCTTTACACCCTGGCACCTCATGAGCACATACACTTCACAGCAGGCCATACTCATTCTGGAAAGTGGTGTGAAGAAACCTAAAAAAGCAGAGATCCACATTGGTTAGTCCAATTGGCACTGCACTTGATGAGCCAAGTTGCAAGCTTGGGTTTGAGGCTTACTATTGAGGGACGAAACCCATGCTATCAGCAAGGCTTGCTCTCTCACACAAGACATAAAAGTTATACAGCCAAGCTGTATCTGGGCTTATCTGCTTTACGCCTTGTTATCTTAGTTCGCTTTGAACTTTCAGGCTCTCCAGTACTGCAGGGAGAGCTGGGGTGAGAAAGAAGTCTTGTACAAAGAGTAATATCTTCAGAGATGAGAGGCTGAGAGGCATTGCATAAAATAGATTTTGGCCTAAGATTCATTAGCTCTAGAAAATTGCTTGACACAGCTCAAGCTGCCAAGTGATGGTGCCAGAGTGCTATGCCCAGATAAGGAATGATGCACTATTCAGAGATGAGCCATGCCATGGGAAAACAGAGTTATTAGTGTTAGCTAACATCCAGAGGTGTAATCAATTTTGAAATCAGTGCAAAATCTTCCTTGCTGAGCTCAAATTTGGAATCTAGTGTTCTTATTAAAACTAAAAAGTGTACAGCCTTTATATCTCAGCACTGTGCCATAAGTTTTCATCTGAAATGACCTCAAGCTCAGAAAAGGTCTGCAATTTCACCTTGTACAAGTTAATCCTGCACAAAATCAGTATGGTACAGGAATCACGTAAAATCTTTCTGTAGTATTTTTAAGGCCTAAGGGGACACCACTTCAGAAGATGAAAAAATAGCCTGATATTTGCAGCCAGGATTTATTTAATAGTTTTGTTTTTTTTTTTTTTTAAGGAAATTGCATTTATCAGACCTTACTTAATGGCCATATGGTGTCTGGATTTTCCGAAGCATTTCTTGATGACTATGAGTTTGAGGTCCAGATCTTGAGTCTCAATGAGACAGCAGGGAGAAAGATGGAAGACTTCTTCTCAAGTCTCTTCTCAATCTTTTCTCAAGATTTCTACTCCAAAGAATCCCTGGAGCAGAACGTAAAAGGTGGCTTCACAGTGATATCTTTATGAAGCACATGTTTAACCACTCAAAATGCTGATGATCTGAATGGCCTTTCTCCCTAGTAGCTCTTTGATTGGAGCAGAGGCAACCTTGGCTGAGATTTGTCATGCTGTTTTATATCACCTTTGTGACCATACAAAATGCTGCTCAGCAAGAGCAGATGTCTGTCATTATATTTTAACAGATGATCAATCAAAGATGTAGCGCAGGAACACTGACAGAGATCTTCAACAGTCGTGGATGTGCTTCAGATGTACTTTAATCCTTCAGGCACAGTGAAGTCCTACCCACAGAGATCATAGTGGTAGATATAGTTAAAGAATTTGGAAGAGCAAACATATTTTTGGAAGGACAAAAAAAAAATTTCTTTAAGAAAAGTTTGAAAACAAGATAGGAAAAAGCAGATTTTCTGAAGTACAGTGTCTGTTTCACAATTTGTCCTGCTCCAAACAAACCTCTGTGACTATTCAGCCTTAGGATTCTATTGCTAGTATAGGATTCTATTGCTAGAGTAGCAATAGAATCCTAAGGGTTAGCAATATGATTGCCAGGAAGAGCTTCCATTATAAATAATCTGTTCTATTGGTCTGTCTGATATATTTAGCCCATATTCTTCTTCAAGAAGGGCAATCATAAGCTCCTATGAAGAGCCTACATGTAGTAAGTCTTAGCATGTAGTAAGTCTGGACTTACTGGTTTTGACCATGGAAAATACAAACACTTACAAGAATAATCAAACTCTCTTTAGTCCAGCTCAGCCAAAATCAACCTATGTCAAGCTGCTTCTTTGAATAGCAAAGAATATAATTAGAATGGAATATAATTAGAACAAGAATAACTATTTAGTACCTGATGGCAAATGCTGACTTTCTCATAGTAAGCGTTATATTTGGATTTTATATATAGATTTCCTGTGCGTCAGTTATTTCTCTAAAACGTTTTTCTCTTTTGCAATAAATTGCTTCACAGAGCCAAGGATGTCATTTTATTGATGTTATTAAATATTATATTCAATGTTAAATAAATTAAATGTTATCTATGTTTTATATATTAAATTTTATTAAATAAAAGTAACATACCTAATACTCAGGCAGTTGACCTGTTTGAGGCCAACCTTTTTACTTTCATCACTAATCTTTAATCACGGATCTTTAATAAAGTTCATCGGTGATAGGTACTTAGGTGACAATTTTTCATGAGATTAAGATCCCAATGAAAAATTTCCATATAATAGAGAAAATAAAAAAAATTCTTAAGTATGTAATTTAACAGTTGTGTAACAGATAATCCTGTTTGACGACCTATAAATTTACATCAGGTAGTTTATACTTTCTTGTCATTAACTATGATATCTTTAAATTACAGAATATTTTAAAGAATTGGAGATGGCAGAGGGAATCTGCCAAACATTTAGGCATAACAACTGTACACATCACCTAAATCTGGCAACTTTCATTGATTTTGGGTATAGCTACGGCAAATAGCAATAGAAATTCAATGCATTTTTTTTCTAGAAAATGAGAGAGGAGTCATGTAGTATGACATCATAAATTCTCATGGGAATCAGTATGAGAGCATGCATATAGGAATTAGAGAAAATAATTAAGATCTCAATTTACGATGATTTAAAAACAGGATTTTCTTTAATTTTCTCACACAATGCTTCTTGAACATCTTAATGACACATCAGCTTAAAATTGCTACAGCTCCTTCATATTGATTACAATTAGCACAGCTCTCTATTTTGAAAGTTACAACTTAATAGCGGCATGGCTAATTGCCATTTTTTCTTTTTCTTATTATAGGGTAGTAAAAAAATCCAGAAGAGTTTTGGAATATTGGTTTAGTGATAGTAGATGGCATGGACCATAGACTACCAAAACCTATGTAAACTAGATAACAAACTGATATGTATGTCATATAATGTAATAGTCATGAAATTGAATGTCAATCCTCTGAAAATCATTTATATGCAAAGAATTTCATCTAACTCTAACAAATCAGGACATTCTAAGCAGTGCATATTTATAGTAGCAATTTTGATTTAAAAATATATCTGTTTTTGGTTTTGCTAATATTTTTAGCTGAGGGGTTTTGAAATGTGACTATTGACTATCATCTATTTTCAGATAGAAGCCATAACTGTCAATATCTTATGTGTTTCAAAGATAGCAGACCTTTAAGGCACAGCATGAAAATTCATCAGGCTTTGGTGGACAATCTCATTGCAAACAGTAAATGTTAAAATTTTAGCCAGTGGCTAAAATTTCTTTATGGTCTTCAATATACTAAACTTTCTGTCCTGTTAGAGCATCTAGAGCTCAAGGTTAGGCCATCTAATGCCAATTAGCTTTTGTGCTACCATCTGTAAAAAGAATCTAGAAAAAAAATAACTTAGCCACTTGTCCAGGATTCCTGGATATATCACAGAAATGATAACCAAGCACAAACAGTCAAGATACGCTGCACTGACTCCCCAGGCACACCCTGACATTTGTCAGAGAGGGGTGTCTGCCCCATCACGGTGCAGATGCACAGCAACAACAGTGTGCTCTGAACATGCTGAACTGTCCCTGTTTATATTACCAGGCACATTCACCCATGTCCACAGTTAAAATTTTCTTGACAAAGGAAGATTGGAACAGGAGTTAAGGAGTCTGATGATTTGGCTTAAAAGGGAATCAAGAAGATATTGTCTCAGTTAACAAGCTACATGGAGAAAGGGCAGGATTTCAGGTATATCCTTGGAACTATTCCAGCTCAACTGAACTTTAACATAAACTCTTTCATAAGTTTCTCAAAAATGATTTTTTCCCCACAGACTGTTTCTTTTCTGCAACTTCCACAGGAGTTGCTCCCTAATTTATTCTTGCTTACTTGTTTATTGTGGAATAGATCCTGAAAGTCATTCAGTGGCAAGAGAATGGACAAGCAACAGGACACAGACCTACCAAATTTAATATATTCATTAAGATATACACTTATTAGTGTTTCACCTTCATCCTGTTTCCATTCATCTGTTCAGTATTTGTATCTCATGATTTTGCTCAGATGGATGAAGTAAAAGTGGACAGGGGATGATTGTGTATGCTCCATATTCTGTCGACTCTCTTTGGAAACAATCCATTCATATATGTATATATGTATTTATGTAGGTGCAAAACCTAACACAATTTGATGCATTTGGCTTATGATCCTTTTGTGTTTTCACATGAGAATTAGGAATCTTATAAACTTGGACTTCCAGACTTCTGAGAGTTTTTCAGTTTTGAAAAAGTATTTTCTCCAAATTCTGTTAATGTTTTGAAATATACTATAATAAGTTAGTACTATTTAGAAATAATCTTGGTCTAAAAGAAGGATAACTAATACAGCAATTTCATCACTTTTTATCATCAATCAATCCTGTAATCTGATCAGAAAAAAAAAACACGTAATTTAAACAGGATCGTCTTTCCATGAGCTTATGTTGAATATTGCTGATTCTGTTACCAGATTTAATTTAATGATTGACTTGTAATTGTTTGTAAATGGCAAATTTACTCTTAGGAAAAAAAATATTTTTCCTAAATATTCACTGTATTGAATTGTAAGAACCTGCTTTAAGGTTCTTACAACTTCTCAAAATTAAAACCCGCTTCCCAGAAACACATTCCACATAAAGTACAGGATAAAATGTCAGATTATTTCTGTAATTAAACAAAGATTGTCTCCTCAAGTCAGCTGGCCAAATTCTGATTACAGGTGTATTTCTGAGAGCCCAAGGTCATGTGCTAAGACAAGCACAAATAGAAATGCCAGCCCAGAATAGCTGGCAAAAGCCACGTGTATTTATATTGAAGGAGAATTTGTACTTTTTCTTTGAAATGAGGAAAAACATCAGAAAGTGAGCACATATAACCAAGAAAATCAAATCAAGTCTTAATATTTCTCAAGTATTAGCTAAACAAGACAAAATTAATCCTAGAGGGAAGATTTCATTTTCAATTATCATTAGGAGTGGAGATATAATGTAATGCTGAGATACATTAACATGTTACGAGGTTTTCAGCTTTTTTTAAAGGTGGCTACTGACCTTCACTAACTGTACATGCATCTCATGGTTATGTCTTAAATAAAAATCTGGCATACAAAAAGAGGTTGAGAGAGCTGGAACTATTTAGCTGAAAAAAAAGAAAAACCCTGGAGTGATCTTGTCAAGGCATATAAACACCTGATGACAGAAATAAAGGAGATGGAGTCAGACTCTTCTCAGTCTTATTGCAAATTAAATATAGGAATTTTTAACTTTAATTATAGAATTTTGAGCATTAAAAAAAAGTACCTTTTCATGGTGAGTGGTCAAGTGCTGGAGTGGAGTAGGTTGTCCAGAAAGGTTGTTGAATCTCTGTTTTGGATATATTTAAAACCTGACTCGACATGGACATAAGCTACAGCTATCTGCTGTAGCTGATCCTAGTTTGAGAAGGGAGTTGGCTTAAATATCTCCAGAGATCCCTTCCAATCACTGCCATTCTGGGTTCTAAGGACAGACTTAATTTCTATTTAGTTTCTATTTATAAATACAGATCTTGCTTCAAGATGTAGTTGGACAGATCTAGTAAGGATCAGGACAAAGGCAAATATATTCCCATCCTGCTACAGGCTTCTAAAACTGAAATAAGATGCCGGACTGATATCCAACCAGCCATGAAGAAATCAGATTGACAGTGTATTCAAACATAAGATGAGGGCAAACTATAAAGCCTCTAATAACTCCTGTTTCTTTTAATACTTTCTTTTTATCACTTTTATTTTTTATCCCTATCTCCACTTCCTAAATTTGTCTGTGTTGTAGGAAGATAAATAACTACTTGTCCTTCTTCCCCTCTTTCTTAGGCTTTTTGTCATTCAGAGAGCAGTAGTGAAAGTGATTTAGTCCCTAAAGCACTATGAACTTTCCTAGGAAAGACACTCAGCCCTATTTGAAGTGGAAGTCAAGTGGTTTAACTGGCATATCATAGACTCAGAAGAGCTTTGCAAAGTCTCAAGGACCGTTACAAACCACCAGGGTTAATAGTGTGACATATATCTCTCAGACTTGCTGTTTCTTAATTGAATCCATGGGATAAGTCAGACAGCCAAGAATGTGTATACTACCAGGTCTCATTTATGATAGCTTGTATAAGTACTGACACTTTCACACGAAATCTTAGAGACAAGTGGAAATTCCACTTTTACAATATTAACCTTGTCTTGGAGCAGGCTGCTTATGCTCTACTTTTAAAGTATCTAGTTGGCACCTGCACCCCACACACCATGGTGAGGCAGAGACCATTTCCTTTAGAGATGAAACTTCATAGTGCATCAAGTGCTTTTCTCTGCCAACTCTTCACCCACACATTCAAATAATCAATGAGAATAATTTAAATGTAATAGAAATCAATCAGAGTCTGAATGCGATGTAAAATTGGCAGTAATAAGGAAAGTTAAAGGTCCTCACATTTTTGCTTAGGCACTCGAAGTTAACCTTTGTCTTCATATGGATCCAGGAAGGAACAGAATTAAAAGATTTCCTCTGCCCCTTTGTGGAGGTCTGCTTCAAGGACAGCAGTGCAAAGTTTTATCAGCAAATGGGGAGTAGCATGGGATGCCTTGTTAGGAGGTAACCAACTTCAAGGACAGCAGTGCGCTTGTTCCACCAGCAAGAAAAGAATGAAAGCAACTGTATGCCTGCTGCCTGACCAAAAAACTGACTGGATAAACTCAGTGAATTAGCCTGGGGACAAGAGGACTGTTGGACATTGATTGCTGCAATATTTATGATCTGTCCGCATAGGAGTCACCCTGAGGGACAAGGCTAGGGGCAGTGCCAAGAGCCAGCTTTCCTCCTTGGATGGTGGTGAACCTTTTTTGAGGCACTAAAAGCCTACACAGGGTCTGGCTCCAGAGACTCTGATAAAACAAAAGGGGAAAAGCCTGTCACCCCAAAAAAAAGCTTGTCACCCTCTCAAGATGCGACGTATGCAGTAGCTCATGTCGATCTACCTGATGATCCACCAGATGGACGATCTGGAGACCCTGCTCCTCGGTACCCCACACCTTTGTTGTAGAAATATCTGACAGTGGCATGCCTATAATACTTACTATAATACTCATGCCTGTAAAACTCACAAGCTTTTTTAACACCTATCTTTAGGAGTAACTTCAAATATCTAAGCAGATGGAGCATCCACTTCTATCAATAAAGAAAAGTGGGGCATTAATAAAGACTTCATTATTGACAAAACAAATGTGAGAAAGCTTGTAAAAGCAGTAAACACTGTGAGAAGTGCATTTTGTAAATGCATGAGGAAACCTTTCCAGAAGTCAGTCTGTCTCTCATTAATGGCCTGTGTTAGTAGCCTAGCAAAAAATGGACCCTATATTATAGAGCAAGGAGCAAGACAGGGTAAAATGCTGGAAGGAAAACCACATGGTTGTAATCATGGTGAATAACTCTAGCTATAGAATTTCATTAAATGAAATTAACTTTATAGTCACAATAAAATAGGAATAGTAAAGGTTACATTCTTTCCAGAGAGAAAAACCCAGTTGTTTCAAGTTTGGAGGGAATAATCCAAACAGGCATTTGAAAGTGTCTGAAAATATACCATTAAGCCCCATAGCTCAACTGCACTGAACCATGAAACAGGAGTGAAAATCAGCATATGTTTATAATGTAAGGTGTAATCATTTCAAAATTATATAAGATCTATGAATCTCTGTGTGGGTGTGCATGTGTACAGTCTCAAGTCCCAGGAGGTGAAGCTCCAAGAACATAACCCTTTATTGCTGTGGAATGTGACATATATTCGTTGACTATTCATCTTACATTGTTAGCTTGCTATTCACTTTGCCATCTTACCCTCCCTTTGCTGGCTGTAATGACTGCAAGGAGAATATTGCCAACACTTTTCTTGTCTCCTCACAGCTCCAACCATTGCAATCTCTTATGTGAACTGCTATTTAATTGCAATAGTTTTCCAAGCTATCTCCACACAGAGTTGTGATCAGCATATTTTTAGAATTTCTAATAAAAAATTATCACCCTCAAAGGCTCAGACATCTAAATTGGGACAGCAGTGGATTCTATCTCCATCCCTGTTGTGCTGTTCAGAAAAATAGCACACAATCATTGTTACCTGAATATGTAAGCCTCAACACAGCCATTCTGGAATCTCTTTGCACATTTACCAAAACATTATTATTAATATTAGCATGATCTGCATAGCTACCACAATTATTTTTGAGGGACATCTCTCCTTGAAACAAAGTTTTCTGTATAAATTTGGAACATGCCTACAATGGAGAGGGGGAGATTTTGGTCATGGAGAGGGGATAAGGATGGGGAGAGTTTGCCTGCCAGAGTTCTTTTCATAAACATTCTGGTTTCTGCATGTAAAACAATAAATAATTTAAGAAGTTTGCAATTATATCTATTTGTAACCTTTGCAGCATTCTCTACAAAGCAGTTCTTCAAACCAAAGAACTAAGTCTCTGGAGATGCTTTCCATTAAAGTGTCTATCTATGTAGGAATGTATATTTGCATATGTATATTTATGAAAGATGACTATAATCCAACAATATACTGCAAGTTGATGGTGATATCCTACCTGGGAGGGCTTATTCTGTTATTGAACTTAAAGTTGTTCCCCTACTATATAATCACTCTTCTAGCCTAACAAAATAAAATAAAGCAGAATTTGCTTTAATGAATTGTTATCACCTTTTCAATATACTTTCTTATCATCATCATAAGATTTACATTACTAAATAAGAAACCAGTGATATGTTCTGTTAGAGAACACTTGTTTCGAGATTTGGGCTATTTGTAGCTCCTGTAGGATCTTGGGTTTTCTGTTCCTTTCTTACATTTCTCTTCCTTTCTTCCTTCCGTTCTCTCTTCCTTCTTCCCTCCCTCCCTCCCTTTCTTCTTTCCTTCCTTCCTTCCTCCCTCCCTTCCTTCCTCCCTTCCTCTCTTTCTCTCTCTCTTTATCTTTCTTCCTCTCTTCCTCTCTTCCTCTCTTTTGACAAGTGAACTTTTTCAATGTGCTTTTTGTTGGTATACTGCCATAGCATATATTGATTAACAAGTAAAGAAAGATTAAGGTAGGATACATATAAATATATTTAAAGTAAGTATTTTTTTTTAAAAAGTGTTTAACAGTGTTAAGACAGATTTATGTACAGGTTATTAGATGCAATCATCCCGCTCCAAGAATTTAATGGCACACTTCTGGAATCAAAATATTATTTACACCTTCTGTATAGACAAGCACTGAAATTGTCTAAAGCTTGAGGTATTCAACTGTTTAAACTAAGTTCCTGATAGAACTTAGAATTCTATCAGGAAATTCTATTTCTATAACAGGAATAATAATACGACTTTATTTTCAAAATGGTCATCCTTGGAATGTTATTTTGGGAAAAGAATAAAATTGTGAAGTCTGAAAAAAAAGCAAAGATCAAGAAAAGTCAAGACAGCTGGTATGTCATCTCAGTGACTACTTTCTCAGTGACTACTTCTACTTTCCTAGCGTATGATGCAAATCAAGCAGTATTCCAGTAAAGAACTATAATTAGATACTTGCCACATCCTTCTCCTCTACTCCACCTGTCTTACTCTCCTGCTCTTTTAAGCTTTTTCCATATCCCTCCCCAACAATTTCTTCCCTCCCTTTCACCCCACCCAGCATAAGCTTTTCTAGTATCACTTCCATTCTCTGCCTCTCTCCAAATGCCAAAATTGTTGAACTTCTGTAAAGAAAAGAATATTTGTATTCATTCTTCTGGCCTACTATTTTTCATTTAACATCAAATATATTGTAATCTTGGATATTCAGATTATAAACTCTTTTAGGCAAGAATTATCTCTTATTCTGTGATTATGCCTATGACCAGGTCATTTCATTTTGGTATAATCTTTGTACTCTATCAAAGTAAAATGGATCAATTAATGGCCTTTATTTCCCCTTTACTTATGACTTCTTTATAACCAAATACTGGGACTGGAATTTAGTTGGCTAATATCCTCTCTGGATATTAGCCCTTTGTGTAATTCATCTGACAATTTCATCTTTCTGTTAGCACACCATCAACCTTTTGGGTTGTCATAAAGAGTATAAAATGAGCTTATTGATACATGCCATTGTGCTGGTGTTAGTTAGGGATTCTAAGTTAAGCAAGGGATTCTTGAATGCTCTCCCACTACTCCTCTTTCGAAAATGAACAACCATAGAAAACGGAATGAGTTTTCCCAAGCAATCAGTTTTATTATTCTCAACTACATTAACTAGAAAGACTCATTGAAACAAGCTGTGAAACTCGTTACATAACAGTAAGGCATTAAAACATTCCTGAGCGCCATGGCCAGACATAAAGTATATTAAGCAAGAAGAAGGATAAAGCTAAAAATATCTTAAGGATGAGTAAAAATATACCAAAGGCATATATCAAAGAGAAAGCTCTTGATATTTTTACACACGTAGATAAAATCTCAATATGAGGAAAATTACACCACAAGGATAGTCTCACTTCACTACCTCAGAGATATTCTGAACAGGTATTGTGAGCACATGGTCACATAGCATCAAGCATTTTGGAGATAGCTGATGGCTGTATATATGAAAAAGTGACTACTGTTTTCTTAAAGCACACACACAAAAAAAACCTTTGGATTGGGAAAACTTTAGGCTGAGCACAACAGAAGAAGAAAGGATAATAGCTCTAAAGAGCAGCTATTTCCTAAGGCTAAATTCTTCATCTACTCTAAAAGTGACCATTTCCTATCCAACAATGGGCATACTATTCACATCCCTACTGTAAATTTGTGTGAGTGAGTGTAGTAAGAGAGGGTCATCTGTCAGACAGATGCTTTTGGAGGCTGCCAGTAGTATTTTAAAACTTTATCCATAGATTGAGAATCACAAAAACCTTGCATATCTCATAAATTAATCTGCTAACCTCTTAAGCAAAGCTCTTTATTACTTAGGTTCTCCATTTTGTTAATTTGAGAAATAAAAATGTACTAGAATGTAAAAATATATGTAATCTGTTACAACCACATGAAACCATGCAGTGGTTCTAAGCTTTATGAGCACAAGCCACACACCATAAAGAAGTTGAGAAGAAGACTGAAGGGAAGAGTAAATCAAAACCCTTATATAGCTCTTGTCCAGATTTCTTATAAGACAATGAAGATGATGGGCCACCACACCTCCTTGAGGCCACATCTCCATGGTAGCATGCCATACAGACTTGTTTGAACTTGGTGGCAGGCCGTGCAGACATTCATGAGCAGGTTGTCAGAGAGAACTGTGAAGAAACTTCCTAAGTTGCTGACCTCAGCAAGCTCCCTTTGGAGACACTGGTTTTCAGACACTTCAAATCACCATAACAGTGATTACGACTATAAAAGATTACAGTGATTATGACTATAAAATATTACAACTGTGGAATTATATTTCTTAGACATTCCTTTTGCATCACTTTTATGCAAGAAGGATCCCTTGGCAAAAGGCAATTAATAGATGTAAAAAGGCAGCCCTTTGGATCTCTGAGGTGAAGAAAGAACTCACAGCAGAACTACTTAGAAAATAAAATATTTTAAAGCAAAATTTACCTTCCCAAATCTTTGAGAATCTTTGATAACGCGCGACTGAGCAATGTATTCATTTATTACAGTTACTGATATTGATTAAACATGTTTTGTATATTTCCTGGAGGCAATATGAAGATTTCTCAGTCTGTAATCAACAGACAGCCAAACTTTGAAAAACATAGAAATGTTAGCAAATGTTAGCTTCAAATAAAATCCAAATTATATCATGCTCACTGACAAAAAAAAAAATCTATAACCCAGTTTTAGTGTTTTGGTCAGTCTTCATTCCTTACTTTACGCTTTGAAACTCAATTACACTGCTATACAGGAAAATGATAACTATAGCCCCTGAGAAGCATGTATTTCCAAACCTATACACAAAAACTAATTACTTTTTTTTTTTTTTAAAAAAAAAAAAGATAGAGTTTGACCCCTCTGGATTCTGGCAGGACTACAGTCAAGGGGCAACTCTGAGAGACAAGCAGTCCCAACTGTCTATCATGGACTATGGCACAGATTTCTTGAATGAGTCTTGTGAGATAACTTAGGTGCAAATTTTGCTGATCCTAGCCCCCCTCTGTCTAAACAAATAACTTGCAATTACTTCATTAGGATTTCATTAACCCAGCTGACTAACGCTGTACTCTGTGAAAAGGTTTAATAAAGGATCCTTCATGGTGAGCAGACTAAAGAAGCAATAATAAACAAATAAAAAAGTGAAAGAAAAAAGATATCATTTGACATTAATATATTCTTCTGCATCAAATGAACAGTAGACAATGAAAACAATATATTTATATGGGTATTTTTCAAGTCTCTTTTAGTCAAAAAGGCATTTCCTTAAAATCTTGCAGCACTGTTAAATCTAGTTCCATATTCATTAGCTGTGGAAAACCATCTGCATGGATATTTTTATCTTCTTATAGCACACAAACAAAAGAAACAGAATAACTGGTTTACAGATAGGAAGAGTTCAGTGCTAGCTGCATGATCTGACCTCTTGCTTAACACCTGTGAGTTTCATTCAGTACAATAAGAGAAATATCTGTTACTTGTATCTGCTAGACAAAGCTAGGAGTAATTTAACTGCTCCTTTGTTCTCTCTACCAGAAAAAATTACAGTATCTATATTTGTTCTCAAAGGCCACTTTGATGTTTAAATTCCCAGCAAAACTCTCTTCTCTTTCATATATTAACCACCTTAAGAATGTTTCTTAGAGTCTTCTGTCTAAAGAAAGGCAACAAAGATCTAGGAAAAAAAAGCCTATTTCTAAGAAGAGAAGCAGTGCATTACCAGTTGATCCTTTTGAAATAGAGAAGGCCTTCTGTAGGTGGGATATAAAAGTAAAGTTTCTAATATCATTGACTATTTCCTCATACTTGATAATGTTTTTAAGAATTTGACATAAACTTTTTTAGTTTTGAGAAGTTTAAAGATACATTGGATCAGCCTGATATTTTCTAAAGTATTCTTCAACTCAAAATCTTCACTATGTTTTCAGTTGTCAGGCTGCAGGATGAATGAAAAACGTGGGAGATAGCAGTATAACCATTATATCTGTCTATCATCATTTTGTTGTTTATTATGAGAAAATAACACATTTACTCAATACTTGATGATTTTATAACTATGTAGAAAGTCAGAAGTTGGTTTTAGGTAGTCCTTATTATGCAGCTTTCAGCATTGTAAATTTTTCTAAGTAATTGCAGTAGAAAGGGGCAGCAAAGGTAACTTTTAAAAAGCTCATCTGTTACAGCTACTGGGAAGAAACTATCTCTATGCAGAAGCAGACTGTTTTCTCATCCAGACTTGCAATATTATGAATAAACTGGACCAGAATTCTGGGTGTTCACTTTAATCTCAATGCTGGAAGAACTTAGGGAAAACTGGATGATATTTAACATGATTCCTGCAACAGTGGTGGACAGTAGATCAGGGAAGTAGTTTTTAGATCCTGGTTGCTAGAAATTGGATAGACTTTGTGTGGTAGAAGACTGAAAAATCATGCCTTTTCTGCAAAGATAGGTAGAGGAGAAATACCTTGAACCATGAAATCCAAAATACGAAGGACTTAGTGCAATCAAATAGCAGTTTTTACTACAACACTGAAGTTAATAATGGTGCTCACCTGAAACTCTGGATTGCTGGTCTCCTTTTCTGCCACTCCTAGGCTCATATTGTAAGAATTTCCACTTTGATGATAGGAGCTGATATTCCTTTTTTATAATTGTGTAAATCTCAGCTTTTTCACATAATGGATATTAAACAATATATACTGTCAGGGCTGAAGACTGTACTCGTAACCAAAATAAAATTGAGAAACAAATTGCTACTTAGAACCGTCACTGATATTTATCTCTATGGTTTTCAAAATAAAAGGTATTCATTATTTCTTCTTTAGAATTTTTTCAAATTCAGGAAAGGCATGCACATATCTTTGCCATATGCTTTAATGTTCACTAAAAATTAGTTTGGAACAAAAAATGGCCAGGAAACACAATTTCTAATGTGTCTGCAGGGTAATATCCGTTTGAATGAACAGAATGTAATCTTTTCAATGTCTTTACATTCTGTTATTTGGTATGACACATATGGTAAACTGATGTAGCCTACCATAAACATCAGTAGTAATGATAAGAGAAAAAAGAAATCCATGGGAATTCGAAAGAAGAGTAGACACATTAGAGTGCATTTCTACCTTATAGTTAATCTGATGTGCTGTTTCAGCATTAGGCATGATTTGTAAATAAACTGTATGAATGGTCAGTTAGAAAATGTGGGTTTGGACCTACTGGCAACTGAACTCCATGGATATGAAATGCTAACCAAATGCAAATCCTTGGGCAAAGTGAAGGTAAACTATTAACCTAAGCAGTCTCCTAAGCAGTAAGGTTATTTTTAGCTAATGCTGTAGAAGAAGTTGTATATATCTTTTTGGTACTTGGTAGGGGGAGCCACAGATGGAAGAAAATATGACCAATTTGAGATCTTCACTTCTTCCATACTGCACTGCTATTTAAAAAAAGAAAAACTACACAAATATAGGTACTGTTGCATCACGTCATTCACACAATTTATATTCTAGTTACATAAGCTTCTTTATACAGCTTGTCATTTTCTTGTTTTTAAGTGTTCAATGACTAGACAGTGAGCCAATTTAGAGATGCAAGATTATATTTGATGGGACACTTTTTAAAATACAAGAACATTTTCCCATGAGAAATGGGTTTATAAAGATGTTTTGATGGCATAGTTCTATGTCAAACACCTTAACTACAGTTTCTAAATTTGCACTGGAAGAAAAAAAAACTTTCTGGAGTCTCTTTTTTTATAACTGGCAAGCTTGAAGTGACTATTTTTAATAGACATAACATGGACTATTTTCTTTCTGGAATGCTTTTCCATGCACAAGTTAATCATATTGGAAATATAATTAATGCTCGTCCAGAAATCTTGGAACTAATCCAAAGCAGTTAATTTCAACACCTATTGTTGGCAAATTAGCAATAAAAACTCTCAGAAGAAAAACTATTTGAAGAAATTCCCATCTAGAAAATTCATTGCTCTTGTCATCTGTGACTAGTAATATGCAACACCTTCTGAATTTTATATTAAAATTCTGAACTCTATTGTATGTCCTACAAATACAGATATCCAACAATATTCTTAAGTATAGATTAAAAGCACTGTAACATCCAAATTTATAGTAAAGTTGGATAAATGAAATGCTCTCTATCCAGCTAGTAGGTAAGTTTTTACTTCTATCCCTTCCAACCCAATGTTGAGATATATTGCTCAGACTAAGTAGTTAAAACAGGAAAAAAAGATGCAGATGCAAAACAGGTAAAAGATGCAAAGATGCAAAACAGGTAAAAGCTTGAGTTAATATTATAACTACCTCTAACTTTTTCTTCAAGACTAAAATAATTATATTTCTATGGACCAAAAAAGTACAAATACATAAGTTCAAATTCCTTTGGGTTCAGAGCAAGTTCTGTAATACAAATAATTATCTGATGCTAAGTTCTAACAAGTATTGATAATTTGTGGTAGCTGGAAGTATATGCAAACTGACATTAATCTACATATATAACACATTTTATACTATCTCTTACATTATATTTATATTATGATCAATAAACTTCTTAATTTAAGAATTTTGACCTTGTCATGAATGTTAATACATTGCAAAATTGGCAAAGCATAACTGTGTGTGCAAGCTGTCCTGAGATGGGTCTGGGAGTTTTGGCTAGGTTAGTTTTGTCAGATTTGGCTCAGTCATTTTCCAGAAATTACTGAATCTCTGCTCTATTTTGACCAAATAGGGCTAATACTTAGCAAAGTTTTCTAACAGTGATTTCACTGCTAGTATAATTACATACAGATAGTGTAATTTAAACTGTAGTTCTGTTTTTGTAGGAAAAAAAAATAGAGAAAATTCAGCTGCAGAACAACTTAGTTCTAGTTCTAGAAAGAAGAACTTATCACATTATAGAGACTGGTCACTTAAACACACAAAATAAAAGTCTGTTTTCTAGATTCAAATTCGGACTGTGAAGGAAGAAGGTATATATTCTGACAGTTGTGAATATTTACATTTGAACCTTGCTTAAATCTCAGAGTGACCTGAGTCCATGGCAAAGGTGCAGTAAAGCTGAAGAGTTTTAATTCACATAAACATGCAAAGAATTAAAAAAATAGCTGATAAAAGCAGGAACTTGAGAGTTTCACTAACAGAATCTACAAAACATTTCATATTTTCTTTTTGTGTTTTTATCAGGAAAAAAAATGAAACTCAAAGTTCTAGAAAATTATCTAGTATTCTGACTTGTAATTCTGTCATTCTTTTCATGAAATATATGGTGTGTATTATGAATTTCTCAGCTGTAATATTGAGAGGATGTGAAGAGATGATGGAGTTCTCCCTGCTAATGCAAGAATATGCCCATGAAAAGAAACTAAATTAGCAATTAGTTCTCAAAATATCCTTTAATGCCAATCTGCGAAGCCAACATTGTGACTCTATTGGCAAGTAAAAATGTTATGGCTAAGCTAGATTAATTGATACAAGGAAAAAATTATTTGATATTAGAGCCACAAAAATATATTATTAATTTTACATAACTGAAAGAAAATTAGACGATAGAAAGAAGTGAGATTCCTTGCATATTACCATATATATGTAATAACAGCTCATCCTCTTCCACAGTCCAACAAATGTTGTAGTCACCTCTTATTTCACAAAGATGAAATAACATGAAATATGACCAATTTCATCATCTTGTGATGAGGAAATGAGTCTTCATGTCAGCACTGGAGAGTACTTTTCCACATACATTTAACTTATCTTTTTTGTGAGAGTCAGTTTTCTTGTTTCTGTTCTGCTCTTGCAATTCTATATGTTATTCAAAAGAAGAATAATCAGTGTTAACCTATCATACCAGTGAGATAATTCTTATCTTTGCAGCCAGAAATGGAAAGCCAATTGACTTTGGAAGCTGTGTCTGACATACTCCTATGTACTTTGATCACTAAGCTAAAAAGTATAGCAGTTCAAAATAGAAAGGTTGGCCTAGACAAGGGAAATTACTTTTAAATGAGAACAAATGGTGTTTTTTGTTTTTTATTTTCTCTGTATGAATTGTCAGGTATTAGCCACTCTTAAACAAAGAGCACAGCAATTTGGGGAAAATTCCTTTGCCTCCAATGTTTAGTAGAAAGGGATCAGCTGTAACTAGATAGGTAAGTTTTGGATGGCTGATATCAGATGAAATGAACCCTACCCAATTGTTAATCATCTTCCACTGAGAAACTTCTTCCATAGCAAGCATAAGCACTGTACAAAGTGACCCACACTCACTTGCACTTTTTCTAGGCTTTATGCCCCATTAAATGAACAACATTATGTTTATTGCAAACCAACAAGAAACCATTATATTTTGCACCTGGGGACAAATTCTAAAAATCCCATAATTCCTCTTCTCCAGTCCATGATCCATCTGTTTTTGGATAGCCATGATCATTCTAAAGCTCCTAAGCCACCATCTGAGATAAGGCTACCATATGTCTATGTTTTCCAGGATACGTTGCCTTTTGCAGATGGAAATTCTACCCTGATGGATTTCTCTTATTTGTCCAGGAATTCTGAGTATATAGCAGACCAGTACAAGCTAAATATTTTCTTCCAAAAAATCCCAGACTGAAATATGGCAGCCCTAACCAGGGAAAAACCATCTGTCAGTTCTGTAGTCTTGGATTTGAGCGTAGCTAGATATATTTATCTGGACAGCTGCAACTTTGCAATTGCTGCACAAATGAATATTTTTTGGCTGCATCCTTTCCAGCAGCAGCACTTATATTTACATCTTCCTCTCTAGCTGCAACTGCATCAAGAGGAGAATGCAAAGACAAGGAGTCAGAGAATGATGAGGTGCTGCTCCTCAAGAAGATTCTCGTTCTAGTGTTTGTGGATCAGGGAAAAAGGGCTCATCTACGGATCTTCCAGATGACCACAAGAGTTTACTGGAAAGCTTTGCAAGGCTTTGATGTACAAAGCCAGACTACCAGAGTGAGAATTCATTGCCCATTCACTAGGAAATGGTCATCGCCACACAGAGGGTCCAAAATCTAGCTTGGCACTGAGAGTTGCTCTCCAATTTGGCAGGGGCCGCTCAGTCATTGATGTTGCTATGCTGGAAATGAATAAATCTAATCAAAAAGGTTCTGTTGCTCTAAACTCTAAAACTCAAAAAGCTCTTGATGTTTTGGCACATATGCATGGAGTCACCTACTTGCATTGGCAAAAAAAATGCTGGGACCCACATTCCTGCCTTTCGCCGGTGCAAGACTTGAGTATATAACCAGAATATACTCAAGAAATAGAAGAAAAGAACAGAAAATGTTCTTTCGCAAGAAAATCCATAGTAATGCAGATTGGTCCAAAGGAGTAAACGTCAATGTCAAATGTCAATAGGAACTCTAATCTGACTTCCTTTTCTGCAAAAAGAATGATTGTCCACCACAAACAACAACACAGATATTAATAATGAAATCTTTTCTGCTCCTAATGACAAAAAAAAATGTTAATCTTCCTCCTCTATGGTTACTGAAGACTTTAAGTGGTATATAAGATGGAACATCTGCCTGAAGATTTGCAAGAAGAGCAAAAGAAAAAGAAGAACAAGATGAGCACATACAGTAGTCTACCCACTTGCTAACACTGTACTGCCTGGCTATTTACAGTTGAGACAACTTTGTGCTGAATGGGGTTTGTATATTTAGTAACATCCTATTAATGCCAGTCTCTTCATGAAGCAGTGTGAAGTTTTGGCACCACAAAACTCAGATTTAGAAGCAGTTACACAGATTTAATATTTTCTTTTTAGAAGTTTTTGAAACTGATTTCCTCTGGTGACCATCTTTTTTTTGTAGTGATAATGATAATGCAGAGAACTCTGTATACCAGTTACGATTTTGCAGACTACATTTACATCCTCCCTGGTTGGCACCTTTCTCTCATATGTTCACATGCATATTGCTTAGAAAGAAAAATACCAGACCCAAATCCGTTACGATTTATCACCATGGAAAGACTGCATGGGACACATGCACTTGGCTAAAGGGTAAAAGGGTAAGAGTATCATTCCTGCCCCTGTTCATTTATTCATTTCTTTAATTCATTAAACTGTCTTTACTCTAAGTAGTTAGTGACAAATGTTGGTGAAGAGAATATTTTGTATGTGTGGTTTGTTGTTAATATCATAAATGTCAGTCCTTCAGTCTTTTTTTCTCAGAACCAAATGAGAAATTGTTCAGGTTAAGAGCTTACATTAAGTCACATTTCCCCGTGTCTGTAAATTGGGATTTGTCATCCTGCAGGTTGTTCAGCAGAATGCAGTGGGAGAGGAATAGGGAAAAAATAGAAGACTAGAAAAGTAGAAGAAGCTGGTGCTGATGGAAAGTGCTTTCTCTCTGTGGTACGTCCCATCACTACTTCTATCAACTACTGATACATCTGCTCTCCATTAGCACAGAAGGGCCTTGACTTATTCGCCTTTTCTTACCTGCTTTGCTGTCTTCTTTAATCTCCGAGTTATTCTAGAGGCTTCTTTCTTGTCCCATAATCTTCTTTCTCCTCAGAGAAAATTTCTCATGAGACATGCTTAGAGTCTCCAAGCTCTCCAAAAAAATTGTCATGATCCTGGAAGGCCTCTGCCTGAGATGTCTGTCTGGTAAATAAATAAGCAGTTGCTATGACTTGTTTAGCTTCAAAGAAGGAAAAATATTGAAATGTTATTGCAAAGTTGAAATGATATTTGCAGGATTTCCTCCCTGTCTTGGGGAATCTGAGAAACGGACCCTCGGACATTTCCCTCCTTATTTGTGATGTTCTCTGAAACTGCAACACTGGTCAGTCTCCTTAGCACAGAGGTTATAATTACTGGGAAGAGAGGTGATCTCTGTAAAGGACTGCTTTATTACACTTAAAAACGTAGAGCTGGCATGGGACTGGGAAACCTGGAACAAGTATTTTTTTAAGGCTATATCTGGGATATCACATGATGAAAGTGGAGGTGGAAGGAAAGCAGAACATAAATGCTTTTTTGCATCTATGCAACCCACTTCTCACTAGTATAAACCATTGACATATGGATCCTCTGTCATTTATTTTCTGATGAAGATACTAAACAAGTCGGGCCAGATCCTCAGCTGCCATAAAAGCTAGTGGAGCTATTCTAACAGAATCCAAGCTATATGCTGCTGAGTATAGCCTATAATTAGAAGACAGAATTCCTGCTGCTGAAATATTATAAAGACACACAAAGAGAAGAAACAGCACACTTTGGCAGTTCATAAGAACAAGAATTAGATTTTGCAGAAAACTAAGAAAACCAACAATGTAAAATATTGCATAAATAGATTTACTGTAATGTCTAGCTCTTCATATTCAGGGATATTCAGCTATCATTTTTCTGTGATGAGATATTGTCAGATCAAATTTCCTTTTACTGTCTCTAGATTTTTTTTTTTTAAAAAAGAGGAACTCACACAGCTGGGCAAACATTCTGTCCTATAGTTATCCACTTACCACTGTTCATTAACTATCATTTCAACTTTGTTGTCCACATATGCTCATTCAAATGTTTAGGTAAGTGTTGCTCTTCTAAGTTACCTCATAATCTGAATTGGTTTTTGCTTAGAAATAAAAGCGCCTGATGGTGTTGGGGATTTACTCTTTGGAAACCCAACACTTCTATTTAGTTTATTTCAAAGGGCTTTACTATATTTAAAATGTATTTAAATATGAAATAACATAAAGATTTTTTTTTCATTTATATGTGAAAACACTTATTCTTTTTAATAGTTATACAACATATAATATACTTCTGATTCTTTACAATGTGTTCTTTAGATAGTTAACCAATAAAAGTACCTGAAAACTATTTATCATTAGCTTCTCAAAGACTGTTTTTCCTTTAAATTTCCATAGGAATTCTTGTACAAGTGACAGCTTGTTTACTATTAGTCTTTTTATATATACTATAGCTTAGCTGTCATGCCATTAAAATTGCCTTCTATCTTTGCCATGTGGAAGCAGAGGGAGAAAAACATATCCCTTTGTAATGTATAAAAATAATTAAAAGGGATATTCTGCATCGTATCTGAAGAAATATTTACATCAGATCCTGATTGCTGTCTAATTTCATAATGCATATGTATTCTGCTATTATATCTTATATATTTACATTTCGGAAATGAATTCTTCCATCACCTGGACTATCATATCATATTTCTAAATCCTTAATAAAACTCCATAGAACAATAAAACACTATTATCACCAGATAGGTTGCACAGGGTCACAGTAAACTGAGAAAATAAAGAAGTTGTTTGGCAAAACAGTGCCATTATGTCCTTTTTAACATGATGATAATAATAATAAAAGAAAGCAATTACTAATAATGGACAAATCCCACTAGACTTGAAACCTCATTTAGCTCAGATTAGCAGCCAAAATTTCAGATATTTATCTGAGTTTAGTCAATCTATTCAAATATAATGAGCAATGATAATAAAACCCCAATCCTGTGGTTCTGTCAGCTTAAAGTAAACTCAAACATCCACAGAATCTCCCTGAAAACAGCAGGGTTCCTCTCAGGCTCAAAGGTCTGCCCATGTAGGCTTACAGCAGGAAATGTTTCCTCATGCATAATGCAGTTTCTCCTCTTAACCAGAAGACCTTGAAAATAACGTTTTTTTTGCAGCATTTTCTTTCTTGTACTTGTAAACTCTGAACTGAAATAAAAGTAAAATGTGAGCACAGAAAGAGGAGGCAGTAGACCTAGGGAAATCTTGCAAATATCCAGGAAGAAATGGCTTGAATAGAAAAAGTGAAGAATTCCTTGCCACACACGCAGAAAACGCCTTTTAAATGCCTCTATGGTAAAAGGTCAGTGAAAGGTTATTTCATGTCTGTCATTAAAAAATAAAAGGAGAAAGATTTACATATAAAAACACGATAAGCTACTGACTGGGAAATTGCAAAATACCCTTGCCATTCCTCAATCATCATTTATTGCCGCAAAATAAAACAAGTTCCATATTTCTCCATGATAAGAACAGTGACAAATACAAATATTGGTGCAGAAATTCAAAATTAATCAAATTTTGATGCCTTAAAGGGGGACAGAACCTATAATGCAGTGAAAACAATGTGAAAGAAAGAGAAACTGCTGTGGATCAAATATCTGATAAAAAAAAATGCCCCTGGGAAATTTTCAGATATTCTTTTCATGATGATTTTACTTCTTCATACAATATAATAACTGCCTTCTCTTTAAATGTGTGATTAGTGACAGCAAAATAAATATCCTCTTACTCCTGGTCATTATGCAGTATGGAGATTTAAAAAAAAACAGCAAAACAAACATCTGTAGGAAGACTCTCATTTAAATGATTAACTCTAATATAAACTTACTTCATCTTGTCTTGCAACTATTTGGAAAGTCATTAAATTTACAACAGTCACTTCTTATGGAAATTGTTTTTCTCCCCTGAAGAGACTGCTAACTGTAGTCACGTATTTCATGGTCCATGATTATATGAACTTGTCCTGTTTCAGCAAAGAGCTTGAAATCTGTACAATATTAATCACTGACAAGTCCTAGGCAAGGAGCTCAGAGAATCTTTCTCGCCTTTTCTTCACTTCTGCCTACAGTGCAGCTGACAGTGCAAGAGTTGCCTTGCTAATTGAGCATTAGATTAAGGGGACTGGTGTATTTGTTGGCTGGATTTTAGCAAATAAGTGGAAGAAGTAATTGCCATCATAAGCACAGCAACAAATCCGCTTTACATTTTAATTTAATGTGTTTGTATGGGATCTTAATCCTTAGAACAGTTACATCCTACTGTAACTTGCTGTAAATGTGAGGCATAAAGTATCTTTCTAATAGCGTGTCATCAGCATTTGCATTTTCAGCTTGGAAAAAATGTTTTTTGAAAGCTTGATTCATTTGGAAATATTACGGTCAATATTTTTCAATTTGATCAACCAGTATATTTCCTAGGAAAAAAACTGCAATCCCATTGCTCTTTATCAAGGCTATTAAGAGCGGAAGGCCAGTGAATTTTAAATAATTGCAGCAATGAAGGAACTCATATGTTTAACAAATAAAACTATCCACTTGTAAGCAGTTTTAGGAACCAATGCAATCTAATGCTCTACTTCAGTTTTCACCTATCAAAACCACTAGAATAAATGCAAACAAATCACATCATCCACATCACAATCACCCAGAAGTATTGGGCTTGTGTCTGTAGAGCTTTAGTACCATATAGATTTATTGTGTAATGCTTTCACTGGTAGAATAAAATTCTTAAATTTTCATGTGGTACTTACTTATTCTTCAGTAAAATCATTGGAGTGAGGGCCTGGCAGCACCACTGTTCAGCGCCCAAAGCCCTATGTGTGGGCCCAGGATCTCTGGACAGGCTAAGGCAAGACCCCACCTGGCCAGAAACATGTTGTCTGCAGCCCTTAGCCTGGGACCTGCTGAGCCTCAGACACCAGTACAGACCCCAGGACAGCCCCCAATCTTGCCTCACAGGGTAGTCCAGCTCCTGCTGCTGCCTGATATCTCGCACAGCCTCCTATAACAATTGCCAGTGGATGCAAAAATTATTATCTGTTTGCATGGCAAAAAGCTAAACTCTGTCAAACCACCACATGGAAAGAACTCACATTCTTCTATAGGATAAATCTCACTTTTAACTATCAAGCTGCTAGATTCATTTTTATGGAAGTTATCATATTGTGGTTGCAAATTGCTCTGAAGACTACTGGCCCCAGTGAAGCCAGGAATCACGTAGGTTTGCAATATAGAATTTATAGACTGAGAATTACAAAAAGATTGAGAAATGAAAACTTCAGCTTAACATAAACAGTGAAAGGTTTAGGACCAAAGTGTAACAAGATGCTTATGAACTCAGGGTGGAGAGAGGAAGGGTGTGATTCATTGTCAAAGCTAATTCACAGACTGTTGAAACTGGACAGAAAAAGCTTTAGTAGACATTGAGTTCCTAACCCCTTTCTGATACTAGCCATTCCTCAGCAGGCCCACACAGCAAAGTGCCTGCAGTGCCTGGTTTAGCGAGTGCTTAGTCTCTGGGGCACATCAAAACACGAGTGTAACTGTTTGATAGAAGGATGCCAAGCTGGGCTCAAGCAATCAAATATTGCACAATTCCCTTGTTTCAGATAGAACTGCCACAGCAAAACAAAACAAACATATAAACAAACAGCAGAGCAAGGATAGGCTCTCATACTAGATCAATATTGACACCCTGTGAAGTCTTCATAAAAAGTGTAATTCAAAGGATGTCATTGACTAGATCACTAATGCCGATCATCATTTCTGTGCATTCCTCTGGAGTTTATGAGAATTATATCATTATACCATTATTTTGCATTTTTGTTTCCAGATTGCTGCAAAGGAAATGTGTTGGGAAACATGACCTACATTGTCCTGTCTGGTTTTCATTTACTGAGAAGATAAAGGAAGCGTTTTATTTTTGCTGTTTTTAGTATCTACCTAACTGTAAGCTTGGATGGCAGAATTTGCCATTTGCTGTCATTAGCATACTTCATATAAGGACAGAGGGTTAGTCACACTGTGTACAGTTAATTTTGGTCTTTGATAACAGTTTCATCTACTTAAAATGAAGAAAGTCAGAATAATCATCGATACATGCTAATGGCAATTAATGCATGTATGCAATCATTTTACCACATACATGTACATGGCAAGGTGTTTTATAGATAGCTCAAGAAATGTAGTATCATGAAGCTCCTCAAAAAGTATGTTTTTGAAGAAGTGCCACTAGTGTAATTCACAGCAATTAACTTCAGTCACACATTTAGCTAAGATTAGAAGGTTATTTCTCTTCCAAACAGACTTCATCTTAATTTTGCATCACAAGTATCTTCTCAAAATTTATACTTTCTAAGCTTGTGATGTTGTGTACATGATTTTAAATTAGCCTGGCGATGATTAATGGGTTAATAAACAGATTTAGTCATACAAATCTACTCAATGTTTATAAAAGACCTTTGGATAAAATCTGTCTCTCATATATGAAACATCTATCCTTAGAAATGTCTTTGATTTTGACATATACTAGTCCAATGGCTGAGATGTATTGCACTAATATTGACCCAAGAGTTGTGACAATATGATGAAAGAAATATTGACCATTGAAAGTGTTGATATCCACACATATTTAGAGAAGCAGTTACTTTAAGAGGTCATCACAGATTGAATCAGAATCAAAAAATTGTAGAGACTGACAGATACAAAAACAAGCTAATGGGGAATATGAGCTAACTGGGGGAAAGTACATAAGGGGTTTTATAGACTCACAGATACATGTACATGAGCATACTCTTACAAACATATGCACAAAAATTTATTTGAATGGAGAAATTCAAAAAACAGTACATGCTCACTCAGTTTTGCATATGCTTCAACTTAATAGTTACATGAGCTTTCTATGTGCATATCTAGCAGTATGAGTCATCAGAAAAAGATGCAAGACACAAGCTTATCTTGCCAGTTCTCAGCATTTATAGATCTTGTACAAGGAATCTCTTTTGTTGGATGAACACTTAGAGAAGACTGAGCCTGCTCAATATGCAATCAAACCAGACACTTATAGATCTAATTATGACTGACAGCCCAAGCCAGAACTTCAGTACTGGCTCACTTCACTCCTTCATCTGTGTTTCCCCAGGGATTACAATTCTAATGCCTGTCACCAGGGAAATTACATGGTTAAACTAGCTTCACAAGGAAAGCAATTACTTCTCATATTTTTAAGTTTATTTTTACATCCTGAAGCCATCTTCAGGACTTCATATTGAAATGACACTTCTACAGTACTATTGCATTGCTTTCATTTTTCAATTTCTTAGAAGCTGTATTCAGGCCATTCTAATATTGCCCCTATGCAAATTACAAACAATAGCCGCCTGGGTCACGTACCATCTGCCTTACAGCCATGTATTTAAACGTATCTGATAGGGCCCACCTTATAGTTACATATATTACTATATTATATAGCATGTATAGAGAGCAATTCTTTTTCAGTCATGTCATATCGACTCCATATACCCTACTCCTCACTTTAGGAACAGTGTCTCCATTAGACTTTTCTGCATGTATATGCAGACATGAGCATGTGTGTGTGCATTAAGGTACATATAGGCATAAACTAAAGTTTTATTTCTTGTCTAGTAGGAATTTTTTTACACAGTTCCAATTTGTCCTGTCTAATGAGACAACTTCTAGCAGCAGTCACGCTGACAGTAAAACTAATAGCTTTGCAAAAGCAGTAACTTGTTGCTGCATATTGCTGTACTGAAAAATGGATGCTCTCGTTTGGAGCACATCTTTTTATTGAACGACTACACTCAATGATGGAAGATACATGTGAGAAAAGAACATTCCTAATCGCCAAATGTTCTGATAAAGAGAACCAATTAATCTCTGTCTATCGGAAATGAGGATAGGAATTAATTCGTATAAACTAGTGTGCACACAAAGTTCAAATAAAACTTAACATTATTAAATTTCTTTGCAACTCTGCTTTCATGCTCTGTGCAAATTACTTTGCACTCATGTCAGCCCATGACTTAATACAATTTCTGAGATCCACTATGTTAGCAATGCTGAGAAAAGCTAAATCCCATAAATTATCCTGGCAGTGTCTATTATCTGAGCCCAACTGCCTCGGTTGCATTTAGATGAGCTCGTCTTTGCTTGTTGTTACCTTTAAGGAGTTTACCCATATAAGAGGTCAGTAGGAAAGCCTCTAGGAAGCCCAGCTAAAGCCTTGCCCAGTCACCCCTTGTTACTGGTGCATAAAGGAGATCCAAGAGCTCTTAGCCTAAGCTGTGGCAGGTCCTAATGGTTAAGGTGTTCGTGCTTGGTTGATATTTAGGCCATATGTATACTTTATGTCAATCACTTAGACTGGCACAGAGTGCTCTTCTCTGGTTGTCTTCATGCCACAACCCAAACTATAACTCACTTGCTGTGGAGATATAAATAATGTTTAAAAAAACCTGTGTGATTACTCAATGTAGCACATTTTTGAACTTTAAGAGAAGTAAGCTAAGATGAAGCATAAAATATTCCTGTAAAACTGAACTTGTCATGCTCTTTAAGCACTATCTTCAAAGAAAAATCAAAACAGGATAGTCAAAAGTCAAAAAAAGTGAAAAAGTAAAAAATATTTGTCTTTCAACAGAGGATAGGCTTTCAGGGGATTCTTTTGATAACAATAAGACTCAGCCTTAACAAGATAGAGCATCAGTTTAAAACATCCATTAAGATTAGCTGCAGTACAAGCAGGTGAAATACATTTCACTTGCAAGCAGTCAGTAATCAGGCTCTCTACAGGAGAAACCTGGAGGTGTCTGGGTGCTATGTTTTATCCTTCCAATCAACACCAATCAAAGCTGACCTCTACTACCTGCAGACTAGAAGGAGAGCAGCTCTGCTGTACCTGGAGTCCTAGAACGAAGGGACATGAGTAGACCTGCCTCCCTTGGCACTTTAGCATGGTCCATCAATCTGTGGCCTTCTGCATGTACAATCATGTGGATGCACAAATACATGCACAAGGAGATTTAACACAGCTCTGGAAGGTGGATCTTTCCTTTCCTTTCAGGAAATATCTTTGGATAAGAAAACTGTAGTCTAGTTTAGGCTTTTTCTAAAAGTGAACTAATTCTTTAGGGTGGATTAACAATGAAAAAAGGCTGAGAAAAATGAAATTGTATATTGTCTGAAAAATCTTATCAGTACTTTCTTGGGTTAACAAACAGTATTAGGGACACTTCTAAAGCTAGATATTATGGACAGGGATATTGGTATGAATCAGTGCTCACCAACACCCTCAGTTATGACAAATATTGTTTTCTCCAATACTTAGTTGAACACATTTAGGCCAGATTTGAAAAGCATCAGCAATCACCAAAAGAACAAGCTGAGCCCTTTGTTCCCTCCCACTGGCATTAGAGAGTATAGTTTTCAAGGCATTACTATCTACATTTTACTTAAAAATCACAGCAACTTTCATGCAAGGCTAAAAAGAAATCTGGGCTATGCAGTAACCTCTAGTCAATCGTATGCCATCCACTCTGGGTCTCAATTTAGTTTAAAAAGGCTTAACAGCTATCAATTTGGAGAAATCAGTTTAGAATAACAATGACCATCTCATCCTGCTTATTGATTTTTAGCTGTTTTATTATGTTTTAAACCATGTGCTCAAATGCAGAGCCTCCCCACACTAGTTTTCAGAAATACTTACAGAAAACCCTTAACACAAGGAGTGAGATTTAGAATAGATTTTTCCTGGCTATCGAATAACTAAGAAACTCTTCAACAGCAGTTAGTTCTCCTTATTGAAGACATCGTCAGTTGTGAAGCTATAAAATAAACACTGCAAATAATCAGTCTTGGCTTTAAAAATAAGGATTGTCTTCAATACAAAACTGAAGGGGAGGGGATTGACCTCAGGAGATGTGCTTCTCCATTGCTTTGTTCTCTCAGTCTACAAGCATCTATGACTTTCATGTAAATAACATCATAGATTTCTTTCTAATTTTTCAATTGGTTGTGTGTTTGTGTTGTTTTATTTGCCTTTGTGTGTGTCTGTGTGTGTGTATGTGTTTCGTCAGAAATATCTTCTAAAACAGGGAAATTTTCCTCAATTTAGTATATACGTACTTACTGGTACCTTGTCATTTCTGAAGCACCTTATACAACAGGATGAATGAGAGAATGTGAGAATGCAATAAAAATTTCATGACTTCTTTACCATGAAGACTGAACTAGTATGAAGACTGATTTAATAGCAGAGAAGGTACAAAGAAAGATCTAGTGGACCAGCAGTTTTGAGAACAAACTGACAAAATGAGAATGTTACAGGACAGAAGAGGAAAGGCCCTAGGAATGAAAAGCAAAATGGCAGGATAGCCCAAAGCAAGTGTACATTATCAAATGTTTCAAAGGATTTGCAAGTCAGGACAGAGGTGTAATAAATAAATAATCTTTTTTTTTTTTTTTTTTTTTTTTAACATGCAAGTCTAACAAAAGGAGTTTAGCCTTCCTCTTTCATGGCATCCACATGAAATTGGAATGCAGCAGTTACATGTTTGCCTTTTGGGATTTATGTCATATTGTATCCTATCCATCAGCTTTAGCCTTAGCTATTACGATAGCAATATCACACCAAATATTTTCTTAAAAAGCAGGAGCAATTGAAGAACTGTTTTTTTCTTCCCTCCCTCCCTCCTTCCTTCCTCCCTTCCTCACTTTCTTCCTTCTTTAATTTTTTTTTAAAGTGGAAGGAAATCAGTCTTCAGTATTTGCCTCATTCTAAGCAGCCAGGTAGCCACCATTTGCAAAGTTTATGCTTTTTGAGACCAAGAAACAGCAACCATGCAATCTCTGCTCCTAAACTGAAAAGCCAGATGAGACCATATACAATTTTTTATGGATCATCTTTTCTGTGTGTATTCTACACATTCTAAAAGTGACTAATATGTCCTAAATATTCCAAATAGCCTCAGGGAAAGATTTGTCTCCTTCTGTTGCTTTTACCATAGCTACCTTAACTGTCACCTAAAAGCAAGTCTAACAATGCAAGCCAGTCATATAGTATTCCTAGCTAGAAAGAAAAAGGCAATTTCTTCTTGTTTATCTTTCTCCACTGACTATAGAATAGAATTTATTTTTCACATGAGCTGGATCTCATGCTTTTTAGGTCTTTCCATGAAGACTGCCATTTAGATAATATCTACGGTAAGTACTGGAAGAGCCTATGAACAATGAACAGGTACAAATGTTAGTATACAGCGTCTTTTGTTCCTTATATTTATTAACAAAATAAGATCGCTTTTAAGTGTTAAGGAAGAAGTGTTAAGGAAGAAGATAAATTTCAGGGTAAAAAAAAATCATGAATGCATGATTTTACAATTTGCACTGCTCTATGCATACTCCATAAAATCTCAGCTGTTATTTGTACTCACCTTATTCTATCAATAAAGATTAAAACAAAACTATAAATACATCTTTACCCAATTTTGAAAAATAGCTGTTGTACTCATCCATGAGAAAATTAAAAAAGCATTCTAAAGCATTTCATTACAAGCAAAAATTTTGTTGACATAATTATTTTTTTCTTCATATCTCATCTAGACTTTCTCACTCTTAGCAGAGAGTGAACCTAAAATAAAAGATTTGGTCTGCCACTAGAGTTGTTCAGTTTTGGTAATAAGCTAGAATCCGGAACTGCCTCTTGTTTGACTTTATTTTTTCCTTACTCCTATTTGAGAATTTAATGGAAATTTGTAGGATGTGGTACAGGGAGTTTTGGCTAAATTCTTCTAGAACTATGTATTTTTCTTTGTTTAAGATACAAGACAACAGAGATTTTTTTTTCAGTAAAGCATAACACTCCATTCTGGCTTCTCATGATGATGCTTCACCCACATTGACTTTTTTACCATTTTCCTACTTTATAAGTGCCTATGCTCCTATTCTCTTGCTTATCATTAGCCCTAAAACTATTGAGTATTTGGTCAGAGATAAGGAAAGACCAACACAGTTCCATTTTCCTTTTTTGTCTGATTCAGTTCTCTTTCCTGTATGGGGGAATTGTGGCAATGAATAGTGTGGTAATGAATAGTGCCTCTATTAGGCATGGGCAGTTTATATCATGACTTGTGATTCCAGCATGGATAGCCCTTCAAATTAGTACCACTCTGCCAGTAGAACTGCATTTAGTAGGCAGGAAGATGTTTAGCTCCTTGTACAGCTATTGCCAAACATCTTCTGCTTAAGTGAGTCGTAATGTTTCCCTTACTGAAGGGTGCTACAATAAAGAAGTAAATTGCAATAAATGTTCACAGAAATAAATGGATCTTCTGGGCAGCAATGGCAGGGGGGAAGAAGAAGCTCTACTTCAAGTAGAGCTAAGATTGCATTCAGCAGCTGGCTTCATAAAGCATGTATAAAATATGTGACAAAAACATTGAAAGACCCACAGGATTCTGCAAGTTCCACCCCAGGAATCCAGCACTATTTAGCAGAAAACAGGTTATTTAGAAATTGTATCTACTGAGGGAGAAGAACAAAGGAAAGGCCAAGATGCGATCTTCATTCCGTGCACAGGGTCTATTAAACATTAAGCATTTGTTTTCAGATATGGGAGTAGAATCAAACAGTAACAATATTTTATAGATCTGCTTTTCATCCAATAAAATGTCAGATTTCTCAAGAGCTGGGATATGATATTCAGGTGAGATGCAGTATTTTGTATTTATTTTTTGATCAAAATAAGAAATTGTAGGTCATTTGAGAGCTAGCATTAATCTTTCTTACTATTTTGTTCCATTGGAAAAAAATAAAACAGCTACAAATCTTTGCAGCAATATAAATGACTTTTTCTTTTTGAGAATTTTATGTCACAGATAAGCTGTGAAATTAGGTATCTTTTCTGCCTTAATCATTCCTGCAGCTTGTCAACAGTGACTAATACAGCACCCTAATTATCCATGTCCCTATAGTTTCATATCAGTTACAGAAGATCCATGTTTTAAAGCATAAATTTGATAATAAAATAATCACAATTTACCTTTATTAATAGAAAGTGAGGGCTTTTTTTTTCTTTTACATTTTCAGGTGAGAAGGGAAAGAAAAGAACATTTTCTGGTTTTGAAAGCTGAAATAATATTGTAAAATATGATGGAACAACCAAATGAGGGCTAATATTTTTAGACCTATGATTTTATTTTTCTTAAACTTATATTTTTTTCTTTATTTCTCTTTTCTTTTTTTTTCTTTAACTTATAAAACTTAAAGTGAATACATAAGAACAAAAAAAGAAGAGTCAAAAAGATATTTATATGAAATTGAAGACTCTAACATTAGGAAAAACTAGCCAAATTGCCAAAAGCATATGAGATATACACCAAAACTAAAACTCTTTGTCTACAGGTATTTTATTGCAGTCCTTGACCAGGTGGTTTCCTTCCTGTGCTGGGCTATTTCTTTAGCCTTTGTCTAAGTGTATCTGAGATGCCCTAGGACATTCAAAGTACTCATATATAGCCATCAACTATAATAAAGAATTTATCCATTTGGCAGCACCTGAAATTCTGGCCAGGGCACTGCATGGCATCATCCCCCTCAGAAGAGTGTTGCCTAAATAATTTACAGAATACTATGATCAGCAAAGTAGTGAGACCACTTCTTTCACAGAAGGAAACGCAGAACTTTAGTTCTCTATGATGTCAGACAAATTTAACCTAATGGATTCAAAAGTCCTAAAGTTGCCTGGAAATTAAATTACTGAATATAGAAAATATATCTGTCATATTTTCTACTGAAGTTTGCCCCACAACAAGTCAGGGGTGCATATGCCATGGATTTAGAAGGATGATTGTTGAGAAAACTCTATGTCTTAGTGATTCAAAGACTTATTTAAAAAGAGTTTTACATTATGCTATTCCTCACATATGCCTGGGATGGAGCAGAGCATATGTTAAGAGAGGTCAGGGAAAAGGCAGGTATAGAGAGGGATAGAGAATTAAAAGGATGCCAGATTCTGTTTGGAATCAGTAGCAATGTCTTCCATATATATGGATGTACTACACAGGTCTCCCAGCATTATACCCATGCCGTACTTGATATAAATACAATGGTAAATAATGAATGATTGAAAGACCAATCATGGCATATAGATTCCATAAGTCATGATAACAGGAGCTACCCTTGAACTCAGTTTACTACAGCGTGCATCCTAAGTGCTTTATAAAGTTCAGCTTTGGAGGTTAGGAAAAATGAGTCTAGGCAAAGAATCTTACTGAAGTGGCTGGACACTGTTAAGACAAGCAAAGTTTTCACTGAAATTAAAGTTGTAACATAGAAAAGGGGACAAATATATAAAGAAGCTGTCTCTTGAAACTATGCTTGTTAGAGCTTTCTGTATGAGAAGTGGCAAAACTTTGAAAAGAGCCAGGAGGGATATGCAGTGATGCCTTTGAGGTAGAGAGCAGAAAGAGTTAAACTGACTCATTGCAGCAAGCCCGTGGAGGTTTACCTGGGAAGTGAGCCCAAATCTGAATACACTCTGCTGCAGAGTTCCTCTGTTATTGTATCTTTAGTGCATTAAATCTCAATATCCCCTCTTACACATAGCTCACAGAATGAACTATGAATGTTTTCTCTCCTCTTACCTGACTTTGCTGGAACCGTAATTCCTGTTTCATTTTTTCCTCCTACTGCTTTAAAAAGATGACATAAAACATAAAAATGGTTTTTTTGTGCCACACAATTTTAGCATTTTATTAGCTTTTATAATGTAACCTCATGATTTATTTGGAAAATGCATGCTAGCAGATTTGTAAAGTTGTACTGTGATCTTTATATTAACTCTTTGATTTATGATTGAAATTGAGTTTCTATTTAAATGAAAAAAAGAAAAATATAGAGAAATAATCACTAAAGTAATTACAAGTGCTTTCAAAGGAGACAATAGTCTCTATCTTTTGATCTGTCTTAACAATTATAACATGCTTCAAAACAGATCTGAAAATAACCAATGATTCAAAACTCTTCATTATATCAAAAGCCTTCATTATGCTGATAATCATTTTTCCAAAGAGAGATTGTAGCATATCAGAATTTTCTAAAAAGTGTCACAGGTTTTAGTGACAAGTGTCAAACTTTTAGCTATCCAAGTCTATATATTATACTATAAATCACCCTCGCAAAACCAAACCTTTCCTTTATGAAAGGTGTAACTTTCCATAGCAAGCAAAATCAGAATCAATTAAAATATTGATTTTTTAAAATGTTATTTATTCACACTTTTTTTTCCTCTCATTTCCAAATGCTATTAAAACTCTAGGGTTCATTTTTATTCACAATGGGACTTACAATTGGAATTACTCTATATGATACTTTCAAAGGAAACCTTCATTTTATGAGTATTTTACATGTTGTGTACTCAGTTGCTAGAAATGTAATTACTAGGGACTAGGTTTCATTACAAAAACACAGACTGTAGTAATGAGCAACTCTTAGGACCCTCCCATGAAGAAATATCTCATGGAGGAAGTAGGTCTATGTACTCCTAGACTCCTCGAGGGAAGAAGATGTATTAAGTTTGTGCTTGCTTGTCAAAAATTTTCCAAGGAGCTGGCAGTTACACTCTTGCCATCTTTGTAGAGCAGAATATAAATACACTACACAGGATCCATGTCTTCATCTTAGCTACTCATCTCATTTCTAAACTCTGAGGGCCTTTATGGAGTCATCTCTGCTTCTATACTCTCCAAATTTGAATGAAGATTTCTTTAAGTTCTCCAAGAGAGAAAACTCCTTGTTTATTTAAAATTGTTTCTGTACTAGACTCCTGTGGATAACTGAAATAATTTATTTCAGTAGGATGGTCACAAGACACTCCTAAAATTTCAGAGTAAATTATGTGCCTAAACCAAGCAGACTGGATTATCTCCCCTTACTACTACAGATCTACATCTATTAAAATAATGAATATTTTTTAGCTAGTTATTAAAATGTTAATTGTATAGGATAATATTCTCATCTTTTACAGGATTCCAAGACATATTTTTTTTTTTTGCCTAAGTTTAGTCACTATGAATGTAATATTACATTCCTATCCAAATAAAAATTGCATTCTAACAATTTTAAAAATACTAGGCCACAGTTAGCCGTACTTAATCCAACACATATCCCAGGAAAGCACAATATTTCTGTAGCTACAATTCTCTTTTAGCTAAAACAGTAAACCACATCCATCTTTTCTAACGCCACTAAATACAGTCCAGCAGTTATGAGATGTTATTTCCAAACATTCCTGCTGGCTGCCTTCCAGTGTATGTCTCCTCACTGATGGAGAATTTGCAGGAATAAAAAGGATTCCTGTGTTACTTCCTGTGTTGTAGATACATATAACACAGCAAGAGAAGGCTATGATTTATGTTCATTGGTGATGAACAAATTTTCAGTTGGTTAGAGGAGTGTCCTGCCCAGTGGACAGCAATGTAGACTCATTACACTTGTGTTGGCAGCAGTTTGGAGCTCCCTCACCTCCTCCGAAGTCCCTATCCAGACCAAAGATGACATATATCCACAGAGGGCCTGATACTTCCCATAGATGTTGCATTTTCTGTTCATATGCAGCCTGAGTGAGAATAGTAGAAGACGCTGAAATAAAACAAAAGCATCCAGTCAGAACATAGGAAAAACTACATTTCAGTATGTTTGTCTGTGAAGCATGATTTTGCAAAATTTGGATTGGGACTAGCATCAGGAGATACTAAGAAAGTGTCCCCTCTATAATGTCTAAAACAATAGATACCGTAGAGCTATCATTCATCTTCCATCCCTGCCTTCTATGAAATATATAATCCGAGGCCAAAATCTCATTAATTGCCTCGCTCAGTGGTCTGGCCCCAGTAACTGAATTTCTTAGTGACTCTGTAACTTTCTCAAACCAAAGGAAGTCCAAAAGCTTACTACAAACATCAACTTCTATACCAACCTTGCATTCTGCCATATAAACTTGTAGAAGTTCTCAAAAGTTTATTAATAATAATAGTAATAATTTTCCATTTTAAAAACTTAATCAGCTTTTCAAGTGAGTGTGCTAGAGAGCTAGTAACTTCTTCTAAAATAACCTTACAGGGATAGTATCCATAAGATTGACTATTTTGTAAGTAGACTGGGTATGAACTTAAAATCATAACATTCAGAATTTTCCTGATTATAACAGCCTCTTGAGATGATTTATATTTAGTTCAAATATATATTTAATTAATCTAGTTTCTTAATTTTCATTTAGTATCACATATTTTCTGAGCAAAGTGACTTTCTGTGTTTTTTTTATTTATTCTCTTTGATTTAGTATTTTCAAATACTAATGTTGAACAGTGTAGCTCATTCGTCGCTCTGACTGCAGATTTTCTCTGTAATCTCTCATCATCCTCCTTCCACTCTGATACTACTCCAATATCCTTTCATGCTAACTAGCTGAAGATTATCTTCATATAGACTGTTTTTACATGCCTGGTATAAATATCGGAAAGAAATAAGTTCATCAAAGTCAGACATAGCTTGTAAATACATGGTTGAGTTTCAGGCTCTGTTCACATGCAGGTTCATTCCCATCAACCAGCCCCTGCTGTTAGTGACTTCCTATTGTAAACTCTACCTGACCATTACTCAAATCTGACTTTTCTTGAGCATTTCCTTTCTTTATGCTTCTTCTTGAAGTGAAGAATATCTATGGCAGAAATTCCCTTGCAATATTGAATTTTTCTCTCTCCTGATTCAACTCTGCCATCTTATAGCTAAATGTTTCAACTATTGCAATTTATTTGACTCCTTCTTTCTTTGTGTCCAACATAAGTAATTTGTCTTCATTTTCAAGACTGTCTTACTTTTTTTTTCACTATACTTGTCTCAGTCAGTATTTCAATCTTTATAGTAATTTTGCTGAATTTTCTAACTCCTTCATACCTTCTCTCAGGCTGATCAGGATTTTGAAAAACCCAATTTAAAACATCCATAAAGATATTTCTGTATTAAGTTTTCAACCTTTGAAGCTTCTTTTGTTGGTTTGTTAAAAATAAAAATTTATCAACTGACATTAGAGCACTTATATGATTTATATCATGTGTTTCTATAATGATCTGTATTGCTTTATTGATTTATATGAACCTTCAACATTCTGGTGTATGTGTGCACATCCTATTTTTGTTCTTGGAGGTAAATGATATGCTTTTTTTTTAAGTAGAGTGTGTTTTTGTTTTCTCCTTACAGTTTCTAGTACTTGCCTATACATGGACATCATAGTCATCAAGATGATGACAAGTCTCTTACAGTAGCTATGTTTGGTCATTGATGTAGGAGGTGAGAAGTTACTAGGCACAGTACCTTATATACTAAGCAAGAAAATAGTTGATTATATTGTTAAATTTGCAATTTGGTATAGATTTTTCTGGAACCCTATAAGAAAAAAAGGTTTATTATCATAGCATCAATCTGCTGATGCTATGATTCCACTGCTAATGTGTATTGTAAGCTTTTCTATTGTCAGAGTATAAATTCCTATATATATTTCCTATATATATATTTCAGATTATTCCATTATAAATTAAATTATTAATTATTTGTGTTTTTCAGGAGCTAAAAACAAGCCCTTATTTTCTTTTCTGTGTCTTGTTGGTAGTCAGAGTATCAATAAGCCATGCTAATATGATAAATAGTTCTAAAGTTTTAATGGCACTGGTTTGCAAGTATGTATTCTTCTTTGGAAGAAAATCTGTACTTGAGGTTATGAGTCTATCAAGTTAGCAAAATCTACCTTTTTACATCTATGTAATGCTAAGTTTCAATAACTGTTTTGTACATTGTTATATGAACAGGTAAAAATTGATTAGTTAATAGTGTTAGGCAAAACTGCATCAGTTTGAGCTAATTTGAATCTTCAGTAAAATGTGAAATTCCTGCATTTTGACATATATTTCCACGTGGTCCTTGTGGAGTGCACAGAGTTAAAAATAGATTCCAACACAGGAATCTCTCAGTAATTTTTAAGCTATTTGAACTGTTCTTATTGTTTTTTGGGTTTTTTTTTGTTGTCGTTGTTGTTGTTGTTTTTGTTTGTATATTTTTTTATCTCCTAAGGGCCATTCCTTCTGCTAGTCTAGGTTTATTCTAGACTAGCAGAATATTTTACTCTCTGCTTTAGATGCAGCCTACAATATTTAGCTTGAAGACTAAAAAGACTAAAGACATATCAGAGTGTTTTATGAAACAATTCCCACATTGTACGAGATCAATAAGAGACACAATGAGAGAAATACAACATGTAAACAGAAGGAAAAATGAGTTCAGAAAGCCTTTTGTTGAGAAACATATTTGATGAGAGATTAAGGCTTTCAGGAAGTTCTTCCTGATTCCGCAGTCTTCAGCCCAATAAGTCTTTTGCCTAAGGGGATGTTCGAAGGTTAAATGAAAGAATTACAGACAGTTAGAAAAGAAATGAATTATACATGGAAATTTGCCACGAAATGAATAGAAATTATGCTGTAGCTGTTAGAGGATAGCAAAAACAAAGGATTCTGTACAGGAAAACAAAGGTAATTAGTGACACAGTGATCTGGTGGTAAAGTCCTTCCCTGTCTCTTAAACAGAACACACAGAGCTCTTCCCTTCATGCTCACTTTTAAAAAACTTCTTGTTTCTCTGAGAACACTCAGACCCAGACATTTCTATAAATTCCACGTTTTCTTTTCTGTCAGTTAGTACAGGTGAAGCAGAATTGTATTCAAAATATCTTGGCCTAATCTTGGGCTTCGGAATAAGAGTGGGTTCAGTGTAAATTTGTTTTTAGAAAGGTTTTTACAACAAAAGATTAAAAAGTTGCTATAATTTATGTTAGAATCTTACCACATAATAAATTTACAATAAATCCTTAACTATGACTTTGAGAACCTACAGCTCTTATTATGTCAATATCACAGTGCACAACTGTACTAAATGAATGGAAAGGTGCAACTATTTAATTACAGGGGATTTATTAGTACTTCATTCAAAACAGGGTATGAAAAATTGGCTCATAAGTTCTTTTACTCTTGACAAGAATCCTTGTTACCAAAGACAAAATTCCTAGGATCATAGCTTAAGAAAAGAAAGCTTATAGAAATAAATTAAAGCATTTAGTAGTTCAGACAAACAAAAGTGGCAAGAAAATAAATAATCTACTAGATTGCACCAATATTTAAAGTCAATTGAAAATGAAAAGAAAAAGTAGCAAATCAATTGAAAGTTGTTTTAATTATTAACCAATATCTAAATCATCATCTAAGCTGGATAAAACAGGCTTCTTAGTCTGGATAACAGATTATTTTTTTTTCTTTTCAGTGGAGAGAAATAAACCCTAAAAGTATGATTCACCTTTCCTATTTTAGTTCTCTATATTAGAATGAGATTAATTCAAACTTGGAAGAATCTATATCTCTCCATTGACTTAAAAAGGAACATGAGTCTAGTTTAGACGTAAACCTTCAAAGACAAGTGCGAGAAATCCAGCCTATTTTGTCTCACCAACAGGGTAGCCGCTAAAATTCCCAGTGAAATAGCAGTCTTGGCTTTGTTTTCCAAATGATTTTTTTTTTAAAAGCATAAGATATATACAAGAAAAATAAATCCTATGAAAGTATATGGCTACATAATATATTTTTATTAATATTACTCAGAATACAGAAGTGGCAACAAGCTTAGAATATCAAAGTAGGTGAAGTTTTGAAAGCTGAATTTGCTTTTAAAAAATGTATGATAATTTATACTAGATCTTATTGTCTGATATCAATATTCACATATATTACACACAAAATACAATTTAAAATTTATTTTTATAAAATTCTCATGGCTCCAGTATCAGGGAAATATAAGTTTTGCATATAACCTTATTAATACACAGACTTAATGTTTTAGTTATAATTTGACCAATTGCTTGAAAGCAGAGTATAATCAAGAATAAATTCTTGCTTATTTATTTATAATAGTATGTCAAATATTATTAAATATTTCCAAGTTAAAAACAGACTAGTTAGAAAAAAAAGAAAGAAGAAATTCATGAATCTATTTTCTCTCTGAAAAAAAATAGACAGCAAATGTATGTATTGTTAAATAAATCTTCAAAATTTTTAAAGACATTCTCTCTAAATGAATCTTTCTGCTTGTGAGAGAACCATGTCATAGACAATTGGGAATCCTCTAATAATAGGGGAAAACAAAAGGATAACTGATAGAATTTACTATGGCTCATGATTCTTTCAGAGGTTTCGTATGAACAGGGTTTTGAGAAAGAAAAGAAAATAAAGAGTTACAGTAAACTATGCCTTTCTATTAGAACTGCTTGATATAAAGAAACAAAGAATGCTGGAGGGAAGGAGACTAAAAAATAAGAGTGTATAGAGTGCAGACAGCTAAGAGAATAGTGCAGGAGAAAACTGTGGGTACATAAGCCATTTAGGAAACAAGTAGAAAAACAATTTCTATATTAAGCTGAGAGATCTTGTTGCTTTGAAATAGATCTTGGAGAAGCATCTCGTATACAATGTCACTCTATAGCAGTAAATTTCAAATGACAGTGTCTTCTTATTGGCCTCACATAGGTAACCTGCACATTGCTTTGATAAGAACTTGTGAGTAAAGATTAAAATAGCTTTATCAAAAAGAACTTTAAAATATCACATAACTGAGGGACTAGTTATTTCTACTGCAGTAAAGAGTCTTGTAGTACATTATTCTCCCTCCAAAAATAATTCTTATTATGCCCATCTTTTGTGCCTCTTTTTCAAAAGTTGTTTTTCCATGTAAGATTTGGGGAACCTCAGGGTTGCTTACTATACTTCCAGCATCTTTTATGAATGGAGGTAATGCTCTCTTGAAAGGCTTTTGAATGATCATGAAATCCTAAAGCAGTGAATATTCTTAATATCTGTGTTAAGCAAGGTACGTAAGGCAAGATAATAATCTATAAAAACAGAACTGTCAGTAATCCTTACTGGGGTCAATTACGAGCGTCTCAAATGTTCATTTTATTGCTGGAGAAAGTTCCTAACCTGTTTTCTCCAGCCAGATGCCTGAAAATAACTAATTTCCTACCCTTTCTAATTAAGTTGTTTAGTGAATAATCCTGTTCCTCAGTCAATTTCAAATGTATTTTTGGAGTCATCTGCTTTCCCAGACCTTAAATAACCTCATAAATTCCTTTTCAAGAACTGAATCATGGTAACAAAATCATTCAAAGTGACACAGACATATCTAGTTTCTAAATTGATACCACTCAAGGATTTGAGTTGCAAATACCAACAAGGAATTTTTAAGTCTCTCTATTGTAGCAGTCAATGGTAAAAACCAATAGTTTTAAGAAGTCTCTTCTTGTACTATTTAAATTAATGGACAAGTGGTCTGGAGAATGTCTATGAGAATTAATACTACTAACACTAAAACATGCCACAGAAATATGCAGAATCAGAGAAGTAAGCTGCATGATAAGGCTGTCATCTTAATATGGAAAAAAAATGGGACTGAACAAGTGTAAATCTAAAGAGTCATCAAGAAAAGGTAATTTAGGCATAAAATAGGATACAGTCTAAAAATTATTATTTTTTTTTAAGATCAGGTTTAAATCAGTCTTCGGTTTTTTGGTTTTTTTTTTTGTTTTGGTTACTAAACATATCAATGAGTAAGAAAAATAGATTAGATGTAATTCATTCTACTACCTTGTGAATGTTATGTTTTTGTATTAAGATTGAACAAAAGGTGGAAATGAAAGGTCACTAACATGAATGTTGAATTATGTAATTTAGATATAGATCTGCAGATGGAATCTGAGCACTTAATATCCAACACTCTAGCACCCACTCCAAAAGAAACTTATGACGAAGTTAAGTTTCCTACCAGTTTTGAAGAAATTATTTCTTCCCTCTGTTTGCCTCAAGGATCCAAAGGCAGAACAAAGGGAACTGAACCTATTCTGTTACGAAATGATTAGCTGGTCAGTTACCTTGTCTTCCAGATGT
>JAUBOD010000038.1:3410571-3453050 GCA_032353885.1 Nothura maculosa | reverse complement strand
GCTGGAGCGGGAAGGTTGGACTAGATGATCTCTATAGGTCCCTTCCAACCTTATAGATTCTGTGATTCTGTGATTCTGTGACTCTAACTTGTGTAATGGGGGGATAGGAACTAAAGTCACCAAACGGATTTGGTCATGACACTTTCCAAAATATCTTTTAGTGTATGCTGATCTCAAAAGATTTCAGGTCAAGTCATTTGCAGTCTATCTGTGAGACTAACAGTTGTACTGATAAGGAGTGTGTAGACAACAAGCTACTGTGGTCCAGCCCACCACCTTATTCACTCCATTCTCTTCACTGAATTTGCCTGAGCTGTTTCAGGCTACAAAGATCCCTCCCCACAATTTCTTTGTTATCTTAATTTACAGCTGACTTGGTGCAATAATGCAGCTCAATGCAAAACTGTAGCCCAGGTAAGACAGGGACAGTAGTGACAGCCAGTGCCTGGCAGGCCCAACTGATTGTTCCAGAGAGCCCATGGCAGGACCATGGTGCTATTGGTGTTCAGCCTTGCACCAAGCACTTAGCCATCTGAGGACTTGACGATGTAGCTCTACAAACATATTTTTTTCAGGATCACTTCTTCATTATTCATCCGTCATCATGCTGACCTTTTCTGCTTGTTACTCCTTCTTAAGTAGTCACTCTAGGAGTACTCATACTAGCTGATTGCACAGTCTTGCACACACCAGATTATGGTACAGATTAAAATGTACGGTTATGGTACAGGTTAAAATGTTCTTGACTGTGAGGGTGACAGAGCCCTGGAACAGGCTGCCCAGAGAGATTGTGGAGTCTCCTTCTTCGGAGATCTTTAAAACCCGCTTGGATGCAGCCCTGTGCCACATGCTCTTGGTGACTCTGCATGTGAAGGAGGTTTGGATTAGATGACCTCTGAGGTCCCTTCCAACCTTAAGCATTCTATAAAAATTGCACCCAAATCCCAAAATGTTCATACTAGTGTCATAGGATATAGTTATATTATTTTCCCAGCGTCACTATTTTTCACTTTTAGCAGATAGCTGTGGTAATTTTTTTTAAAGTCTAGCTCTGAAACACTGCTGCTCAGTGCAGTTCAGATCAAGCTGTGAGCTTCAGCAATAGGGCAAGATCCATCATTAATGATCAAGAGAAAATGGGATGACTCATACCAATCTTGTGTCAAGGAGGGTGCCATTTCACTGTTCCTCTTCATGCATGTTCATTGTCAAACTAAGACAAATTATGGAGAAGTTAAGCAACCAAGGTGTGGATGCCCTTTCCCATCTACCAGCTCTGTTGCACAGTAGATGTTTCTGGCAGAGGGGTGGGATGAAAGGCTGAGAATAGGGTATCCTAAACTTGCAAAGAAGATTTTGCACTGTTCACCACTCATGACCTTTAGGTGCTCAAAACTTTATATAGGAGCTGAGACAGGGTTTCAGGATCTAAATTTTGGACATAGGTATTTCAAAGATCATCTAAGTAACTGAATCCTTCTGTCTCTCTGTATCTTATTTCACAGAAGAATATGCTATTTTCTTAATAACACATGTTGTAGGAGGGAGAGAATAATAATTAGCCCTAGTCAAGCTGCTGAAATAAGAATTTATTTCAGAATATGATGATACATTGAAGCTCACTTTTTTTTTGTTGGAACACTGATTTAACTGAAAAGACATTAACTATTAAAATGTATTCTTTATATATCACTGAAATATTTCTTTCTAACAAGGTAAGGGTACTTGCTTTCACTTTCTGATTTTGACATTAATCTTGCTATGTAAAACTAATAAGAAGAGATATAAAACTTGATGTGGAAAAGTCAAAAGACAGTACTTGTTTACTTCAAATAATTTTTTTATTCTTATCAAAATGAAGTGGTCATAAAACTTTTGAGACTTCTGAAACCAAGTTCATGGAAATGTTACTGAGCTGAAAACATTAGGATGTATTTTTAATTTTCTTTCCAGTTCAGTGAAAGCAAAATTTTAAAAAGCTGCATTTTATTCCTAAATGTGTATTTGTCAACATTTTAAGCTGGCTAGATGTGATATAGACAGTGTGCCCTACAGACAGGTAGGTTGAAGACATAGTAGATGTGTTCTGTTGACATATTATGGATGTTTAACTAATGAGTTTCTTCAAAAGCCATTGCAAACCAGTAAACCTTCTGGGCCTATTGCAAAAAAAAATTCTCTTTTTCCTTTTTATTAGATAGTTTGAGGACTTGAAGTGTTCTCCGCTACAGCCAACCGTAAATAGTTAGGCTGTGTCTGAAATAGAGGAACAAGTTCAGATAGAGGGGATTCAGTAGGCTAATACAGAGAAAGTACTAAAAACTGTTGATCATTACTTCTTACAATATAAAAATAGAGAATTGTTATAAAATAATTTATAATTAAATAAAATAATATAAAATCATTATAAATAATTTTATAAAATAAAATCTTCATCAAATTGGTAATTTGATAGCTGGAATATTTTGGGATGTTTTGTATATGTAGTCTAGCGCTATACTCTTTTCATGAGCAGCCATTGTTGACCTTCATCTGATGGCTTGATGATCAGTATTCTTCTTCTTATGGTTAGTGGAAATACAGTTCTTTAATGCAGCAATAGAGTTTTCAGGGTATCAGTGATCACTGAATAGTCTGCTTACATTCAGAGTCTCCCTGGAAAACCTGAGAGGCTGATGTTACATTTAAAAACAAAATTCATCTATTTAAACTGATAATGAAATAGGAGTGTCAACTCTTTATATGAAGGAAGTATTCCCTGATTTTTGCTTATTTTTAGCTAAATAACAAGTTCCTTCACGCATCAAAGAAATATAGCCACAGACATCTCATGTGAAAGCATGCTGTTACATATGTTATTGGATTTACTGATGGAAAATTCTGTTTTAACTGCGGTTTTTAAAACAAAAAATTAAAAACAAAATTTCTCATCACAAACACTTGCTGGTTATCACAGAGAAACTGGACACACTGAGTTCATTGGGCAATCACTGAAACTGTGAAAATGTCTTCTTTCATCAGGTTACAGATGGTGTGGTGTGAAGTTTGAAAAAAATCTTGGATCCACTACACTACACCAATTATCGTAGCTCTTGCAATGATTTTCAGGTGGTATAAATAGCAATGCTAGGAAAGCATCATCTACAGGTGTCATTTTAACAATGTTTTGGCTGTAAGAAGCAAAAAGTACTGCTGTACTTCTCCGAAAATTAAACTCTTTACTGCACCATACTCATGACCTCTTGTTCTTTTCCAAAACTATAGATTTGACCTTTCTATTTAATATGTTTTATTATTTGCATTTCTGTCAGTAAAGCTAAATCAAAAGACCTTCTACCTAATCCCAATTCCCTCTCCATATAGGGATTCAAATTTAAAAAGTTTTAAATTTAAAGCATTAAAACAAGGAATTATATTTAGCAGAAAAATAGATAGAGAGAAGAATGATAAAAACAGCCCCATCTCTGGGGCAGAAATCTAATAACGGCAAAGCAGATGATTGTTCTCATTACTTCACTTAGAACACTGCTTTATTAATTCACTTGTTTTAAGATTTCCAGCTTCCTACTTTTATTGAAGGTCAATTAATAACCATTTATTCTGGAAATACAAAAGGAAAAATAAAGTCCATAGAGGAGAGAATTGCAGTGCCAATTCTATCACTGATAGATTAAACATATATGGCAAGGGGCTACTACAAAATCTTGTATTACAGCTCTCCTATTTTATTTCTATTTTTATATTTTGTTCTTATTTTGGTCAAAGTTGTTTTTGGTTTTTTTTACAATTTATTTGGAAGCCTGGAATAAGCTATTACATTATGACCTTTCTGCAGCATTTTCCATTGGGGCATTAACAGCAGGTTATTTATCATTTTGCTGGGAAGGAATAGATTTCTTGTCTCTTCTCTTGAGGAAACCTTGCTTTTGCTTGTTTCATTGACTAAATGTGCTCATTATTTAGTCTCAAGTGTATGCCTGGGGTGTAGCCCCCGTAAAGATTAAGTTTTCCTGGCAAATCAACACTATGGAAAATGTTTATGGTACTTAAATATATCTCACAGTTCATTTATTTTTCTGGCCTCTCTTGATTAACTTCAAGCTCGCTTTTTCCTTTGTTTGCTTGTTTCTATATCCACTGGTGACATCTCACTTGTAGCTTTCATGATTAGTTGTCATTGTTGTGATTTTATTACCGTAAGCATCCAGGACAGAGAAGCCCTTTATTGAATAATTTCCTACGGGTAACTTTTGTACATTACTTGTCTTTCTTGCAGATGAGCTTTGCAACTTTTGCAGTGTGGCAAGCTATTTAAAATCTTGTATGGTGCAAGCAAAAATCTTTCCTGCTCTTTCCCTATTCCTATCGCATACACTTTCACACACAATGTGAATACCTCCCAGGGGTCACTGGAGACCACAGTCTCCTAGTACAAAATCTCCCATTCAAAATTACATTAAAGACCTAGGCCTTATCCTTGCCCTAGGGGCAAGATATATATATTTAGCTATGCAAAAAATTAATCTGAATTAACTATGCAATTATTTTTAGAGCTGTTAATTAATAGTGTAAGTATTCTCTGTCTTATGATATAGTAGTACACCTTTTATGTTTGCTGTAACCATTAATTGTGGCCAATAATGGTTTAGTTATAGAGATCCTTGCTGGAAGTGCTTTATAAAGAGAAATCTTGATTAGACTTCCTGTCTCTCTTTCCAGCATTTTCTACCTTAGATTGATATTCACTATTTATAGTTCTAAATTAGAGCCAAAATGTCCAATCTCTTGCTTGTCAGAATGATTTGGTAAAGCAGTAAATTTCACAGATGTACAGCGCAATCTTTCCATGATATATATGGTAGTTGATAAATACAAGATCTAGGACATAAGTTTGCATATCAAACGATTATCTGCACTATTTAATTTTTAGCTCATTGTTTAACTGTACTTTGGACTATTCTACCTACTTCATTCACTCCAAGATGAATCTGCTACAACAGGACAAACTTGTGAAGCTAATGGATGCCAGCCAATGTCGTCCATCTGGCCTTGAGGCCAGGAAGCAGTCCCTTGACCTCTTCTAGTCAGCAATGTGTAAAAAGCACAGGTGGCAGCAGGCACACACAATAACACTTTTAAGCATTCTTAAAGAGTAGAAAACACAGAAATTGTATTAGAAGGCAATGTAGTAAAACAAATGTGAAGAAAATGATTTTTCATTTTAGAAATTGTCTGTGAAGCCTAACCTAGAGATACTTTATTGTTGCATAAAATGTTAATAGGCTCAAAAGACGGAGACTGTAAGGACTGTGATAAACTACTAAATAATGATATAGGGAAATAGAACAGAATTTTTGTTCTCCCTTTCCCATATAAAAGGCTAAAAAGAAAGGAATTTTGAAGGGGAAAATTTAAAAATAATATATAGAGAGCTAAAAAATGGAATTCATAGCAGCAAAGGCTGCTGTGATCAATATTTATTGGTAAATGTGGTAGAAAAATAGGTAATGACATGCAGGGTTTTTAATAGAAAAAGTAATTTTTTATTGTTGGGTGGTTAATAAATGAAAATTCTGTACTTGGACAATATATTCTTGTTTTTTAAAATTTCGGATTAAAAGATTCTCTAGGAAAGAAGACACTGAACAAGATCTAATTTTCAATTAAATCTTTATTATCTTGATTCGAGCCTAACTCCTTCCCCTATAGTACAGTAAGAGAAAGAATTAAACACTTTTAACTAATAAATGCCGGCTTATTGTCATTTGGAGGAAGGAGATCATTGTTTCCTTGTTTTCCTATGATAATCTATTACAGCTTTCTTTCCCTGTAGACAGCGGATTTCTGAGCTGGTACTGGGTTCACATGCAGAGATAATTCCTGTCTTCAGCTGAAGGTAGAAGACAGAAAATGAAACTACGTACACACAACATGGAGAAATCCCCAGACTTGTAGCTTATAATTGAGATGTAATGATCAGTCTGGTCCTAGAGAGTGATTTCTGTGTTACTACTTACAACTAATGGATAAAATTATTTGCAGGAAGCATTAGCTATGAACAAGCATGGATACTACCAGTTTGTCTGTCAGTTGAAGTTGACCTGAGGTGACACTATAATCAAAAGAGCATATCCCACCACTATGCTGACCATGATCTGGGATGCTTGAATGGGTACAGCCATATGATAAACTGAGGTCTTGAAGTTGCCAAAATTAATCTAAAGAGAAGAAGAGATAATTGGGTCAAATCTCTGATGATTTTGTGTCCTGTAAGAGAACCATAGCAGGATTACCATTTACAGGGAGAGAGATAGCAAGCTACCCTGATTCTGAAGCTACAATTTATCAGCTAAGGTTATTCAATCCTCCTGGACTGAAGCATCAACAGAAAAAAATATCAAAGCAAAATACTGAAGTGCTCCTACTTTATGAAGGATCTTATCCTTTCATCTTCGAAGCAAAATAAAGAAATAAGAGAAAAAGAAAGAAAGAAAAGAAAGCCTGCACTTTCTAAAGAATATAGACTGTACGGTATCTCTCAACCAAATTGTGCTTTGGAAATCAGATTCCCAAATCATCTATGTAGCTGATTCTCCAAACTTCTGTGTTGTAGGGCTATGGTGAGAGAAAGAACACTGAACCCAAGTATCTCACTTCCCCAAAAATTATTTTCTAATAATACTAGCCACTACATTTAGCCACTAGCATATTATAAAAGAAAAAAATTTATATGCTATGTAAGGTTTCCTACTTTGTAAGCATTCAGCAAGTGCATGCTATACTTCTACCAGTCAGAGCAATTTTCCAATCTGTTCAGTGAAATCTTTTCCTTAGAATAAGAAACATTTTGAGAAAAAGCTGAAAACCATAGAGTGGTCCCATATATTCACATGCATACAATATATTGTATGTCTGTTGTTCACAGGAGTGATAGAGATAGAGATATATTTTGGTCACACTTGACAAACATATATTTCCTATTTGGCATTGCAGAGTGCAATGGGGAAATTAAATTTGATATCACAGCCCAAAAAGTTGGTAACAAAGACTATGAGAAACAGCCTTTCTCCAAAAAAGATTTAAATACCAACAACAACCTCTTCTATGTTAAAAGGTGTTAAAATAGAATATGGAAACATGGTGTGAATGATATGATTTTAATTACAAATTTCCTGATCTTAGAGTCTTGATATTTTCTGTACTAAGGACCAAGCTTACTGGGGCAGTGGCTAAGAAGTTGTACTTAAACCTTATCTGATGTTGCCCTTTCCTGCTTCATAATAGGATAGGAGCAAAGTAGTGCTCATGTGAGATTGCAGGTCTCACTAAAAATAATTCCTGGTTCGTTTCAAGGTATGGAAAGCAACAGTACTCCATTAGGCAATGTTATTAATGAGCCTCTTGGCAATAACTATAGTTCATGGAAAGCCATGGAAGTGAACAGCCCATGACAGAACGCCATGTTCTTGAAAATAAGGTGAGTAGAAGGAGGACATGACTCTGCCTGTCTTTAGTTATCTTCCTTTCCCTATCCGAGTGATTTCCAGGTTGTAACATAGGAGAGAAAGCTTGAGAACCAAGACAGTGAAAGAAAAGCAGCTTTGAGCTAAAAGCAGAACAGGGAGCAGAGGAAGCATATGCAGCAAGGATGATTAGCAGTTTAGCTGCTTTCCCTCTGAATACAGCTCTTTTAGGATATTATTTGGTGAACAGGTTTGCAACCTACCGGTTAGTGCAAAATCTAATTTATAGGAAATGTTTGTTAGTGAAATCTAGTTTTTTTTTTTTTTTTTTTTTTTACCCCATTAACAAATAAGATTTCAATCTATTAACATCTAGGTATGCATATGTCTGAGCCAAAATCATGACTTGATGTTTTGATCAGGATAAAGTATTACAAACAGTTGAGCCTGGCACATGACTGACCCACACCAGCACCTATCAATTTTACACAGTTCAGACTTCATAGAAAACATGAAGAAAACAAATTGAAGTGCAAAAAAATAATTGGAATTAGTATTTACACAGAAACATATTTTAAAAAATAGATCCAGATAATTCTCAGTAATCTACATATAATTTGCTCTAGATTTTTTGTTTTTCTCTGCCTAAAGGCAAGATATGCTGATTTACCACAATATCCAACCACCCAAAAAGTGCTTCAGTTTTGTCTCCATTTTCATATGCTAGGCAAAGAAATTTTCAGTTAATGACAGCAAAACATGGAATGAAAACAGTTACTTTCAAGAATGGAGTAGCATTATTTGTCTCTTCTTCTTTTATTTTTTTATCATCTTTTCAGTTGGGTGAACCATGTAGGCATAGAAGTGGAGAAACTGCAAGCCAGGCTGACCTTCACAGGGTAAAGTGCAATGTTCCAATTTAAAATATACTTTACTCTCTTTGTACAGAGTTCAAGGATAGTATCCCATGTTGCAAACCTTTTTTCAAAGGCATTTGCAGACATCAATATAATAAACCTATGTGAAATAGCTCTTTAATATTAATAGAATAAGTACAGGAAAGGCTGTACAATGACAGCTTTCTTTCCTTGAGTGAATCTGAACAATGGGATGACAAAGCTATGTGTATACACTGTAATAAACATTATAAAATTATCTAGCTCTGGAAAAAGGAGCAAAGACTCAGAAAATTATTTTAGTGTGAAGGTTGATGTCAACAACAAAGTCTAAAGAAGGATCTAGCTTCTCAGGTATATTTATTATTTGTTCCAGCTACAAGCATCTAGTACAGTAGAGGAAACACTCTTCAGAAACTTGAAAATGCTTATTAGTAGGAAGATCAATTGGCTTTCCAAATCATTGGTGCATCAAATAGCCTACCAAACATTGTACAAAAGTGTAGCTGAAGGTCACAATCCTCTTAAATTTATCCGGTCCAGCTGAAGTCCACTGAATCTACTGTACACAGGATCATTGACCAGTGGCTGGAACTGAAAACTTATTTTAATTTAATGCATGAACATTAGAATTTCAATGCTGCAGGAATGCTGCAGAGAATGCATAGTTATGAAAGAAATCCTACATACCTGCTCTTTCTCAAACTAGTATTTGTAGACATGTAAAAGGACAGAGAGTTCTTTAAAGAAAAAAAATACACAACCATCTGAATCACTTTGATATATGTTAAAAGGTATGTTATTTCTATGTGCCAAATGATTCACTATTCAGAAGCAGTTAGAATTATAGACTCATTGCGGTTGGAAAAGGCCTTGAAGATCATCCAGTCCAAATGTAATGTCTAACCTGAACCTCCCCTGGTGGAAATTGAGGCTATGTCCATATGTCCTATTGGTAGTTATTCTGGAGAAGATTTGGATCCTCACCTCACTACAGCCTCCTTGCAGGATGAGCCTCCCGTGAGCCTCCTCTTTTGGCTACACTGCTTCTGATACAAGCCAGGAGGCTGTTAGCTTTCTTGGCCACCTATGCGCACTGTGGGCTGAAGACACACACAAGTTGTGTGTCGACCAACACCTCCCAGATCCTTTTCTGCCATGTGATTCTCCAGCCGCTCTGTCCCAAGTCTGTAGCATTGCATGGGGTTGTTGTGACCAAAGTTCAGGACTCAGCACTTGGCGTGGTTGAACCTTATAAGGTTGGTGAAGCCCATAAATCCAGCCTGTCCAGATGCCTCTGCAGAGTTTTCCTACCTTCAAGCACTTCAGCTCTTCCTCTCAGTTTGGAGTTGTCTGCAATTTTGCTGAGGATACATTCAATGCCCTAAGCCAGATCAGAGGGGATCAGCCAGATCTCAGCCAGATAAAGATATAAAGATGCTAAAGAGGACTGGCCCCAACACTGACCCCTCAGGAACATCACTCGCGACTGCCCACCAGCTGGATTTAACTCCATTCACCACCACTCTCTGGGCCCAACCATCCAACCAGTTTTTCACCTAGAGAAGAATATACCTGTCTAAGCCATGAGCTGCCAGTTTCTCCAGGAGAAGGCAGTGAGAGACTGCAACAAAGGCCTTACTGAAGTCTACATGGATTACATCCACAGCCTTTTCTTCATTTACTAGGCAAGACACCTAGTCCTAGAAGGAGATCAAGGACCTACCTTTCATGAACCCATGTTGCTGGGACTGATCCAAATTGCTTGTCTTCCATTTTTATGACTTTATTTCCATCTGCACTTTAAGCCTCACAGTCCTTCTTTTGTCTTTTGTCTTTTGTCCTTTAACTTTCATCCTTTAACTCTGGTGGCAAAGACTATTCAAGAATCTTATAATGACTTTTTTTTTCCTTTTTTTTTTAGGAAAGTTTGAAATTTTAAAAGAAAAATCTCTCTGAAATATCGAGTGTGATCTCAGATCTCATATTGTTTAACCATGATCTTTAAAGTGCTACAATAGAGCAATTGCTTAAGACAATATCCCCAACATGTTAGAAATCTTTGAAAGTAGTTGCCAACTCATTCATGTTGCCTATACAAATGAGGCAACTCATTCAAGAATGTATTTTTGGAAACTGATGAACAAATTATTCCTGCATTAGAAGGACTCCAACTTTTCATTGCCAATTGGAGTTATAGTGTTTGCAACCTTGTCAACAAAGAAAATAGTGGAAGATCTGATCATCTTTTTAACATATCATGTGCAAGTTTATTGCTACTACCTTTTCATATTTCATTGAATCTCAGAGATATTGGGTTTTCAGGCAAGCCAGAATACCAGTTCTTGCATACATAGTGTTTTCACAAGCAGGACAATAAAATTTGTCAAGAAAAAGAAAATTTTCTTGGAATTTGAGGTCATGTCCATTTTCGTAATGATTACAAGAAGAAGATAAAAGAACATTTCTTTTAATGAGAAAAATTAGCTAAATGATTTTTTTTTATTTCAAGTCAGGAGAATTGATGGCTACCAAATCACAGAAAGAGCATGAAGTCTCATGGTTTGTAATTTTCATGGCAATAATTAGATTTGCTGTGCTACATATCCATTTAGGTGTATTTAGTACAAAAATTAAAGTATATTACCAGAAAGCTTTCATATTTCCTTAGATAAACTATTTCACTAATCAGTAAAACTGACCTGCCATGCTGATTGATGAAATGCTTTATGTACAGAAATAAAGATGGGAAACTTATTAAAAAGTGTGCTTTGAATCTGGGAATCATTCAGACAAAATTGGATAGACTGAAATCAAGTTGTTAAACATATTGGATATTCTTCTAGCTAATTTCACAAGACCTGTTAGTCTCCTGTCTCCTTTTTAGTTTGGGTGAGCATTATGCTAGTGAGCTGCAGCAAAATTGAAGAAAACTAACTGAAAATCCTGGTATCAAACTATTATATTTTGATGTGGCTCCTGCATTAGGAGTAGGAAATTGCAATGATTTTCCTTCTACTATGTCATTTGCAATGACAGGAAGGTACTTAGATTTTCCAGAATGTATGGTGCTTCCAAAAGATTTTCTCATGCTTGAGCATTCCTTATGTATCAGTTTAGTAAATTTATCAAGAGAAGAGAAGGCACAATTCTCCTCTTTGCTTTAGAGAGTGTTTCCCTAGATATTCCTCAGAAATAGAGGGTATTGAGAAAGCCAAATGTGTGAAGGCAGACAAGGCTTAAAATATGAAAATGTGAACAGCAAATAATGCTTTTGCTTTTACAGAATTTACTCTATTAAATCCTGGTTCTGTGAGGCCCCACAGCAGTGTGTTGCCATGAGATTCGTTTCACTTTAGAAACATAAACTAACAATTCTGAAAATTACACAATGGTTGTACAGGGCATTTTGTATGGATGACTTTGAAGCCAATGGAAATAAAATATAATCATGTGCTAAGGATGTAAAAAGAATTTGTGAAATTATTCTGGGGCTTAGATAGTTCTCTTTTTTTGTCATTCATTTTATATGATTTCTTTGTTCTATATGCAGCTTTGAATCAAAGAGATATATATATAATACTTATCTAAGATAGTAATTAGTGCACTGTTCCTTATTACATAATTATATCTCTGGAGAAAAATATGAATTCCATACTTCCATTTTTAACCTGGACTATAGTCTCTTGTTTTTTTTTTCCTAAGTTTTCATAAACGTCAAGCTGGATTTATTTTATTTTTAAAACTGAGCAGCAGGCTTGATATCACCTGAATAAAATCGCCATATTAACTAAGATAAGGGAACAAAGAGAAAAAAGCAATAGGAGGAAATGCACAAAGACTCTCCTATTTCTTGAGGAATTTGTGACCAAAACCACAAGAAATAATTCTAGGGACATAAGCTGTTGTGATATCATTCCTATTTTTGTAAACTGTTGATGTATGTGAGAAAAATCATTAAGGGAATTTAATGTATCAGAGGACTTCTGTTTTATTGATTCTCATTCATTGTATTTAATCCAGTCTAGTTTGAAACAGCAGCTCAGACTCTATCTATCGTGAAGGGGTCAAAGTACTTTAGATCTGCATCCTAGCACAAAAACAAATTCCATAGTAGACTTCTAATGAAGGAAATGCTCTATAGTTTATTTATCTAATTAACTTACATTTCCTTGACCCTGATGATCATTAAGTGCACCGCTTGAGCAGGTTTTACTTCTTCTTTTACATCTTGCCACACAGAAAATAAATGGAAGATAGTCTTTTGAAATAGTGCTGTTGATTTTGTGATGCGTAATAATGGATGTTGAAGCTAAAAGAAATAAAAAAAAACAGAGATCTTAGAGATAAAACTAAGCAAAGAAATATTATAAAGGGACCAGAAAATGTCGTGATGGAACCACAACAACTTTTTTTGAGACAAGAGTATACTCTTCATTTGATAGCTCTCCTTTCTACACTGACTGGCCTACAGCCTATCCAGAATGCATCTTTTCTCATTCTACTTCTTTTGATTTATTCCAAACCTTTGAAGTAATCCATGCTTCTTGAAGAACAGACCCATACTGAGCCACCTGCTCTAAGCAGAAATAAAAGGCATGAGAAAGATGGGGTGAAAGAGGATGAATATTATGGCTGGTCTGAAGTGAGGTGAAGTGGGGTCCAAAGGTTTGCTTCAGTAGAACCTAAGTAAAGTAAAAATATGTCTGTGTTTTAGTCTATGTTTTAATGGAGTGATACCTTTCCTCACATACTACTTTGAAAACAGTTAATAAAATATTACATAACAGCAAGTTGCAAGTGATGTGAATTTTTTATCAGTCATTTAAAAAGTTTGTCACAAAGTCCTACACAAGGAAATCTGGTAATTTCTCTAACAAGTTGGTTGGAGAAAATAAAGTGTACGGTGGAAATAAATGGCTGATTCTCACGAAAGAAAATTGTAGGAAGTGCTTTGAGCAAGTGTCTATATATTTTTTATACACATGTACAAATATACATATTATAAATATTAGAAGCAAAGATAAATTTATTTATGGTATTCACAAAAGAGATTTTGACCTATGTGGCCTATTTAGTTCAACCGCAAAGGATGTGGAAATTTGCTTAGAATAAAATCATATTCTAACTACATTCATGAAATGAGCCTTGTTTTGCTCAGAAACTCCATTATGAATGGAGTTTGTGCATTTCCCTTAGATTCCAATGCATGCTCTCAGGCTACCATTTCCAGGACATTACAAGGTCAAGCATGACATGGCCTATCACCATGGAACAAGAAGTCATACATCATTGTAATATAACGTATACCTTTACTCACCTCCAAGGAGTAATTCAGAAGGACAAGCCATAGAGTAGAAAAGAAATACCTCATACCTTCTCCTCACCAATCAAGGAAAGCAAGTATTAAGAATCACTTTAAAAGCAATTGTTCCATGATGGTAGCTATCTCTTAATGCCAAACAACAGGTCACAGTAGGATTCTGAGTCTGCAATAAAAAGACTGATTTGAGGAAAAAATTAGTTTTCAAACAAAGAAAAGCTTTCTGGAAAATAACTACAGTGACAAGCCAGAATTTATTACATTCAGTAAGCTGCTGTAAGCAAGGTGTGATTGTCAGGTGGGAAGGTTGTTCAGGATGAGATTATCTGAACAGCATCATCCTGTTTAAAGTGCAATTATGAAACATCCAAATGTATATGATGTTGAGCATGCACACACAGAAAGGAGGCTAGAAGGCAGTGAGAAATGTTGCTTTTTTTTTCCAGCATTCAAAGCTCCGTATGTGCTAGTATTTGATGTGTCTTTCTAGTTAGGATTGGGAACCGATTAGGAATGTACTGATGTAAAAATAAAAGGATTTTGCATTCATAAATATGATCAAAAACTAAGAGCTGTGGTTCACAGATAGATGGGTAAATAGTCACTTGAGTTTGGCACTATATTAAGATATAATAAAATTTGCATTAATATAATAATTATTACTAATCAGTGATAAAACATGAATTTGTAATTTGGATGGCACAAGTGAATTAATTCTGGATTATTCATGTAGACTTTATGGAAGACCAACATAATTAATGTCAGGTTAAATTCTTTTAGCAGAAAGAAAATCCTTGCATATTCATCAAGACTGACAAATTAAAACCCTCTTGGCTACATTTTAAAGTTGTAACATCTTGAAAAGATGCAGTACAACAACATCTTAACAAATATAATAAGCTGATATAGACCAGTAAACGACAAAGTGAAGATCTTCAGAATACTAAGAAAAATAAGAAGTAAAATTGGAAACTTGATTATTCATAAAATACTGTATTCATATATGTTCCATATCTTGCCTTAAAACCATAGCACATTTTGTTTGCTTTCTGTTTTGCTTTTCTTTCTGAAAATATCTAATGTTAATACAGACTAGATAATTCACCTTATCTATACAATGTAGAGTTCATAAAAGTAAGTTCTAATGAGATTACTTTTGAATTCTCTGCTAATGAAAGGTGAAAATAGTAAAGCATAAGAAAAAAAAGAGTCAAACTGGAATCTATTGATATTTTTTGCACTAGTGGAAACAGCTCTGTCAACGCGCACCTCAAGACTGTGACAGCTCAGATTACTCATAGCAGATTGAGAGTGGATTGAAAGTGGAAATGATGTGATAAGAAACTTTGGTTTATTAAACATATGTAGTGGCACAGGGAAACTGCCAAAAACGCCATACAAACAAGAATTTTTATTTATCTATACAGACCTGTGGTAACTATTTTTTTCCAAAATCGCACTGTGGACAGCTTTCTTCAAGATTTCCCTGGTGGATAGAGAGATGAGGTGCTCTTGAGGAGTAAATATAATTTATTAAGGAAATTTATTCTTTATTTTAAGAGTAACTTAGAAAAAAACCCCTCAACTATCAGTTTGAAGAGACTACTATCTGAATCTGCTCATTTTGCCTTCTGATAGCATCTGGCAAGGAGGTACCTTTTAAGGAGGTAGCTATTATTTAAGATAACAGTCTTTATTTTGCTGATGCAAGTCAATCAAACGTTGTGATCACAAAAGACAGACTCATGGCAACATATATGTTTCACTGAAATGTCTGACTGTGTAACTATTGGTGACCAATATCAGATCATAAAGAACATTTGAATTGGATGTGAATCAGTAATTTCCCATTCATTAGAGAATGAAGTGCAGTGCCTATGTATGTGTAGGGTATTCAGGTGTAAATTCAGGTGTCCTGAATATACACAGAGACCAAAGCAATACAGTACAATACCTCCTTCTCCTACAAGAAGGTTTTAGCTTCTTATAGAACTATGGAATTTGTAGATTTATTTTAAGTAAAAATTAAATCTATTATTTTTAAATGAATATTACAAAAATATTTTTTATGGTGATTATAATATTTCTAAAGTTAGAACTTCAGCTGAGTATACAGCTAGGTACACTATGGGTCTGTTATATATCTGTATAATTCGTTTAATTTATGGGAGAAGTTTTAGTGTAATGCTTGACAAAGAATATATCCAAAGTATTCCAAAACTTTTAATCTCCTAAGGTCATGTTGCACCTTTTTCTCTTTATATTAATGAAAATACCAAAGATTAAATGACTTTGGCACAATCAATTTTGAGATTTGAGACTAAAATATTGTTTCCTTTTCATTACAGAAAAAAAAGAGAAAAATGTAGCCAAAACATGAAGAAATCTCACTCATCTTGATTCTTTAAAAATCCAACAGTCCTGGGTTCTAGCTATTGTATTTGCTAAGGTGCAATATATGACATCCCACAAAATAAAATGGACTTTGGTCCAAAAATTACTCTGAACTGTAGGACCAGTATAGCCTGATATGGGCTCTGGCACCTGGCTAAGTCTCATAGAAAAGATGCTTCAGATAAAAAAAAATAAAAAAAAAAACAGAAAAAAAGTCAAATCTGTTCTATTTTTAACTGTATGGGTATTGTGTGAATGTTTAATAAATAACTGTTATTTTTCACTTTTTGTATGTTCAGTTAATTGGCGAATGCTGCTAAGAATTTTAGATTATGGAAAAGTCTGCAGATATCCAGTCCAAGCAGATAATATTACTTCTTTGACATCTAGTTTATTATTTTGGTGCTTCAGTGACTCAACACTTCATCAAATTCACTGCTATAAAAAAACATAAAACTCTCTATTTCAGTATGTAACTCTGAATCTAGCATGCGAATTTAACATGACAACATGCACCAATTAATTTTCCCAAGCTATTTATTTGGATGAATATTTAATAGGTTGGCATAAGAAACATTTAAAATGGATGTTTTTGCCCACAGAATGTTTTCTATTCCAGACCATTCTACCTAAAACTCAAATTGATGCTTGTTTTGCATCTTAACCTGAACAGGCCTTCTTCTACTTTTGGAGAGAAGCTGACTGTTTTCCACCTTCACATTATGGATATGATAGTGAAAAGATAGAGCTGGAAATGGGAAATAAGTTCTATCCCTGTCATGCTTAGAGATAGTTCTCAAACTTATTCCTGCTGGGATAATCACCCATTTACAAGTTTCTCCTTTTGAAGCTATTTCACTATTCATCAAACATGTCAGAAGTCCCTGAGCTACTTGCAGAGTATGAGTGCACTGAAAGTGACTAAATAGGCACCAAAACAGTTTTTCTCATAGATAACTTTAATTTTTGCTTTACACATTTTACTTGTACCATGAATGTAAATCTCAAACTCTGCATATTTCAGCAATTAAAAGAGCTGAAAAATCTGCATTTTTGCCTCATGTCTAAAAGTATTTCTAAATTGCCCTCTAAATATGATAATTCAGCATAAAATATATAAACAGTCCTAGTAAATGAGAATCCAGAACCACCTCCTTCCATTAAAACATTTTAGCCTGTAAATTGCATGTTCATACTTCTCTTATTTTTTTCTTTCTCTGTTTATACAAGACTGGACCATTTTTTTTTTGTTTTATGACACAACTTCACTGGAAGGTACTGGATGTACCCCAGTGTCCTGCCTTATAACAACCTGTATCTCAGTAGTTTGGGCCTTGCTGACTAGACAGGAAAATGAATAAGCCTTGGTCTATTCATAGATTGAAACTAGATTTAGGTGTCCCATTGTTTCTTGCTTTTCCTCGCTATGTTTAAAAACAATAGATCGCTCAATTCAGGGAGTAAAGGAGATCCATAGACAGACAAAACTGATCAAGGCTGGTTGAGTACTGGAGTTCTATGTGCAGTTCTGGGCTCCACAGTACAAGAGGGATGTGGAGCTTCTAGAGATGGTCCAGCGGAAGGCAACAAAGATGATTAAGGGACTGGAGCATGTATCATATGAGGAGAGACTGAGTGAGTTGGGCCTGTTTTCTCTGAAGAAGGTTGAGAGCAAATCTGATTAATATCTATAAATACCTAAAGGGAGAATGTAGGGAGGAAGGGGCCAAGTTCTTCTCAGTGGTGGCCAGTGATAGGACAAGGGGCAATGGGTACAAGCTGAAACACAGGAAGTTCCATCTCCATGTGAGGAAGAACTTTTTTATGTGAGGTGATAGAGTCCTGGCACAAGCTGCCCAAGGAGGTTGCGGAGCTTCCTTCTCTGGAGGTCTTCAAACCTCACCTGGACGGGACCCTGTTTCACGTGCTCTGGATGTCCCTGCTGGAGCAGAGGGATTGGACAAGATGATCTCTAGAGGTCCCTTCCAACCTTAATGATTTTGTGATTCTGTGATTTCCTGCCGGCTGCTTCTACCTGGCAGCACACATGGGATACTCACCATTTTGACCAGTTCTGAACTTCATTTTGAGGCATTTATGCCTCCCTTCATACAAAGTATACAGTCAGGTTATTTATATGACTCTTAGGCTCAAGATTTGATTTTTACTCAAGAGCAGGTGGAAGACATTTAAAAAATCTAAAAACTTAAGTTCTTGTTTGGGATCTGACTTTAGTTTTTAACTTTAGAAACCTAAGTTGTGTCCTATACTTTCTCTTACCTCATTTGTTCTGATTAATGTTAATGCAACCTTAATGACCTTTACAATAGAGATTTTTCTCTCCAGACAAATTCTAATGCCTTCAACCATTTAGGTAGTTTCTGACTCCTTCAGAATAGGTGCAAAGACTGCAGACTTACCGCAAGTGTCAAAGTTTTCACTTGATTTGATGGTCTAAGAGCTGTACGCGTTGCTTTTGCTTTTTGATTCATATCAGAATCTTTCTGATTATAGAAATGGAAAAGATATGCATGGGTGGAAAATAAAGCAGAGATGCTGAAGAGGTTTGTTTCAAGTTTAAATCCCCTATCTGAACAGCATATATGACCTATTAACAAGCTAATTAGAAAAGAATATTTCTTGAAAAAGTATACTTTTTCCAGCAAGCTGCAACTGCACTCTGATGAAAAGTGATATCAAATGAAAAGAAATATTCATTAACCAATACAATAAGAAATTATATGATTCTCAGAATAAGTTGGTTTTCATTAAATATAGTGAATTATTCAATAAGCAGTCTTTTTATAGCTTTAGAGTTGCTTGCAGATCATTATGAAGTAAATAAATTATTCAGCACATAACAGCAATAATGATATAGAATATGACAAATAGTCTAAATGAGAATAATACAGAAATTATAGAAAAAATAACTGAATAACATATCTGATCAGATTTTTATTGTCTGTATTTTTCAATTAATATTGCTGTAATTTCCCTATTAGTCTTTCTATATAAGATTTAGTAAATTAGTTTGACTTCGGATTTTTATCCCATCCTTATGCTTCAGGTAAAGATGTGACATAGAGCTTAACGCAAGCCTCTGGCATGCAGATGAGAAATGACACGGATACTCCAAGGGCAAAGGTGATGGCATGTCTATCGTACTCCTTTCAAGAAGGTTTCTTGTGGGCCTAAATACAGAACATATTCAAGGAGCAATAACTGTCTCCGTACTTAGGAATTATTCATGCAAAACCTTTCCTTTTAGGATAGTTATATTAACTTCAAACTTCTTGTGATAAACCTCTTACTTTTCCATAGCTGTAGATGCTAATTCTGTAGGTAATCTCAACTTAAATTGAATGTGTAGGTGTAGGTGAATACATCTTTAAAATAATTCCAGAGTAGATATAGGTATGTCTGTCCAGAAATGTACAAAGAGTTACAGTTTCCTCTATCAGTGGTTTGAGCTAGCTGGACAGGTCCACACGAAACTTTGTCAAGTCCATAGCTCCATTACTAAATCCTCTAGCTTGGTTGAGTTTTTTGTATGTTCTAATATTCCATACTTATAATTTTACTCTGAACTTTACAATCTTCCATATGAGTGCTTGAAATGTTTACAGTTCAAAATCTGAGGTCATTTAAATAAGATTCCCCTGATATAAGATTCTCCATATAAATGCCTTAAAAGTTATAGATTTTTCAGCTGTTTAATGAGAGTGTTCAAAATGGAGGCTTAGAGAAAATTCTTTGTGAGCAAGCTATTCTTACTCCCAAAGAATCTGGAAGGGCTGCACTTCTGCTGGCATCCGCATCACATTCCTTTCTTCCAGCATATTTTTTTTTGTATACAAGCTACTTACCCAGAATAAACATGCCAAAAAAGGAAGTGGCTGGAAAGCTGTATTTTGGGGATTTGATAGGATGGTATAACAAGACTGCACCTCAGCATTCAGGCCCTGAGCTGGAGAGGCCTGGCTGAAGTAGAGCAGCAAATTCCTCTTGCCATGAATGGAACCAATAAAGAAAAGGTGACTCAGATCATATACTCAGGGCAGTGCCCAGCTCTACTCATAGCCAGTATCTGTTACGTAAATATATTTATAAATGACTGCACATGTGTCTATATGTCTGTGTATATATATGTATTTATAAATATATATAGATACACACATAGTGCAAATCACTTTTAAAATGCTAGCTGGTGCCTGAGAGAGCATACAGATAACAATAGCAAGAGAGAGGCATGAAAATACTCTGTGGTTCAAGAGGACAAAAAAATGAAATCATGTTCTCTTGTGTATTTCAAGTTACTATCTTCTCTATAAAATAAATCAGGTTTGTTGACACTATGTCTGTGATTCCTTCGGCAGCCTAATACCATCAGAAGGCACTCTTTATTTGATGATGGCAACATCCCTGCTGAAACCTGCATCAAGACTAGAATTGAGAAAATAAATACCACTAACTAATAATAGAATAGAAATATCTTTTTAACGCTCTTTTTCTTCTTCTGCCTGGGGCAACAAGGATCACCAAACCTTTGACATCATTTGTGGAACCCATTCTTTTGGGATCACCCATTTGGAGATCTGAGAGACTGGCTGAGGCTCTACTTACACTGATACAGTCCATCCTACAGGCTTCAGCTGAAAAACACATCTTTGCAGAGTAGCTCAACTGGATCCTTCCATCACTGTTCAATTAATGTGGTGAATAGGAAGAAGGACTCTATCTCAATATGTACAGAGAGATCTAAAGTTTGAATCATTTTATAATAGAGTTTTTGATATTTTGAAGTGAATTTCATTAGGGAACATAAAATCATAGAAGAAAGACTCAAAATTAGGCAAAAAAAAGACTGTAGTGTTTTTGTTTTGTTTTTGTTTTAACACAATAGATGAACTTATTCTAGCTGTTTTCCTTTTGTTTAGCATGGACACTCCACAAGGACTCCACTTTATTTTCCAAAAGGTAAAAATACAGAATGCCCCCTTTAAGGAATCACTGAAATCAGGCCTCAGCTTTGCTCTTAGAAAACTCTGCATCATGCCGTGCTAATATAGCATATGTACGACCTTAGTTATCAAATGCAGACGTCTGGAGGTACAGGTATGAACTTCAGCAACTTGTGCTGTAGCCATCTGTCTGAATTACAGCACACTCCTATTCTCTGCACATCAGCTGTGAGCGAGGAAATGTATCTTCATGGAAAAGTGAGCTTGCTTATTAAGGAAAGGAAATGGAATGACCTCATGTGGCTAGTTTTGGGCAAGCAGCACTATTCACATTTTCTGAAACATGAATTACAGAATATAATGCCTGACATATTATTTGTTGAATAAATGTGAGGGGAAAAAAAAGAGAATGAGCCTATTGACTAAATTATTTATTGTGATTCATTTATTCACATTATTAACTGATGCCTAAAAAGCAGCTGTCTTATGTATGCTTTTAAGGGTGTTGGCCCTTAAGGCCTGACCAGATGAGCTTCCCTAAATTAAAGAAAATGAGAGAATAAACAAGATTGAAGTAAATATCAACAGAAAAACTGTTCATAAATAATCTGTCATATAAAATATAGGAAATGAAGAATATGGCAGAAAGCTAATAGATGTGCTAAAAGCAAACTCATATCCTATTACCCAGTGCCACAAAATTTACTCACATACAGATGCTATAAATTTATGACAAAATACTGCAAGGAAAAAAAAATGAGAGGAAAATCAGCAAAGCTAGTGCCCAATTGCATGCAATATTGGCAATTGCCTCCACTAAACAGACTAGTGTGATAGCTATGAAAATTCTGGCAAATTCTACAGAAGTATATGAATCTAGTTTAAGTCTAGCATAGAAAAATATTTTGACAAATATAGCTATATAGGTATAGAGAGATATAACAGCTTTCAAATTTTGGAACTTAAGGACTTAGCTGCAACCTATGTGATTAATTTTGTTTTGGTTTAAGGACGAAAAAAAGAAGTTTCTCCTAGAAGTTTAAAGAACTGATTAGGAAAAATATTGTGAATTTCTGCTTCTTTGACAACATTATAAGTATTCCATGAATTTTAGGTCTTGATTTTGTGGTGAATTCATTTGTGACAAATGCAACTTAATATTCTATTTCTTGGAGTTCCAATTTGAGTAGTCAAATTAAAAACTAGTTCTTTTAGATCCTAGGAAGATCAGGATGCACTTCACATGAGAAGTAAGGGATTTTCTATGTGTCCATATGTAGGAGAGATTGTTCAATGATTCTTATTTCTGATGATAAGGATATGGCAAATTTCATGGGTAAAATGCAGGACATGGTGTGTCCTATCACACTCCTACTGTCTGTATTTAAAAGAAAAGACCTGAAAAGGGGCCAAAGGCACACCACAATTTTGCCTATAACTACCAATGAGTCCGTTTGGCTGCCTGTATGTCAGGGTGTTTGCACAGTTCAGAGAGAGGACTTCCAGAAGAGAATGCTCTCCAAATGATATTGATCAGAAGAAGAAGTTAGGAAATGAAAGTTTCCTGAGCTTCTACTTCCCAAGCTTTTCTATGCAGCAATTTCTTTCATATTTAAATTATTTCCTCTAACACCTGAAGCACCTTATAAAAGAATAAACAATATGCCATCAGGTAACAGTAGTAAATATGTAATTTTCCTTAACACTAAGAGAAGAAAATTTCCTAATTCTGGAGTATGATTTATCAAGCACATTTCTTCTTGCTAAATGTTAAGGACAACAGTTCATGTCTACTGCCTGTGCTCAGGGATGGATTCCAATGTTCTAAATATATGGAAAGTGACAAGTCTGTTCATCACTGTGGTATTAAATTTGTCAGAATGTAGCTTGACAGCTTAAGAAGAAACTCAGGTGGGATTCAACTCACCTAACTTTAGATCTCTACAATGCAGATTTTGACTCATCTTCTGAGACTTTTATAATCAGTGGAAATAATCTGACATATTTTCCTTTAGTGATTCATATGACATATTTTAGGCACTAACATTAAGCTGAGATCCATTGCACTGTGCCAGTGCCTATGTTTCTTTATTATATAAAGGAAGTTTATATTACTGGCTCAGATAAAGACATGTACAATGAGTCTTACCTAAAGTTTCTTCTTTCCAGTTTGAGTATTTCTCCTTGCTTGTAGGGAATTAGGTAGAGTTGGTTGGATGGTAGAGTTGAAGTAATATATCAGAATAAAAATAATTTTTTAAAAAAGGTTATTTTGGGTATTTCTTCTATTGTCTAATCATTGTTTACTCCATATGGTACTACAGGGTACCATATTGTGGAACTACATCCCTGTGCATCCATCAGATTCATAAGTGTTGTGTTCTAGTCCAGCAGTTTCTAACACAGATGGTTTAGACAGATTCTGTTTCCAGCTTAGATCATCATCCAGCCCTAAAATGCCTATCGATGAGCTGGAATGCCTGAACAAATTTCTATGAAAAAAATCAGGCTGGATGATCACCATGACACCTGCTAGTTTGAAAACTGTAAGTCTGTGTGAAAGGCCCAAACTCACCACATTCTAGAACTGACTATGCTTTGTGACACTGACCTTTCTTAAGATCCTGCCTGTGCATTCCTACTACATACCTGCTCATATGAGACTGGATGGATGCTTGCTAAATATCCAGGTATATGAAGGTGTGTTAATTTACATGTGGGAGTGAAACAGCAGCTGTGGGAGTGAACATGTGGAGACATCCTTGACTTTGACTTGACTTCTAACTTATTCAACAAGAAGACGGTCTTCTTCGACTTGCCCTGGTGTAAACTCTTCATGCTAGCCTGCACTGAAAGATGAGCTGCCACATCTTCCCTGCTCCTGAGAAAAAATACAGAGATTTCCTGTGATTACATTTCTCTATCTGTAGACTGGCTATATCTATCAGCCTCACAGAAGTTGTCTCAGGTTAATTAATTTCTGTTTATAAAATACTTAAAGATATCTGGAAAGGAGAAAATTACAGAATAGACAGACAAGCTGTTATAGAAATATTAATGGTTTTTCTTCAATGCATGTGATATTATAGGCAGCAATACATGCACTTACTACAAATGTAAAAATAATAATAAATAAATTTGATTCTATATACTGAATGTATTCCAATCATAGGAAGAATGTATACAAACAACAATAACATGGAATGAGAACAGTTGAGCTGTACAGTCATCTTACTCTGATTTCTGCACCTATATGAACATACTTCAACCATTTTAATCACAAAGAATTGCTGTCTGAGTATGTATATGTCCTCATAAATTTGACAATCTCTCTCTCACTTAAGGAATGCATGTCACTTACACTTTAAGGTACTGCTTGAAAAGCAATACAAGAAGTGGATCACCATAAGAAACCTCCGCTGATTTAAACATCACAGCCTTGGCACAGATTAAACACTCATAAAAATTTACAGTCAAGATGAAGAGGTGAGACATCAGATAGTATCCAAGAAAATGACCTGATGGTACTTAAGGATGTGAACTAGCTCATAAATGGGGTAATACCAGCTTCTGGAGAACTGGATTTTCTGACCGGTAAATGAGTCTTTTAGTTCTGTATGATTTTTATTTTGTTGTTGCTGTCATTTTTATCTCTATTTGGTGATGTTGGGAAACCTGAACTGGGAGAAGAAAAACACATGTGTATATAGGAATACGAGTCTAGACAAATAAAGGGAAAGTAAATGAAAAGATGTATATCAATTAGCATGTGAGTTGTACCAGCAAGTATTTGGGAAGTCCAAGGAACATTTTAAGATAATAAGTACTTCATATTCTTGGACAATGAGAATCCTATAGTTTGAATTTACTAAAATGTCAGTGATCTGTTGAGAGTGGAAAATGTGTGCAACAGTGTAGGTCCAAAAAGTATTTTCTGCTCATAAATTTCCTTTCAACAATGCTGTGCACCCAATACACAATGATATCTAAAGACTGACAAGATAAGCAATATAAACCTTAACATTAACCTAATAATATAAACCTTAAGCTTGTATGCTCAAGTACCTGTGTAAAGAAGTGTAAGGATAACTCATGTTGTCTATGATTCTGCTTTGGTTTCCCATTCCTTCTGGAAACGTCTTGAGTGGACAGACATATATTCTTAGGAAATAAAGTACGAAAATATTATTAATATTATAAAGTTACTGTGCTAAATGCCCAAAGGTGAGATTATCTCTGTTTGGAATATAGAAATACTCGCTTTCTTAAAAAATTCTTCTCATTAATTCTGTTAATTAAAACCTGTATTAAAAACTGTAAGAAATGTAGCAGATTGAGATGTTAGGAGTTTCTCAAATCATATTCTAGCTACTTAATAAAAGCATCTCTTCACATCCTGCTTTCTCCTACTTTTAATATGTTGAGTAGAGCTCAAACAGAGGCTCACAGATGATCCTGACAACATTTCCCCCCACTGCAAGACAACATGGTGCTGGGGTGAGTATGCAGATGGTTCTAGGGAAACTTGGTAGCTAACAGTGACTTCTGGAGCTGCTTTGCTGGCTTTCTTCCTCCTGCAGTTAGGACTACAGTGTATGCAGCAGTTTGCATGCCAGTGTAGCCTGTTGCAGTTGCATGATACAATTCCAGCATATTACCCATATTTCAGCTTCTTCAAAGCCATATGGATTCCATAGCCACAGACTGACTACTTCTGCGTTGGACATAGAAGACACAGAATCATAGAATGTTCAAGGTTGGAAGGGACCTCTATAGATCATCTAGTCCAACCTTCCTGCTCAAGCAGGGACACTTAGAGTATGTGGCACAGGGTGGCATCCCGGCAGGTTTTGAAGACCTCCAGAGAAGGAGACTCCACAGCCTCCCTGGGCAGCCTATTCGACGGCTCTGTCATCCTCACATAAATAAGTTCTTCCTCAACTGCAGATGGAACTTCCTGTGTTTCAACTTTAACCCATTCCCCCTTATACCCATTTCCCCTTGTCCTGTCACTGGCCACCAAGGAGAAGAGCTTGGCCCCTTCCTCCCTACATTCTCCCTTCATGAACTTATACATGTTAATCAGATCCCCTCTCAGCCTTCTGCAAGCTGAACAGGTCCAACTCACTCAGTCTCTCCCCATATGAGAGATGTTCCATTCCCTCAATCATCATTGTTACCCTTCGCTGGACCTTCTCTAGGAATCATAAAATCTTCAAGGTTGGAAGGGAATTCTAGAGATCATCTAGTTCAACCTAGCTCCACATCCCTCTTATACTATAGAGTCCAGAATTATACACAGTACTGCACACAGTACTGGTGAGGTGCAGCCTCACCAGAGCTGAGGAGAGAGGAAGGAAGTCAGTCATGATTAAATACACACTGTTTCCAAAGAAAAAATTTAATCCAGAGCATTTATCAAAAACAGCACTTTAATATCTTTGGGCTGAACCCCATCAACTGGTTTTGGCATGTAGTGCCATCAGTATCACCTTAAAAGACCTTAATCTATAGTATTAGTAATTTTCAAACTTATAGTCTTTTACCTCAGCGCTGTATCTGAAAAACTACGCTTATATATATGTAAAACATAGCAGGCTTTGTAGCCTGGATATTCTTACTTGTGAGCAAACCAATAACATTGTTTTGGACTGTATCTCCTTTTGTACTGAGTATAATCAGTCTGTTTCTACCGCTGAATAACCATTATATGATCATATTTACTCAAAAGGACAGTTTTTGTGTCTTTTCTAAGAACAGCATTCCTGCAGCTCATTCAGGAGATTGGCAATAGCTGGTTGATATATATTGTCTTCTGCATTTTTGCTTCCCAAAGTAGTGTTTATGTCCAATATCTTGAATCTGCTCTATAACACATGGTATCAAGCATAAAGTTGCAGAATCCCTGGGTAAATATTTTTGTTTTGAGAGGCAAGCTGTTATGTGTGACAGAATTGCTAGGTATTCATTTACAATTTAAAAGGCCCATAAGAAATAGAGAAGTTGTTAAAAGGAGATTTTGACAATATGATCCATTTCTTTTCTTTTATGCTCTATTACTAATACCTTATTTTATCAGTATTTATGAATTATTTCATTGAGTTGCTGGTTCTGACTATCATTTTTATAATGCAGTGGCAGAGTAAAGGAGTTTTAAAGTGCATGTGAACCCAGAAGGCTGTAAAGGACTTAGAATAAGCAGGCATGATAAGTGACATCCATCTCACTTTAAAGTCAGTGAGGAGATGTAGGGATATTTAAGGCACACAATTCATTTCACCCTATGCTATACAACTAAAATAGGCCAGATGAACTGTGCCCTAAATATACCTACTCCTCTCCATTGCCTGCAGATGAGAATTTGATGACTAATTCAGATTTAGTGTCTGCCATGTAGGTGTTCAAAGCTACATAAGGCTAGTTCATTTGACTTGACTATCTGGAAAGCAATGTGTAACTAACTGAAACAGATATACCAGAATCTCTTTCCAATTAGAACAGTGAACTTATGTTCCATTTAGAAATATAGTTTCAATTGTAAGAAGAGGAGGATTTCCACCAGTCTTTAACACATGTAATAGGTTCACTTAATTTCTAGTTGGCTTTCCTGTACTGGTTACCCCATACTTCAGCTGTGTGACTCCTTCACATAGTAGAAAGATTATAAGCTTTCTTTTGTAGGAAAATTCACTTCTAATTCTATTTGCAGTTATTTTAAAATGTACTTAATTGCTTAAAACACTCCATGTCTCAGCCCTTCATAGCTTGTTCTAACAGGTAAGACAATATAAGCGATGGCAACAACTACTGGTACTCACACATTTGGAGGGTAAAGGGCTCATAGATTTAGACCTGTTTTTTTGGAAATAATTAAAGCTATATTTTGTCTTGAGCCAAACCTAAAAATGTGATTCTCCTAACTTATTTTGCTCACTTTCAAGAAGCAAAATTCTCATTCCTGACAGGAGGCTGCATGAAGATACCAAATTAATATATTCTTCCTAGAATGAACAGTACTAAGAACCTCTCATCTGTTTCCAATAGTATAGGACTGTAGATGGAAAAAAGATGGAATAATCAGTGCTACAACATGGATGCAAGTGAGGATGTTTTCAGGCAAAGAGTTTCAGAAGAAAAAGGCAGTCATTCAACAGGCCCAGTAATGCAAATGGCTGAATGGATGCCCATCTAAAAGAAAGAGGAGATTTATATGATAAATCATCTCTTTATCTTGATGCTGGATGCTAAGTACCAGACTGCAGCTCAATGCAATTCTGCTGGTGGCCATCCCCACCCAAGAAAAACTCATGATTAATGCAGGATGGAGAATGCAACTCACTGGTCTTGGAATAAACTAAGCATCTGCGTGTTAAAGCACTCATTAAAGCTTGAAGTTAAAATAGTTCTTTGCACAAAGAAAGTTCATTGTTAACCAAAGTTATCATGGAGAAGCAGAAAATCAACCATGACAAAAATAAAATTTGTTTAGAAATGAAAAGAAATTCTATAAAAGAACAATCTATTTATTTCATAATAATTCTCATACTTACATTTGTTTATTAAATATAGTACAGGATAACTAACTTCAATTCTCTTCTAATATGTAGATTTAATTGCCCCCAAATAGATACAATTCTATCAAAAATAGACAACTATGTCAGGTGAAGAACCAGAATAGATCCATAGGGAGATAGCATTAGAGCAAAAATAGAGACTTGGAGGACATATAGTGCCAGCCACAACCAAGATAAAAGCTCTTTGAAATACAGAGTATCTCAGAATCAAGTTGATTCCAATTGGTTTGGATTTCATGAATTTTTTTTTAATGGAGACACACCAAACCAAAATGCGTAAAATATTTGATGCCATACTAGTGCTCATGGGAACTGTAGATCAAATTCTTCACTTACCTATTCTCAAAAATATCCCTACTGCCTCATATTGTGAAATTTAAAAGCTAGGTCAGCAAAAAGATTCCTTTTGAAGATCTAATAGCAATTTCTATTTATTCTGAGGGGCACAGACACATGTGAAGAGGAAAAAATCCAGGTAAGTCAAAACCTGACACTTGTTCAAATTGCATCTGACAGGAACTATCTTAACGGAATGCTTTTCTGTGTCAACTCTTCATACAAAACAGTTTCTCCCATTTTGAAAAACTGTTCCTTTCTTAGCAGGGTAAGCCTAATAAGATCACCAACATACTGAATTCAGTTCCTATAGTAATGCATGAAATTCTGTGGGCTGAGGTAAGAGATACATAAAATATTGTCCAGTATCACTGCATACTAAAAATTAAACTTCCCAAATAAGCACCCTATGCAACAAGAAAAAACATAGATGTATTTCTCTCAGCCCAAGCCAACTGAACTAGTTTCCATTGTCCATTTATATATAATAAATGGTGTATGTAGAATAGATTTCAATCTGTTAAACTTCTAAGAGAAGTCCTATCCAAGTATCAAGAGAGAAGTTTTTAATGTCTTCATTAATTATCTTGGCACCAAAGCTTGGGTATGCTCTTGAAATTTCCTGGTAATATAAAGTCAAGAGGCATTATCAGGATAAAGGAAAATCCAGCTTTTACGCAGTAAGACATGACTGACATTAGAGACAGAGCTAACGGAAATAGTATGAAATCCAAAAATGCAAGACAGTTTTTTTATGGACCAAAGAAAGATTGCTGCTATAGATTCACAGCACGTTCGCTGACAATGACCAGAAAAGGATGAAGATTAAGGTGTCTGATTGAGCCCAAGATAATTATTAGCTGTATTATAATAAATCTTTTACCATAAATAAAAAATAAGCAGAACATGTAATTACCAAGTATGTAATATGTCAATGGAAATCAATGTATTTTCAAGAAATCTGAGGAAATATTAATGTCATTAACATAAGGTTATCATACACTCATTTGGGACATCACATATAGTTCTGATCACTTACCCTAACTGAAGGTTAAAGGTACCTGAAATAAGTGAGCGAAAAATCTGAAACTATAGAAAGCTTGGCTTCTTTAGTCTATCAACAAAGTGTGAAAGTCATTATAGTTGCTGCTAATGGAAAATACTAACATGAGACTAAATAGTCGTATAACAGATACCTCAACTCAGAGAGATGAGCATATGGAACACTTTTTTGAAAGGAGTAAATCCAAGATAACTGTAAAAGCTGAAAGGTTTTAGGATAGAATTTTGCCCATTTATCAGACAAAGACATGTCTATAAAAGATTCTTGCATCTAAAATATCTCCCAATTTTATGCTTTCACAGAACAGTGTACACTTGTACTGAAATAATTGAAAATGGGACTGCTTTTAAGACTATATTGAGTCCTACATAAACAAGAAGTTAAAAATTTGTCCGAGAAAGTGGTGATAAGCAGCAAATTATGATGTATTATGGAATCTACCTTTTGGATTTGCCTGAAACAATAATTGGAATGTCTAAATTAGTCATGTGGTCAACATTCTGACTCAGGAAGTCCCGCAGCTTTGGAAAGTAGGAAAGCATTAGCAGTCATTACATCTGCTTTCTTGCTCTATCTTGTTACTCTTTCCTATGCATTTGCTACTGTCCATTCTCAGATATACACTATGGGATTAGATGGACCTTTGATATGACCCAGGAGAGATTACCAGAAACTTACTTTTCATTTCTTCTCATTTTTTACACACCATCCTCCATCAAGGCAAAAAGAAAGACCTATGCTGTGAACTTTTTCTTTTTATTACAAAGTCACAGGTCTTTGCAATAACTAAGAAGAATACCACAAGCAACCATATGTCAGTTATATTGTTTAGGTAGTGATGAGCAGAGGTAGCTGTGAGCAGAGAATATATATGCAAAAGAATAACCTAGTGATCCTTATGGGAAGGGGAAATGCATTTTCAGTTGCATACCACACAGATCCAAGGCTGAAATTCTCAGAAAAAGACAGACCCTGTTTTCTTTACAAGTCCTTAAAAATCCTAAGTATCCACATTTTCTACTTTTCCCATCATAACTATTAGCAGATTTCCTTCATCACACTTTTCTGATAGCTGACAGCCTTAAAAGATTTCCTTATCTTTTCAGTTAGTTGGGGCCCATCTAACAAAAGTTTACCACAGGTTTTTATTAGATTAGATTAGATTAGATCTATTTCTTCTTTTCTTTTAAGGTCTGATTCAAATAAGATATGTCTTTGTGTAAACTTCACAATTATTCTTTCATTTAGCAGTTCTATTGTTTGATAAGTATATATTTGTATATGCTAAATAATATTCTCAGAATAAATTTTTACACATATATTGTATTTAACATCTGAGCTACGACAAAGTGCATTGCCTTCTACCCATTCCTTATTAAACATAGATAATGAAAAGAGACAATGGCTGACTGACATTTAGCTAAAAATAATGTACATCTTAGGAGTAAGAACACACTGTTTGGAAGCTTTAAATGCTGTGACAAAAAGGCTATTAGTTCAAACATAGCATCAGAAAAATAAATGGGCACCCTACACACAATGAATGCCACTGTGATGTACAAATACACCTGAACTATTTTGTACACATCTCTAAGTGGAAGATTAAAACTTGAGTGTCTTGATCAGATTTCTTGTGCTTGTTTCCTAAATCTCTGATTCTAGAGGTCTATTTCATCCACTCAGCTACATGTAACCCCAGAGATTACTAAACTTCCCAGAGGCCTTCATTTTTGACTTTCAAAACACCTTGGGTGCCAAGAAATGCACATGCAGCTGGACTTCACTCTAGTCAAATGTTATCAGCTCAGTTCTTTCCTCACACTTACCAGTGAACTAGGGAGTTAAGAGGTGATTTATTTTGCTAAACGGAGGTGATGAGAAACTAGTGCAATGAGGTGTTGTCTAGCTTCTGGGTGCTTTTCCAAACAGTATGGGCCACTCAAAAATCCTAGCAGCAGCCTACTGGGGTCTGAGAGTTGATCTAAAAACATTAAGCATATTTGCTTAGACAACTGAATCACGTACTCAGGATAAATTGATTCCCATATGAAGATACATACATTTGGGATCATTTTCATAGAATGAGCAATTATGATGAATTATATTCAAGATTAAAAGTACACGTCCTGGGAGTCAGATGACTAGGTTTGAAGCCAAATTGTCTAAGCAAGATGATGTCTCAGACACCAAAGGATAGTAGAGATCTGTGCACTGTTGGCAGATAAGAGACAGACTCCATAGGAGGTCATGTCATCTTGGAGGAGCATTTTGAAATGAGGTTGGAAACTCTAGGTCAGCTCAAACAGCATTAAACACATATAGGAAGGTGAATCAATTCCCAATGTCCCTTGACCTTTCTGATTTTCTTTCACATTCTTCTCGACCTCATGACATGCTCCCTAAAGCTGAGAAATCAAGTTTTGCTTGCTACTGTGGCTGCAACTAAGCTGGATAAAAAGATTAATGCCTCTATCCACATACTATTTCCTCCCATCTGCCTTCGAGATGTCTGTTACTATCCCCTATAGGACCTCCCTGTACAGCTGCTCCCTGACCCCTCTCTACAACAAAGATCAGAGATAGCTCAAATGCTATTTATAAAATGTTGTCTATCCTGGATTGTATTGCCAAAACCTACTTAAGAAACAACTAAATAGACCATTATGCTGGCATATTTGTGGGGGCATTAGCTTTCAGTGGCAAAGAAAATGTAAGGGAAAAGAGAGAAAAAGAGGGAAAGGTGGTAATGACTAAACATAATCCAATGGTAGAGTTGGGACTGCAGACTTTGCTCCAGCTTCCATTTAATGAACTAAAAAGACTAGTGATAGCTTCTCTTGACCTGATTTTTCATTCAGGTTGAATGTTGCTAACTTATCCCACAATTCACTTTATCGCACAAATGCCATGTTTTTGTCAGATCTTAGCTCCTGAAATATGATAAATCTTTCATTCTAATTCCATTTGCTTCAATACACAGTAAAATATAATTCTTCATATATCTGCAGGAAGTCCTGCTAAGAAGAAGGATCAAGTTGGAAGCTTTCTGCGGAGAGAAGTATGTTTGTTGGGGTGATAATTCCTTTAGAGAGACATGGGTTCCCTTTTCCAGATACAGCAGCTTTCATAGCTCACTGGAGAGCATGCACTTTCTAATCAGCTCATTTAGAAATCAACAATAACTACATACTCTCTTAGCTCTTCTTTTTGTTTCCTGTGTAAGAAGCCAGTGACTAGACTCAATTTTCTTTTTCATTATTTCCTCAATAACTGACTACAGAGACATACCAGCCATTGTCTGTTTTCATATTATATATGTATACAGTCCTCTAAAATGCAATAGATTCTCTTCTTGTGTCAGCAGGGGAATTCATGAATGAGTCCCAAAGCCCCAGGATACATACTCCTGAATCCAATCTGAGCCACTTATTTTTGCTATTTAGTTGTTCAATTTTTAACTGGAACTTTGCCTTTTCTCTTTGCCTTGTCACCACTCACCAATCCCCTAGACTCAGAGTTGTCAGCTGTAAATAGTGGTCTTTAATTTGATCACATTATTTTCTGAAACCTTCCTCTTATTTCCAATTTTAGGGCAAAAGTGGATAATCAGTTCACATGTTCTTTTCCATATTAATTGGAAGTAGTTACTCTGGCCATCAGTCTTCTGTCTCTCAAGTTCTTTACACAGTTTACCTGAATTGATTATATGTAGTTCATCCAGCCTTGGTATAACTTTGCTCTCTTTCTATTGCATTGCTAGTTTGTTAAATTTTTATTTATTTTTTCTGTGTATTTTTGTTTGAACAATAAAAGAAGAATAATGAGGGAAATCTGATTTATACCATAAGTTGTCTCTCAGGATAAACAAGATTGCAAAAAAGAAAAGAGCAGGAAACACAATACCTCATTTTCTCTTTAAAAATTATTGTGAGCCTTGAAAATAGCATAGGACAATAATGATTACTGGCAAAATGATAAATGGTATTAATTTTACCCATTTTGACTCTGTGGATTTTAATTATGTGGTTTCCTCTGCATTTTGGTGAAGAAAGGAGTCTGTACTACTACATAATTATTCATTAATTCTTGATCCAAATTGATTTCACATAATCATACCATACTAAGAATGAAAATAAATCTTTTACAGTTTAAAACACACGCACAAACATATATACACACTCAAGCACAAAACATTGACACCAGAGGATAATGAGTATTTTTTTCTGATTCTTAGCATAAGAGTTAATCTTAATGTCATGCTGTGTCATCATTATGTCATAATAGAATAAAACTTAACGCACCAAATTATTTTCAATTATATTAAATCAGGATAAAGCACCAAATGCAATGCCACAGCAAAGAGCTTGCATCTTGCTGTGACCCGCTCTCTCTTAAACAGCTGCTTACCTGTTAGAAAAAAGACTTCCAAATCTAGCAGTATCTTTCGGTTACAGTAACAGTTGCTCTGAACGAGTTATATTTTTTGAAATATCAAATATTAACTGAGATAGGAGGAAGAAGGACAACTGTGTATGTTGTACAGGAGTCATCACTCTTCAAATAAATCATTTTTCAATAGTTTCATACTAAACCAGTCTGCACATCCAGAAACTACTTACTTGCTTACATACCAGTAGGACCCTTATATAAATCATTGAGAGAATTATACAAGTAGATATTTTCCTTAATTCCCTCAGTTTTCTTGTTTCATGATGAGCTTTCATGTTTCATGGTGAGCTTTCAATTTAATTGCTGTGTTAATCAATAATCAATGCCATATTTATTCTGGTCTGAATTTCAGATAGGCTGGTCACTCCCCTTAAGGTACTCAACAGGAGTATTTTTTAGGTCATTCAGTTTCTGAGGAAACACAGGTTCCTCGATGAATAATTCTACTGAGTAACTGGAATAAGTAGTGGAAACTCTCTGTAAGTTCATGATAAAAACAGCCTTTCTACTGCCTTGAGTCTCTCCTGCATTTTGCACTCCCTATTTAAGAAATATCATGCAAGGTGATTTAGTGTATCCACAGGAAACTAAGACTGCCACACAAATCCTGCAGAAAAGACATTTCTTAATTTAAGGTGATGTTTTGATGACATTTTGTTCTCAGAAGAACTTCCCTTCAATGTATAGAAGCATGGCATAATGTTATTATTTGGAAGGGTGCAGGGAGGCTAGCTGTTAAACTGGACTGCTAGAAATCTCTTCCTCCTGTACACAAAAAACTCATAGGCTATCTGAACCTATTGTATGGTTTTCCAAACAGATGTTTGTTACAAATAACTATCCTGGTTGTGAGTTTCATCTTCCTTATTTGTGAATTACCTTGTCATGACAACATGAGAGTGGTCGGTGGGGACAGCTTCTTTCAGAGCATGAAACTCTTAATTTTTGCTCTTTATCATATGTCCATTATGCTTGACAAATGATTAAGACTTTAGTCAGCTTTGAGAAGCATATGCACAGATATTTTGATTTTAACTCTTATTTTACAACATGTTATTTCATCACCTGACTGTCCTTAAGTCAAATATTCCATATTTCTGTTGTTCAGACACCTAGATTTTCACTTAGAATGAATGCTTTGGTGGCTTTATAAATGCTACTCACCTGGCCCTGTGAGAATTTGGGTTTTCCCTTATGTGTCCTTAGCTGTACAAAGAGATAGAACAGAAGCATGCTCTGGATTTGTCCCTCCATTAATGTGTATTTGTATTTTCCATTTCATGATTGCGTTATTTTCAGCCTTTTATGTGAATATCTGAGCTAAAGAACTGAGCAAGAATAAAAAATGCTCAATGTGGAATTTTACTTGGAAATGTGAAACAAATATAACGTTTCGAAGGAAGACATCTCATTTTTTCAATTTAGTAAGTAATAAAAAATCATTATAGAAGAGCTAGCTTATTTCAAAAAGATTTATTGAGGAAGGATAAGGTTTACACAAAAGTCCTTACAAACTCATACTTCTAAAGAAATAAGCAGCTCCAAACATCATGATACATTTAACACTGTGCTCCATATTACAGCTGTAGTTGCAAGTCACCCAGAAGTTAGAAGCTCTGACAAGAATTCAGTTTTAAGCAATGTTTCAAAGGGTCTTTTAACCTGCCTCTTTGAAAAAAAAATCACTCTGGCATGAAAGTTGGTATATATAAAGTTCGCAACCTGGGAGTAATTTTTTAAACAAAGTAATACACCTTCATTTTTAAAAATGAAATTGTACAGGCTGTTAACCTATAATCTTAAGTATAGTTATGACATTTTCTCTACATGTATCAAAGGAGTGTTTAATTACACATGGAAAATGTCGAGCTAGTTAGGGAAATGCGTATTTCTGAATTTAAAAAGACTAGGAAGGTGATTTTAGCTAGACAAGCATGAAAGAAAAGTAGTTTAATTGATATCCAAGTAAAAGATTAAGCACTAGATCCAAAAAGGGATTTTTTTTCCTGAATTCTTTCCTAAGCCCCTAACCTGATGAGGTATATCTTCTTTCGTAGAGATATAATTGTAAAAGTGAACATAAAAAGTATCAGCTGTCTACAGTGAATGATAAATGACATTCTCCAAATTCTACATAATAATCTTAGAGTTGCACTCCAAAATTAATGAACCCCATGGAATCACCCATACATAATATTTTTAGCCTGTAGCACTTGTAAGACTTGGACTGCTTTTCCTTTTGTCTAGTTTATACAGCAACGGGTCTAAATACTTTATGCTATTTCATTAAAAATACTATAAATTCATAATAGCATTGAAGTATTAATTTTTCTAGAAACAAAGTTGGTCCTCATCACTAGAGTGTGCTTTTGGCCTTCTTCAAAGGATTAAGAGCTGTTAGACGAGATGCTTTTTTAAAAACAAATCCAACATAACTGTATGCATTTGTAAATCAATTTCTTTGTGCTCACCATATCTCAGTTAAAATAAATGTCAATTTATTACTCACCATATCTCAGGGTACAGGACAAGCATGTATTATGTAGCAAACACCATGACTGGACCACAATTAGAAGACAAATTATAGTACTAATTTCTATTATTGTAGCAGACTGGAATATATGCAATGATCTTTGAACTATGCACTTTACCAGTGATTGACATAGTAGACAGCAATAAGAAATATTTAGAATTACTCTTCTGAATTAGGAAGTCATGCGCTTTCTTTAAAAAGAGTGAGCTATTACTGGATGATTCATTAAAGCACGAAGGATAAAAATCAGCCAGGAACTCTTGAGTACTCATTTGCAATGGCTAGGAGAAGGAAGTGATTATTCTTGCTCATTCTTGACATCACTGGACTTGTCAGAAATAAAGGATATGTTAGAAGAACCCTGCATCTCTTAGGTTTCTTGCTTATTTCTTGCTTAATTTTAGCACTACTATCTATGAGTTGCAACAGTCAAACCCATCACTGCCAGAGAGGAGAACTGAAGAAGGAGAAAGCAGGTCTACCACTGCCAAGCAGCAAAGATAGCTTCTTCTCTTGCTCCTCTCTACACAAGTGTCCTGGGAAAACATGGTATTTCAGTGCAAGCATCTGAGCAGGACAATCTCTATTGTGGGATAAGGGAAGGTAACAGTATGTCACAACCAGAGTTTCTGCTTCTCAGAAATATAGCTTACTGTCCTTTGCTTCTATCACACCAAGACATTCTGCAGGGAGAAAGTCAAGTCTCACTCAGTTACAGCAACAACATCCCAAAGAGCTTCGCAGTCAGTTCAACTGCTAGAAGAACTCAAAAATTGTCAACCTGCAGCACCACAGGGCTGGAAATCTGCTTGCACGTATTATCTTGCAAGCTTGCCCTTAAACAGTACAACAGAGTATCCACCTGTAGGACTGAATTTAGTATGTAGAGATGGGTTTTAAATCTATACTGCTTTAAATCTATACTTTAAGGGTCGTCTTTCCTCAAAACAGCTGTTTACACTAGAAAACCTCAGACCTGTCAAGGCTCCAGTGTGGATTCAGTTCTGTGCTCTGTGAGTAGTGGATGGTACTGTACAGTTCAAATAAACTGTGAATACTCACTAAGTATATTTTTAAGGATGGATATGTATCTTCATACACTCCAAGGGAACCTATTCAGTGCAGTTAACAGTGGCAGAGTCTGAGCATAATAAGCATTGTTTCAAAGATGCTCTTTTTATCAGATTGATATCTTTATTTCTTTTCGGAAGCTTGTGTCATAAGTCTAGCTAACCTTCATTCCTCTTTTTCCTTCTTCTGTTTTAATTAAGATATTAATTAAACCATCTCCTTTTACTGGTTTCCTATGAATGGGATTTCATAATACTCATTGGACATGGGTTTTTTTGTGTTTGTTTGTTTTTTCTAAAAAAAGCCTTGTGAAAGCTATTCCAGATAATTTATAGCAGTCATGAGTTAGAAAACAATTTTTATACCTTCAACAAGTGTATTGGTGTTTGCTCAGCAGCATTTTTGGTTTCAACAGATTATTAGTGAGTCCTGCACTGAGACAGTTTTCCATCAATACCAGCTCTCACCACAATAAATGTATGAGATATGGATTAGAGGAAATAGTTTCCTCCAGATAACCGTAGCCACCATCATCCTACTGTCAGATGATATTTTATCTTGTGAGAAGTTTTTCAGATAGTCTCTTTTTTATTATTTTTAATGGATTTAGAGATTACAAGCTTCTTTCAGTGGATTTGCTATAACATATTAAAAATTAGACAAGAATTGTCTGGTATCACTTTATTCTATTATAGTATTCATATGAACAATGTAAAAGAAGACATGAGATGAAAATCATTTTTTCTTTACATGAGAGACTGTTTTAAATTTATTAAATTCTGACTTCCTTTCATTGCACAGAATTATTAAAATAAAGCTATCTTCCAAATTTTTGCTGTTGTTTCAATTTGACATTTCTATTGAAAGCAAACTCAAAAAACAACCTTGCCTCCCCACTCCCTGAACTGTGATAATAACCACAAAGCTGCTACTGCCAATTACAATTAAAATGTTCAAGAGAACTAGCTGACAACAAGGTCAGAAAAATGGGGATGACTCAAATACATGACCTAGTCATTATTTCAAAGTTATCTGAAAGATTTACCTTTTGAATGTGCAGGTCTGTGATTGCCTTAGTCTGCTTCACTATCTCTTACTAAAATCTCTCTATTTTTTTTTTCTGACAGTGTTGAGAACAGTGGTTGTTCTGTCCCTAGAAATAATAAATGCATTTTTGGTTTTTTTTTGCAACATGTTAGACTTGGTAGACACTTGCTCTTCTATGATCAGACTAAAACAAGACTAAAAACAATCATCTGATGAATTCAAAAATAACAAAGGAATTTATTTAGACCACGTATTTCATCTCAGAGCTTCTGTTGATTTTGTTGGTTAGGCTCCCATTTGGAAAGCTCTGGCTGACTAAGCCTGAAATGTTTCATTCAATAAAATTTAGGCAGGTCTAAAGCTTGTGTTTCCGGCAGATCTACCTGGAGGCTGTGAATAAGGAAGACCAGGAGATTCTGGCCTGAGGACAGTGGCCCAGGCTGAGTCCTCCTGCCTATAAGTCCTAGGCAGCTACTCAGGGAAACATCTGGCAAGAGCAGCAACAGTGGACCCACTTCACTGAGCCTCTTCAAGGCCTAATGATCTTTACCTTTCCTGGATTTTTCAAGCAAATTCCAAATTTAGAAATATTTTTCTGGAAAGCCCAGATTTCAGGCTTTAGAATGAAAGCCATTTTTTGAGCTCACAGCATCACCTAGGAAGAAATCTTGTTACTGGAGTTACAGGAGCTACTGGAAATGAAATCATGTTACAGACAGCTTTCATCTCATTTAGATTAATAAGAAATAGTGGAATTTGCTGTAAATGAAAAGACATAAATGTTATCTGGAATGTCCCAGATCTGCTGCTAATAATAACAATATCTGTGGCATGAGATAAGGGTGAATACAATTTCTAAAAAATAAAAAAAAGAGATCAATTCCCACAAAAATTAAGCAAAATATCAACTCCTATTTTTCGCTCTGCCTCTGATAGATTATCCTCTATCAAGGCTGGGAAATACTAACCATGTAATATAAATGTCAATTTCATTTATCTTTTTCTTTTCCCTTTACCTCTGTCTGAAACAGGCTTGCCATGAGCTTAAAATGTACATTGTTCATGATGGAAGAGGTTTTCTCACCTCTCTTTATGATTTAGGCCTTCTTTTGAAATAGAGAATAATGGACAGGAGAATAACAATCTGAATGATATTTTGTTCTGAAAATTTACATTAGTAGCTTTCTTGCTTTTAAGATATGTCATGATCCTTCAAATATTTTTCCTTTCTGGTGATGTGCTGATAATTTCACCACAAACATGATGCTACAGGTCAGAAATGAAAGTAGTCTGGAAGAGTAGGGAGAAAAACACTTGGAAGTAGTAATAACATGAATAAGCCGTGCTAGTTGCTATCTTAAGGAAGAAACCAATAATGCAGCAAAGTCTCACATAGCGTTCATTGATCGTTTTGGAACTAAGTCAATTAAAGAAAGGATGTGAAAGGAATATTATAACCATTTAGATGAACATTTGAGGAGAGAAAATTAGATTTACTTGGCATAGAGTTCCCTTGTTAATGTACTAGGGAGAACAAAGGGAACTCACGGGGACCTCAAGGGGATTGAAAGACTGCAGAAATGTTCCACTTTTGTCTTTTAAAAATGAGATTTTCAAACAGATGTGGGAATACATTTTAAATAAGTGATCTCTGGATTTGATGTTACTCATTAATTATAACACAAAGAAAGGGCAAGTTTCGGTTTTCAGTGAAAAGATACCAGACCAGAAATGTATCAAATCAGTTAATAAATTCTGGGGTAAGATCTTCAGAAGAAAAAGAAATATGAAATAGTGCCAAAGATCATAAAGAGGAACATTAGGCAACATCAGAAGATGTTTGAGTTCAGACTTCAAAACATTTATTTAGGAGAAAAATCAACAAAATCTTCCTAATTTTTTAATATCAGAGTATCCATCATCTTTAAGAGCAGGTTAGACACACATCTGCTGAAAATAAATAAATAAAAGACATCAGAATATAGTTTATTTTCACAGAATCCTTAAGGTTGGAATGGACCTTTAGAGATCATCTAGTCCAACCTCGCTGCATATGCAGGGTCACATAGAGCATGTTGCATAGGATTGCATCCAAGCAGAGTTTGAAGATCTCCAGAGAAGGTGACTCCACAACCTCTCTTGACAATGTGTTCCAGTGCACTGTCATCCTCACTGTTAAGGAGCTTTTTCCCTAAGTTCCTGTGGAACTTTTGGTGCTTCAGTTTGTGGCCATTTCCTCTAGCTCAGTGGCCACCACTGAAAGGAGGCTGGCCACAAGGGCACTGCTGCCTCATGGTCAACTTCTCATCCACTATGATGCTCAGGCCGCTCTCGACAAAACCGCTTTCCAGAAGGTCAGTCCTCAGCCTGTACTCATGTCTGGTGTTATTCCTCCCCAACTTGCACTTGCCGTTGCGGAACTTGATGAGGTTTCTCACCGCCTAGTTGTACAGTCTGTCCAGGTCCCTCTGGATGGCAGTGCAGCCTTCTGGGGTATTAACTACTCCTCCCAGTTTCTTATCACCATCAAATATGCTGAGGAGGAGCTCCATCTCTCTATCCAGGTCGTTGATGAATAAATTGAACAGGATTGGACTGAAGACTGACCCCCTGGAGACACCACTAACTACAGGCCTCCAACTGGACTCAGCATCACTGATCATCACTCTTTGAGCTCTGACATGCAGACAGTTCTCAGTCCCCCTCAGCATCCACTCATCTATGCCACACTTCCAGAACTTGCCCAAGAGGATTTTGTGAGGGATGGCGTCAAAAGCTTTGCTGAAATTCGGATAGTTTACATCCACCACTAATCCATCTTTCCTTGAAGTGGTGCAATAGACTATTTATTAGGTGGTACATCACTTGCAGCTCCTTTCACTTTGCCTCATAAGAAGAAAATAATAAAAAAAATGGAAGGAAGAATTTATAAACTCGGATTTATAATTCGGATGAGTATGCAATCACTAGATTATATCATAGCTTGGTTACAGAACCTAATTCGATCAACACCTTTAGATTATGTATAGATATCCTTTGCATAAAATTTTGAAGTGATAATTAAAGTTACTTTGACTTCACTGAAAAGGTCTAGCTCAATCCTATAATCTGTCTACTTTAATCTTCACAAAATAACTTGTGTAACACATATATGTAACCCTCATGCTAACAGAAGATTACCTTTCACATTAAGTAGCTGCAGATAGATAGCTTCAAAAGGGTATTTCTTTTTCTCATTTGAGGCCATCAGTAATGAAGGATGACTTCTAGTCAACCAGTTGACTGATCGGTCAACAAAGAAAAGAAAAGAAAAGAAAAGAAAAGAAAAGAAAAGAAAAGAAAAGAAAAGAAAAGAAAAGAAAAGAAAAG
>JAUBOD010000038.1:3384098-3404447 GCA_032353885.1 Nothura maculosa | reverse complement strand
AGGAGTATCCTTGAGAGGCGTCCCTGCTCAAGGGGAGATCCTGATGTGCAGCCTGCTGCCATGCCAGGAGAGCTCAACAGGTTCTTGGGCTGTCTGCGTATTTATAGGATATGATGATTGACTTATAGTCATTCTTTCATTTCAGAGGATCATTGGCTAGTGTATTAGCCTTACCTGCCCTTTGGGATGCAACCTTCATGCCAAGTTATGTTGAGTCTGAGTGGGAGAAGCAATCGGAATGGTGGTGCCTACCAGGATTAGATAAATCGCTGGCGGTTAGCAACTGACCAGGGCTGCATGTAAGGTAGAGGTCAGGTTGAGCTGGGAAAGGAGCATATCCGTCACACAACTTACTTGAGTGAATATATTAAGCTGTGTTTGATCACCATAATACAGGTATATAACACTTCTCAGGAAAACTTTTTTTTTTTTCTTTTAGATCATTGCATTCATCACACACTCAAAATAGATCTATATGAAATAAGAGCATGCAGAGAATATAAAATCTGGTCCCTAGGTGGCAGCTCTAGTATCTCTCTCTCTTCTTGGCATGATAAAACTTGGCCAAATCCTGGAGGTTGAATTCTGCTTCTATTTACAACTTTGTGACTTGCAGTGGGAGCAAATCAGCACATAATGTGACCTTGCAACAGGATTTCATATCTACATATACCACCATTTCCTCACACAAAGTCAATGTTAGGCTACTTTAGCTTGGTTAATTTCAGTACTTCACATCCAGTGCATAAACCTCACCTCGAAATTCTCTTTAAAATTTCAAGCACTTGAATTATGTCTAAATATCCAGAGGTATATTAGTCATAAGATTTTGTATGTATGTGCATGCTATCTAGTGCTAGCAGAGCTAACCAAAAAAAAAACCACACTTATTTTAAATACATTTTGAAAATATTTTATTTTTATATATATTTTTTAAATAATATAAGCTTGTAGTAACCTTTAAGTATATAGCATTGCTATCTGTATGAAGTGGTAAAATACATTTTCAACATGGAATGAATTTTTACATAGCTGTTGTAAACCCTTGGAAATGGAGACTATAGCAGAAATGCTGAAGCAAGTTAGACTGAAATGGTATTAGTAAGGTACATAAAATAGTAAAAAGTTTCAGAAATTTATTTGTTTGAAGAAAAGACAAGTTGTCCTACACCATGCAACAGACAGAAAGAGGCACTATACATAATGTTAACTATATCAGAGTTTAATCTATTATCAATTTTTTTCTTTAAGCTAATAATATTTATGATGGATTTGATGATCCATATTAAAATATTTTTGAACAATTGTTGATTATTGTTTCCATTAAGTTCTATTTATTTATTTAACAGTATCAGGAATAAAACTTTTTCCTGATACTTATTACTATTTAGTATTCAGATCAAAAGTTTGTTAATAGGATATTATTTATATTTATTTTTTAAGTGACAAACTATATACAGCTTAGTTTTATTTTTTAATATCATGAAGTATTATTTGTATCTGAACAGAGTTCATGCTACAACTGTACAAACAAAATTATCCTTTGATTTCAAGGAGCAGAGAAAGCATCCAAGTTTCTGTCATCTTTTAAGTACAGTTTAAAGATTTCATTTAGAATTAGCCACTTTGGACTTGATTTTCCACTTGGATTGGACATGAGCCATCAGATGTAATCTTAGGAAATCACAAAAGCATTGCAAACAAAATTCTATCACAAGAGGACTCAGATGTTTCTCATTTTCAGGTGCTACTTTTGTAAGGTACTTGAAAAGGTGAAGGGTGTAGGATGAAGATCATCTGCTCTTGTTGAAATCTCAGCTCTAAAAACAGTGAAAAAGACTTTTTCATCTGTGCTATGGAGCAGCAGAAAAGTGATCTTGCATGCATTTCTCTGTCCTTTTTCATCTGTGTATTTATACCTTCCAGCACTTTAGGGTAGAAAATATCTCTGTGTACTCCTAGAAGCACAGCAGGAGACACAACTATGGCTGATAGAATATAAATAAAAACTTTGTCAAATGAGGTTAATAATCAAAATCAAAACTGAGTAACACTCACAAAGGTCTGAGTACTGCACAGCTACGGCATGTCAAATCTGAGGACTGATGGATGGTTACATTTAGAGCACACGCAGAGTTGGTGAACAGCTTTTACTTTCATGATTTTCCTTTTGATTTTGTTTGAATTGTAATGTCACCAAGCAAAATAAATATCAAGAGCCAAAAATTCAAAGAGGGACAATGTTCAACACTGGTATTTCAACATACAATCACGCATTTTCCAGGAGAATCAGGCAAAAAATAGCTGTAAATCTACATTGTACTGAAAGTATGTGTCTGCTCAAATAATCCATATGGTGAACTGGGGTAGATATCCATCAATGATATCCATGATATCCACATGTAAATATCCACAAGCTGGTGTCTACCTGTAAGTGAGGTACCTAAATTATCCAAAGAGCTGCTGGAAATCTACAGAGATTCAGCAGCCAACTACAGTAATCTGTTTTATCTTGAGTTGGGCAGTTCTCTAGACTTCATCCACATTATTAACTAGATTTCTGGAGAAGCATTCAGCTGATCGGTCACTTGGTGCTTGATTCAGTTGCCTAAACAGGAGCATTGCATGCTACTTGAGACCCCATAGAGAATGAAATACCTGCAATCTACTCGCAGCTCTGCCACAGAGTGTACAGATGAACCATAAAGAGGCTGGAGGCCAAGCAGGATAGCTCATAGTTCCCAAAATTACCATAGATACCTAAGTTAGGGCAACTAAGTCACACTTATAGTGTCTATCTTAGGGCAAACTAAATATTCTACCATTTCTTATGACTAAAAGCATGATTCATCTGACCTATATTAATTTATCTCGGATTAATTTCCCTTGGATTAATTTACCTGGATTTCAGCTGTCATTCTAGAAGGACTCATGTCTCTTTTGAAGAAAATGTGTTTTCAATTCCAGGCCCTTGTGGATGCCACAGATACCTCGGTTGTTCCAAATCACACCACAGTCTTAAGCTTAGGCAACTGGCTCCTATGTTGAAGCCCTAAATCTTCATTAAGTATAATGCAGCTTATATTGTAAATGAACATACAGATAAATAGGAGAAATTGTATCCCACTAGATCCCCTAAGATCACTTATGAAACAAGTCAAATCTTGTAGCTTACTGCAGCTTTTGATAGGAAAATCAGGTAGCTAACTTCTGTAATTGAGAAGTGCGTCTTTTGCATGGATCCATTCAAAAGAATATGTGAACATCTGAGGATGGATTTTGGTCAAATATAAGTGTCTCAAATTTAGTCATATGTATGTTTTATTAAAGTTGTGCAGGTCAGGGGCCTTTTACTGTACTGATCAGGATTGTCTTCACTCAAATGTCTATAGGCATCTTGTGCTATCCATAGGCAATCTCACCTCATCTTCAGCTGCAATCCACCATGAACCATGATGTCCATGAACCATGATGTACCACCACAAAGCATAGTCCCTGTTTCATATCTGTAAGTCCTATGCAAGGCTGACTGCTCAGGGCTCAGATAGGTCAGGGCATCAATGTCATTAGATACCTATGTATTAGCATGTAAATTAAGCCCCAGGTTTTCATTAACAGTAAGGCAAGCCTACCTCACACCTAGACATCGAAATCTAGATAATCAAGTCTGGAATTTCACCTCAGTCTGGTTTTAATCTTTGTTAATATCATGATCTTTTTATTTCTATCCTGAAATCAAAATGCCAGAGGAATACTGAAGAGTCTAGATTCTATATGAGATATTTTACCATGACTTTCAAAGACTGAAATGAAGACAACAAGTGGAGTAAGTGTCTATATCAAAAGAAGGTTCTTAGACTAATAGTTTTTCTTAAGAAAGTGGACACCTCCAGCTTTAGTCAATGGCTCTACATAAAACGCGGTTAGAAAAATCCATTTTCCACCACCCCATCTTTGTCTGCTCTAAACAAAATGCCCAGCTAGAGCAATCAAAATAAATAACCATCCTATAACATCATTACACTTGTTTTCTGTTTTACCTACAGGGTCAGATTACCAATAATTGTTCTCCTTTGTCATGGATACAGTTTGTGCCACAATTAAATCACAGCCATGGTTGACACAAGCAGTTTAGCTGTAGGTAGGTACACAGTGTTTTCTGCTTCAAAGAGACATACTTCCTCTGACCAGAAGCCTGTAGCTGCCTTTTAAGTCTATCAGTTATTTTTGAAGACATATATGCAAAAGCTAATCTAAAGACAAAGAACGTAAATGTGAGGGAACTGTGAAGGTTAGTGGCTTCCCAAGGCTTCGGGCTGGTGGTAGAAGGGATTGCCTGTGGTAGCTGAGCTGGGCTGCCTTTCCATCCTACCACAATAACTAGATTGCCATCCTATTACCGTGCAACGCACAGCAAGCAGTCCTAGACATGATGGCCTGGGGCAATCAAGAGTCAAGACCACCAGGCCTCTCCTGGATTTAGTGTCAGTTGCTTGGTTGTCTTTGTCTTGGAAGTACTTTTCAACTCTCTGGCACTAAATTTTAAATTGTAATTAGAAATACTTTTATTATATGTGGGTAAAGGGATTCCCTCTCATCATCCTTAATTACTTATCTAACTCTTCTTTCTTGCTGAGGTTGTATTTATAGGCACTGATGATTTACAGGGAGGAAGGTAAAGATAATTTGAGAAATGTTATCACAGTCAGACAGAAGAAACAATACTTTTTTTTCTCTTTTTTTTTTCTTTCTTTCTCTCCTTCTTTCTTTCTTTCTTTCTTTGCATTAACAATTTCTTTGGACTTTTAGACTTGCACATTTCTGAGTTATTTAACTTCTAGGGATGTATGCTATGCAGTCTGCCTTAATAAGAATTGTACTCAAAAAAATATTTCTGTAAACTCCAGTAAGTTCTTAAATAGGCAAAATGCCTATCAAAAATAATAAGAATTTAGCCCCATATATCAAACAAGTTCCTTGAAACGGTATTGCAGATGAAACAAAAGATCTGTTTCCCATCCAGATTTCAGTAGTAGTATTTCACATTAGATTTGCTGAGTTGTTGCATTTTTTGCTTATTTTCTTATTAAAGTATTCATAATTATAGTTTTTCATCCATCAAATTCAGCAACAATTTGAATTTGAAAGCTTTTTATAACGATATGAAAATGCTTCTTTCAATCTCCTTTAAAATAATACTATTTTCTTCTAAATTTTTATTAATCTAACAAAAAAGAAGTAAATACTTAGCGATTTAATGCATAATTTTACACACTGTTACAGTTTGAAAGGATAAAGGTCTAGTTTCATCACTGATATGTTCTTTAACTGTATTTACTGAGTTCTATTAATTAAGAGATAATTTTCTGCAATCAGTGGCAAGGATAAATTCTCACACATTTCCATAAGGTAATTTGTAGCTTCTTTGACTCACACTAAAAAAATATAAGCAGAAGTTCTCAATACTGCCAAAGGCATACATTTATATGTACTTTACTATACTGAAGGATTTTGCAATGTCTCTTCACATTTAAATAAGTCTCAAAATCCAAATACTTATAAGATGATATAAGGAATTTTAGGATATTTAAAATAAGCAGTAAAAGAAATTCAAACATCAAAGCAAGGCGCCTTTATCACATGCTGCTGCTTTATTTCCTTCCTTGTCTTTGTGTGAATATTTTAATTTAATAGTTATGTTACATGATCAAAATTTCATATAGTCCCAAAAAGGCATAATGTATGTTCATTTTATAACTAGATTTTATGAAAAATATTTTTATAGACAGACATACAGACATGCAACCTCTTATTTCAGTGCAACTGTATTGGAACATGGCTTATTCCCAAGCAAGTGAGAGTTCACCTTCATTTTGGTGCTAGTGGCTGTGCACTTCTCTTAGCTTTTTAAACCTGTTAGTGATGGATGATCTGGATGTGTACAGATCAGGAGTACAGAACAGGAGATACTTGGAAAGAGAAATGAATCTTTGCTACTTCATGTAGTCATAATAGACTATGAAACCAGAGATAATTTTGCTGTAGCAGGAATCTTAACATCATCAATAATTAATAATTTTGGTGCATAACTTTCCAGGTCCAAAATATGCTGTTCAAGAGCAGACTCTTTGTCACCACCTGATGCACACACCTGTACAGCAAGAGGCAAAATTGTCTCAGTGACCATGCAATGTTCAAGATAGATAAGAAAAAAAATAAAAAGATTCAAAGAAAATAGAGAAAATATTCAGCATCTTGCTTGGTAGCTAGCCTTATACTTATAGGAGAATAGTTCTACATTCTCACTATTCGTTGACCTATGTCAAGCTCTCTAATAACAGATTTTTTTGCCATCTCTTTTGTGAGAGTTATATCACACGTTTATATTTCAAGATTCAACATTCTCACTGTCACTCAAAAAAGATCCACTGTGTGATTTTGCTCAGCTTCCAGTAGTAAAAATGGATAGACATACCAGGGATTTCATAGTGATAAAGCCTTCTAGCCCTTTAAGCTAGTGTAAAGTTAGGTGCTTAGGTAATTGCTATATGAGTTTGTAGCTAAAAAATAAAATAAAACAAAACAAAACAAAATAAAATAAAATAATAAAATAAAATAAAATAAAATAAAATAAAATAAAATAAAATAAAATAAAACACTGTTCATTTTTTCAAATGAAATATCCACAAGATATTTATCTCTTTAAGTTATTAAGGATGCCTCAGAGAAATGTATGGGTAAGGCTAATCAAAATCCATAATATTCTAATAAAAATGGTAAGAAAAAACGAGATAAATGAGCCCTTATACAGACTCATTCACACTGCTGACATTACACGAACCTTGATACATATGAACTTGGCTGATACACATTTTCAGTTACAGTCAATTGTCTCTTCATTAATGTTGTGTTCACTTCTCTTTGGACAAGATTGTCTCTGTGAGTAGTGAACTGCGATCAAGTACTACAGCATGCCTAATCCTTTGGATACTTTCCTGATGAAGGAACACTTTGGCCCCTAGTATTCAGAGATGTTCTCAACATACATTTAGTATTGGCTGTGATTAAAGTTTCTCTTAGGATAAATGAACTTTATCAGGCACTCATAAAGATTATGTTGGGAATGACTACTGGGGAAGACTCAGTGGAATTGTTCGACTTAGTGATGTGTCTCCATCTAAGCTAGTCACTTCTCTTACAATCAGTGAAAACTGTCTAGTCAATATAATCAGTGGAGTCGGCATATTTAACTCTTTTCAAAGTCATCATCAGAAAGATTTTTGTTGCATAATGAGTGGCTTTTTTTTTCTCTTTTCAATGAGCACTGAAAGGACATTAAATTATTTCAGATACCAGAATCTGCAGTAAAGAATTCCAAACTTACTAAGAGATAAACCACCCAAAGAAGAGCAAAGTGTCAGCAACTTGACTTGCTGAGAAAGCCACTCATGGCAGCCCTGACAAGATCTGTCACTCCTGTCCTTCCTCCAGCAACCTGCTTCATTGCCACCACTCCACTGCCCTTCCAAAAGTCCATCCTCTTTTTCCTTGCACCCTGGGTAGGGCATTCAAATGTGTAGTGATGTTTGAGAGCAAAGGCCTCCTGAGACAGCTCTAGAGAACTGTGCTGGATGCTAAGCCAAATTCCATGTGGTCTTATCTAATCCTACGATAAACAGGTCCCAAACAAGAACAATACACAAACAAAAATGTGTTTTGCCTTAGAAAAATCTGGTTGTCACTCTCAGCTGAGCCTGAGTGACAGCCAACACCTATGCCATGTGGATAACATGAAGAATCTCGCATAGAGTTATTTGAGGACTTAATATACTAGATGGTTCAGGCACACTATGGGGTCACTAATGTCAAAGGCTCTTTACTAAAGAGTACAGGGAGAATCAGTCTGATAATTTTCTTGATTTCACTATTCTTAGAGTTTGACCCAGGTACTAATACATCGAATTAAAGATGAATTTTACTGCAATAATTCTGGTCATTGCTTTGCAGAATAATAAAACAGCTTTTATTTTTAGATGTCTTTGGACTATTTCTTTTTTCCTTTCTTTTCTTCTCTAAGGCAATTCAACCAATGTTTAATGGAAGATATGGGTAAGTACATAGTAGAATACACAACTAAACAGTAGACAAGACAAACAAGGTGTCTGGGGATGAACAAAGCTACTAAATGGTGTAACAAAGCATAGATTAACCTTCCTAGGAGGAAAGTTTGTTTGCTTTTCTGCAGCAAAAATCTCATTATGAGAGTTCCGGCCTTGAAAAAGAGTGCCCTTTTTTACAATCTTCTTCTGGATAAAAAGGCCAGAATATAACATTACATTGCAATACTTATTTCTAATCTCTCTCTTTCAAGCATTTACAGCCACTTATAAACTATCGGCCCTTTGTACCTACCATTTACAGTAAGCAGTTGATGCAAATAATTTCTATTACTCTTGTTCTATCCATACACATGTTTGTGATTATATTTAAAAATGGAACATTCATAAGAAAACTCATTATATGCACAGGAATAACATTTAGTCCACAGACAAAAAAAAGCTTGCTGAAGTGATCCATGTTCAAAAAATCAGGCCATGTTTCTAGATTTCATTGAATACTTTTTGCACTTTCTGTACCGGTTCTAGCACAGTTGAGCTGCCATTGAGGATAGGGTTCCTAATTTAGATTTTTGCAAATAGATGTAATTACATTGATAAAGGGAGTACAAATTGTCATCCACCACTGTCATTTAAGTTCATTCGGACCTATTAGGTCCTGCTGTACTCTGAGGATAAAGTCACATTACATCAGCCACTGAAGATTTCAGTAGTTATACAGGGAGCAAGAAAAGCCTAATTACTTCTGCTCCTCCTCTGGGACAGCAGGGCATCCAAAAGTCCTCATCAGCTGCAGTTGCCTTTTATAAGAATGGGATGATAACATAAGACAGTGAACACACAGTAGGCCAGTACAGAGAGTGGTTCTATACTTACTGGTTGTCTCTATTTGACATTTACCATACTACTATGTAAATATTACTTACTGCCATCAGCATTGTGACATTAGCTTATGGTATTAGGAACAGTTTCTACCGCACACATGGAAGTGATATTTTAAATTATTTTAATGTGTGCACAATATTGTCATGTTTTCAGAAAAGTTAAGGAATAATACAAATAAGGAGACATACAGTCAAAATGAATAAGCAAAGAAGACTGCATAAGATTTTGAGACCAAAATTGAAATCAGGATTGTTACCCTCCCCACAGAAAGCTGGAAAAACTGCAAATTGTGAGAAAAAAAAAAGCAAAGTGAATTTATATCGTTTTTTCCCGATTCACATATTTACTGTCTCCCCAAATGGCTTAATAGTTTCCACATTGAAAAGTATGAGGCCACACATAGGAAATATTAGACAAAAAGAAATCTGGGGCATTTTTATAACATAATGAACGTAGGAAGATAAAAGCTATGAGGAAAACCCTTCTCCAGCTGTTAAAACCATTTATGTCTGATTCAATTTGTATTGGCTGCTGTTTGAATTGTAATAATAGTAACAATATTATTAATGATGTTAGAATCAAATTCTAAGGTTTATAATAACAGGTATAATAACAGCACAGAACTTGCTATCTTTTTATTTAGTAGTTTGGTGAAAGGCTTAGATCTCAGCAACACCTGTTAAAATGTGAAGAATACCACTCATACAGAAAGCGATTAAGGCAGTTTATGAGACTTCCAGAGCATGTTTTATCTAATACTAATTTTAAAAACCCATCATTACATATACTGTTTCTCAAGGGCTTCATTCTAGACTCCTAAAGAGGAACCAAAAGAGAGAAATATGAGTATTAGCATTATCTCTTAGATCAAACTTCAAGTTCCACTAGTTAGCTTTAAAGTTAGCCTGTAATGTTTCAAAGTAAAGTGTGAAAACCTCTAGGTAAGCAAACCGAAGGTTAATCTACTGCCACACAAGCTTCTGTTCAATTCTAAATAATTATAAGTGGGCTTCAAGCCTTAACTATGTAGTTATTAACACTTATGCTTACTTTTAGCTAGTTAGTGTTAGCAAGGATAATGGGATGTTATTCCTATCCACAACTTGCCAAATCCCTTCTGGAATCTTGTTGATTCCAGGCCTCATTTACTTCCGCAGTCGTCATTTCTACAGTTTAAATACATGTCATATATGCAACAGATTCTGAACAACTTTAAGATAGAGTCTTCCTTGAATTTTCTTGGCTCCTAGGTTCAACAAACTTTAGCATCACCTATATCTGTATTGCCACTGTTTATTAATCTGTAACTGCTTCCTTCCTCTCTCTGCTTATTGGATTAGGAATTCATTAATATCCCTTGGTTACTTGCTGGAGCAGGTTCCTGCTTCTAGACACATTTTAAACAATAGATAAATCTGTACTGCAATGGTATTCTTTTTAGCTGTGAACTGCTTCTTAAGCTATTTAAAATCTCAGTTACTTACTTTGACAGAACAACATTGAACCTGTTTCTTGTATGTCTCATTTGCTCTCACAACATAACTGTAACTTTCAAAACATAACTGTAACTTTCAAAACAAAGGTAGGATACTGGGTATTTTATTCATTACCATCTGATAATTACTAATTAATTACATGCTTTGAATGATTTCCTTATGATGACACATTAGAAAAAGGTTAACTTATAATAACACATTAGAAAATATTGATTTCAGTTTTCCTTAGCATGCAGAGACAACAGCATGAAAAAGTTTTCTTTTGCACCACCTAAACATGCCACATAATAAAAGGAAACGTCCGTATTGATGCTGAGTAGCAGAGGTGGACTAGATGATCTCCAGAATTCCCTTTCAACCTCAAATATCCCCTGACTCTGTGATGCTAGTTCTGCGTACACGTCTGATTAATATTTTCTAAAGCTTTTTCTGTTTAATTTTTTAGATAGGTGGCTCTGAGATACTAGAGAAGAAAACCATAAGAATTTCTATGAGAAAAATAATGCTGATGACACATTTTATATAATAGCAAAAGACAAATAAAATGATGATAAATAAATATCTGAGCGACATAGGGAACTGTACTGAGTTTTTGTCTCTCTAACATTTTTTTTTTTATTTTTTTGAGCTTCAGACTTGCTAGAGTCTTCTTTTTCTTGCCCTTGGGTAAAGATGAGAATCTTTGCTGTTATCATACCTTCTCTTCAAATTGACCAATTCTGAAATCCTTGCAACTGCTCAAGCTTCAGCATGTATGGGGCATGACAGTGGAAGACCCTTCACTAAGTTAGCCCATCAGGCAGAGTCAATGAAAGAAGGGTAATGTGTTTAGCTCAAATCTCTTTTTCACACTAGCCCTCATGGAATTCACAATATATCAGTTATACAGCTGCTTACTGCTGATTCATTTTGTTTTATAGAAGAATATATGGTTACAGCTCTCTCCCCAGATGTTTTGCATCAGGCTTTTAGTTCAGAGCAAGACTATTCAGTGAATCCCTTGAATCCCCCAGTAAAAGCAGTAAAAATAAAAGGGAGGGGAGAGGGGAAGGGAAGGCAAGAGATGTAATTTAATCTGCTCTGTGCTTATTTTCACAGTTAGACCCTAACCCAAAGTGGTGTTTTGGACTCTTATATTGCACTGGTCCCATCAGACGTTAAGAGGCAAGAATTTCTGCTGCAAAGTTTCCACCTTGTAAGGAATATAAAACACAAATAGACAAGCATTCATCTGATTATTGTCTTCAAGAGGCAGTTTTAAATGCAAAAAGAATGTGATTATGAATTTTCTTGACAATGAAGAATATACATGTCCTTACTACAGCAAAAATAGTTAATCCTCAGAAAAACTTATCTTTATACTCCTTTTTTATTTCCATCCAGATTTTTCTCCCATCACAAATCACAGACATAGCTAGGAATATCAGTACTAGTTAAATATTGCAATCTTTTTCCAAGAATTGTTACTTCTACATGTCTTGTCATTTGAAACCAGTATAATTTTGTAATATTTACATTTAATTTATTTATGTCAAATGAAGGATAACTGAGGACCTTCCAAGCAATTCTTCCCAAGGAAAGAGTTAAGTGTGCGATGCAAACTGGAGCAGTGCACGAATACTTCTTGAAGATGTTAATAGTGCTCTCCAAAAGCAAGTGTCTCCATTATTTACGCCAAAATATTCTATTTTTGGATTAATTAGCTAAAGAAGGCTAGTTTTGGTACTGCTTGCATTGTTATTCATAAATAATCATTTACATTTTTTTCTGATAAATAGATTAGCAGCAGCAGTCAATTTTCCCTACATTGACAAATGACAGAGATCATTATAAAAACTCTTTTTTTTTTCTTTTTGGACAAACATAAAAAAAAATCCTTGAAGTGGCACAAAATATTGCTAAAATAGTTGTAAGGAAAAATATAAAAGAAGTCACTGTTTTTAAACATTGACCTATAGTGTAACACTCATTGTACAAAATAAAATTAAATCAAAGAGCAGGAGAAAACCCCTAATCTCCCTGCTGCTACCCTTTTAGTTATGTCTTTTGTCATTGCATGTACAAGTGTGTGGTAAAGGCAGTCCTGTATTTTCACAAAATGAAAAGAATGTCTGAAATAGAGGATCAAAAGAGGAGGCACTGCAACAAATTGTAAAATTAAATGCTGACTAGTCACTAGGTCTGGAAAATCTTAAATTAAATGTTCTGAAGGAATTTAAGAATGAAATAGAGCAGCTGCTAGCAAAAATATAAAATCTCACAAAGACTACTACTGTATGTAATGTACAGAATTCAACAAATATTTTGCCCAGCTTTAACATAGCTACTACTCTTGTATTTGGCATTTGCTATTTTCACAATCTAGCTTCAATTCCAGATTGAAAATTATGTGAAATGACAGTAAAATATTTACTTAAGAAATGCCTAGAGAAGTAAAAAAAATATATACAGATGACTATGGTGAGTTCTATGATTACAGAAAAAGGCTTGTGCCTCACTGATCTATTAAAATTTTTGAGCATGTCAAAAACATCAGTGATGAAAGAAAAACAATTAATGTGATTTACTTTCTCATAACTTTTGACAAATTCTCTCAAAAGGCACTGTTAAGGAAATGAAGTTGTAAAGTACTACTAAGGATCAAAATTGGCTAACACATTACTAAACATTTACAAATAAAGGATCACTTTCAAAATGACAATTCATACTGGTGTTTGTGAGACAGGCAAATGGCTTGCACTATATTTATAAAGATCTAGAAAACAGCATGGATAATAAAAAAATAAATTGAATATGATTTACAATATTTCAGGTAGCTTGAAATGGGATTTGTAGAGTTTTCAAGTATTATTAGAATATTTCTTCAACTTCTTTTTTCTCATTTTTTCCTCCATTGAATCATCTTCTCAAAGACATCAGTCAAGGTGTTAGGTGGAACATGCCAGAATCCTGTCATGAGCTGATATACATCCATTACTTTGTTTTATTGCTTGACAGAGCTTAATCCAGCATGAAACTAATTCAAATAAATAAAATGCCATATAAGAAACCTAGAGGCCAATCCAAAACTCTTGGAGAACAAAAGAAGGGAAAAACTCACTAAATCAAATCTTATACCGGATAAGTGCTCACATGCCACAATAAAGGTCACACATATGATAATTCATTTCTAGGAATATTGATCCATGCTTAAATTCATCAGATCTAACAATTTTAACTTTAATAAGTATAGACAACTCTACATTCCCTTCTCTGACACCTTTCTCTTTCATATTTGTTTGTTAGATCTATATGTACAACAGGAAACTCCTTTTTCCATGCAGCTGTGCCTGGGCACAAAGCTATCAGAATTAAGGTTTAGTCTGTAAATTCTCTATAGCAGTCTGTCTCTTACCATAGACTTATAAAGTAATCAGAGCAATATAAATTATTATACAATAATAATAATAATGTACAATACGAATAAAGTAAAATATGCACTCTAATTATAATGTAAAAGGCAAAGTTTCTATCAGTAACTTTCTACAACTATTCACATCACCGGATCCCCATTTTTCCCTTTCACTGTGCTGTTTTGAAGCTGACAGTACAATAGTTGGAGAGTTTGGCAAAAGAGATAAAATTCAAGCGCTAGCATTGAATTTACATTTCCAGTTCTGGAGTTGAACTGCGCTGTAACTGTTGCCACAAATTCAGTCTCATATAGAGTATTCTCAAGAAGATACAATCTGTTTTACAGTAACTGCTGTGATACACTTTGCCAGACCTAGGAAGCCATTTGGGAGGATTTTTTGTTTGCTTGTTTGGATTTTTGTTTTGTTTTGGTTTGGCTTACTGATCTTCTAAACTCCATGCTCAAAGTTTATTAAAACCCATGTACAATGGAAACAAGCTTGCATTTTGGACTGACCCTGTGAATTACTTGTAATAAAATTTTCAGATTCTCTTTTGGATTACTTCAATAAACATATATTTCTGTCACTCCCTTAATGCACAGAATTGGGCCAAAGATATTAACTGTTCCTTATGATGGCCAAAGCAAGTCAGATGAAACTTTATTACTCTGTAGTATTAGTGTGCTTTGGCTCTTATTTTTCTCCCCAAATAATATATCTTTTCCTATTTTCCCTCATTTTTTTTCTTACATTTCATAATAAAAGGTGGAAATTATCATATTTCTTAAGATGTTCTTCTAGAACATCCCAAAGCATAGAACAAAGGTTGTATCCAAACACTGGAACCACCAAGCACATTGAGCATTTTTCTTCTATTTGCCTAAGCCCAATATATATTTTAATATAATTAATAATATGTTTTTGATATAACATCAAAGCTGACGCTTGACTTTTCCATGTCCAAAGGAATGCTTCCAGAAGCATTCCACAGCCTATACCAGATAGTTATATCTACGCTGCAGCAGGGTTGCCCATGGGGAGAGATGCTCAGTATCACCATGCTTGGTATCACATTTTGTTGTCTCACTTAATTCTTAAGTAATTAGCTAATTCAAAAAGAAATAGAGTCAATTGCACTCTGCCCACCTCTCTGAAATGCTCTCTAAAGGAATTCTTGGTGTATTCTCCTGGAAGATTAGATGTCTGAATTAAAGCTCCTACTCAAAATGAGAATGTGAATATTCTCCCACTTCTTTTCTCTGACTCCATGCATTCCTCCTTTGTTTGAGTTTCCTGCCTACCACAGTAAATGGTTTACATCTGTGAATTTTAAGTGAAGTCCTAGAAGACAGAAAACTTAGGACCTACAGTATCTCCTGAAGTCCCTCAGTATTTATTTCCAAGGCCAATGCATTTGGTACTCCAGTCTGAGGTGCCCAACGCTTGATATGCAACAGGAGCTGCTGAACTGTGAAGCAAGTCTTTAAAAGCACTGTCATAGGATGCAGTCAGGTGCAGAGGAGGTGATTATGCAAAATCTATAGAGCTACTGCCTTCCCAGCTGGACCCTGGGAATTAAAAGTTGCTCCTGAGTCTAGGTAGCCCAAATATATCCTGCAACAATGAGCTGGTCATAGATACATTGCAAACTCCCATCACTACTTCAGTTTCCCATTTCTTTAGCATCACATTTTTCCCTATAATTTAGCAGCAATTTAAATTATTCCCTTGACTTTGCCTGCATTTTATTTAACTGTCATTGATAGGAAATGTTAGTGACTGGTTTGTCAGGAAATGTAAATGGTCAAAACTGCTCTGAAGCCAGGAAAAATCTTTCGTTTTTCACCTGCAGAGAAACCTACTCCTGATTGGTCAGTCCTCCACTGCCCATGAGTATACAGGGCAAGGTAATTATGCATTTTTGTGCCTAATGGCACAAAATACAGTGCTATTTATAACAAGATTTCCAGGAAGAAAAAAAAAAATCATAACTCTGGAAAGCTCTGCTCAGTGTTGAACTGGGAAAGTACATTTCATTTTCACTCCCTGACCTAATTTTATGTATTTTACAAATCTTTCTTAATTTAAATTTTGTTCAGCCTAACAAAGGAAATTTTATTAATTTGCTTTTTTTTTAGCTGCCTGCTCATCTGCTTTTCTTTTTTGCGTTTCATTTTTTCACATATGTCTTAACACTTCTCTTAAAGGATGCTTCAGATGCTAGAATAAATTCACAGGAGAACTGAGGGTCTCAGTTCAAATCTGTATTACACAGACCCTTTTTAGTATGATTTAGTTTAGATAGAAAATTAAATATGACAATGCAGCAGGACTTCAGCAGAGACTCTACAGCTGTGGGTGGTGAGGACTATGGAGGAATTCTCTACAGAGAGTGAATTAACCCTTTCCTTGTACTCAAAGAAATGTTCAGATGGCGTCCTTAATAGATACAAAGCCCTCTTTTTTTTCCCTTTTTTCCCTTTTAATGTTATCACAGCACACACTATGTGCTGAGGGACAAGTAGCAGGAATGACAGGTGAGTAAAATGAACACGGATGTGTGTTTGTATAGCAGGGACAAAGGGGCAGATGCCTGAAGCATGCGAGGCAGGCTGGAGATGTTAAAGATAGCAGAGGAGAAAAATACAGACACATAAAAAGAGGACTGTAAAGAAAGAGAGCATTGAAAAATGAGCGAAGCAGGAATGGGGTGAATGTCCCAACTCTCATATTTTACTACAGCCCTGCAAATTCTCACTGAGGCAATAGATGAAAACAGTTGGTGTTTTCCATTCCCGACAATGAATTCTTCCCTCCCTGCTCCTAAGGGATGGAACCCTACTGGTGTAGGAGATGTAATTTTCACCAACAGAGGTAAATTGGTCCCTGCAGCATGTCCTTTATATGCTATATATGATTTACTTAGTTTTTATTAACTAGAATAGCAGTTATTACAGCTTGATAATGTTCACTACCAAAAACAGAATGTCTCACAGCAGTGGAGCAGTTGAAACACAGATCTACAATCATTTCATCTCTTAAGTTTTTACTCTATAGTTAATATTTGGACCAGAGAGATTATTTTTCCGGAAAAGGCTGATGGACTCTTCAGTCTAATTACAATTGTATGTGAAGCAACAAAGTGGGTACCTTTTTTTCCTGTGATTTCTAGGCTGCAGGTGACATTGTACATTTCCAAAGACAACAAGGAATTGATATTTTTTCACAAAGTTCATTTCTATTCCAATCTGTGCCTCCCTAACTCCACACACACAGTTTTAATTGGCTTTCCATCTGCAGAATATAGACTTTTCTTTTCACCCTGCCAAGCCTAGACTTCGAACAACCTCCTTCATTAACGTCAGTTGCCATTCAGGGCTACAGGTGACACTGATTAATTGTCTAATTAGTTTAATTATATGGAGGGAAAGATGTGCAAAGCAGCAAATGTATACAGAATGTTTAATGTACAGTAGTCATTTAACCAAATAAGAACTTAAAGAGTATTTCAAATCAATAAAAGCAGATAAGGTGGGGGTTTTTTATATGTTGTTGTTTTTTCCTTTTATTGCTCTTGACTCGGAAAATGCAAGATGTTACTAAAAATCTCTGAAGCCATTTCTTTAGAAAAGTTTTGGTAAAATTCCTTTTCTGGTAAAAAATATGAGCATTGCTCACTTTGAAAAATCTCACCACACCAAAACAAGGAGTAATTTTCAAATTTATATTGATGTTAAAAGATGTCATGGAGAAGATTATTTTGGTGCCTTCCTATTTTTTTCTCTGAATTCCAGTGATTCTTATGTTCTTTAAAAGATGCTGATGTTCCTTTAACAACACTGCAGGAAATAGAGAATCTGTGATTTTCTCTTTTTTGTTGATAATTATAAGCAGGATGTAGTCAGAGCTAAGATACTTGTTTGTGTCTTGTGCTAGACATTTTTTAAACTTTGATGGAAAAAGCAAAGCTATTACCCATGGTAAGAAAATACCACCTACGACAAATCTAAAATTCTTCCAATTAACTCAAGTAATTAGAAATTGGAAAATCTCCAGCGAACTTCTCATACTCAGTCTAAGCTGAAAAAATGAGCACAGAAGCCAGTGGTGCTCAAAAGGGTGTAAAGAAACAGAACAGACATTGCCCAGTGAAGATGAACCCATACAGATGTGTACCAGGCACTACTGCTAACTAGAGAAGAGAGTTCTGCATGGCCCCATATGGCAGTGTAATAAGTCCAGGACCATATGTTTACACTGCTAAATACTCAACACATCATGTTTTTAAAGCAACACGCTGTGCGCATCATCAGGTTTCAGCTTTATGTAACTTATGCATATCACACAGCTCAGTGGTGAGTGCAGAATAGTAATCACAGGGGCAGTGCCACATACAAGGGTTTGCATGGGACAGACTTCTGGTAGCTGTGATGTGGGTATGGACAAGCTGTTAAAGGGGCAACTCAGCGCCCTTGAGTTCAGGACCAAAGTGGGGAGTGAATTCACACTAACATCACAAAAAATCCACTTATCCTTGAAATATTATTGGGGACACCAAGGGATTTATTCACCTGGTCTACCTGTTTAGTTAAGAACAAATCCCAAAACAAGCAGATCTATCTTGCCTTGGGTTTAGAAAAAGTAACTCTTTCCGAAGAAGCATCCTACTTATCCTGCTTTTACTCTCTGTGAATCGGTATCAGAACTTCTCTAGGTGACTCCCTGATAGCTCTGAAGCTTGCAGCCAGCCTGTGGTAATACCAAGAACCCAAGCTTTCTCTCATTGATTTCAGTAGCATTGGCTCAGAATCTGCAAGTTTTACTTTCTGTCAGGGCTTTGTAGAGCTCAGTGCTGCCCAGTGCAAAGTGTCGTTCTCACTGGGGAACTCAACGTGCTCAGCATTTCCAAGGATATCTTATTAAAACAGTTATATTGCCCAGATGTTAAGCTAGTAACTGTAAAATATATGTGCTATGCTTAGAATCAGCACAGTCACAGTGACAAATTATTTAACAGAAAGAGTCTGAAATTGTTTAAGTATACTAAGTTTGCCTTAAAATTGGTAAAGTGGCTAGTAAATTAACTGAGGGAAGAATGGTTTGTCTTTCAAACATGTCTATTTCATTTAAAAATATTAAAATTGCAAGTAAAATGATGTAATGTATACAGAACCATAACATTAAAAGAGTAACAAGATAAGAAAATAAGTATACAAAAGAAATGAGAAGATTCACTGTTCTTTCCATAATCTTGTATTGTTTTATATAGTCTTTATATTCTCAGATTTAAAAATCAAAAGAATACATTTCACCAAGAAAACTTGGTGAAAATAAGAAAAACTTATTTTCTTGTTATAAAATTATTCTGTCTGAATAGCTATAATTATCATTCTAATTATCACCCCAAATATCATCCTACCATGTTCATTTTGAACCTGGTATAAGTTTTGATTGCTAAAATCCATAACACCTGAGATTAGATTTCCTAAAATATGAATATTTGTTAAGAAAGTTTATCTTAAAAATGTAATCTTACATATAAACTGAAGACATTTTTTTGAATATCTAGCTTTTTGATAAATAGTTAGGTATTGAAGAATGGAACTCCAAAATTCACCTTGGATTTGGTGCTGTAAGAGAGTACATACTTAAGGATATATGAAATTCTATCTGTAAATCACCTTATTCCAAACTAAAAAGAGCTTTTTGCGTGCACATGGACTTCAACCTTCTTTAGAGGATTACTTTTTTTCTTTAAAAAGTGTATGTGGGAAGTGGGCATGGTAGTACACTCATCCCTCTTATATCATAACCTGTTTAATACATTATTGCTCCTCCTCAGCCAGAGGAGGATGAAGAATGCCATTCTGAAAAATACTCATTCCTTGAGCTGTGGACCAGATTTGAGGCAGAAGCTTTTAACCACTGCACTAAAAATTATGTCCCAATGTGGCAAGAAACTCACAAATCACCAGGCTGTTGGGAAAATGGAAGGCAGATGCATCTTCTGCATAGTGATCACATAGAGGAAGGGATGATCTTGGATTCTTTGATTTTGGATTTAAGATGCCTTTTTTCCAGGTGATGTTACAGAATCTTGGTCAGTAGTCATATAAAGCACAGTGAAGAATTATAGAAGAGGGACAAGGTTATTCTGCTCACTAGCTAAATTTTAGGATAAGTTGCACAAAATAAAAGCAAGCATTAACAGGTCAAGCCAGATCTTCCTGGAAATGTGGATACCTCTCATAGGCCATCAATGTTAATGACTAACACCTATTCCATTGTTATTTGCATTGATTAAAATACTCAAATACTAAGATGTGTAGTCTGAGACCAGGTAGATTACATTTGTCTACTTACAAATATTATATCTATATATATATATATATATGTATGGGTATATATACATACAGACATACATATATGGTTGGAAGTAAATTCAAAACAGGTCAC
>JAUBOD010000038.1:3361113-3383998 GCA_032353885.1 Nothura maculosa | reverse complement strand
TATATATATATATATGTATGGGTATATATACATACAGACATACATATATGGTTGGAAGTAAATTCAAAACAGGTCACATTTCGACATTACAGGCATAGAGTATTTTTATGTGGGGCAAAAATCGGTTTCCATGTCTTAAGAGAACTTTCATTAAATCAGGTTCTATGGAACCTGTTGCAAGATTTACATAGTTAAGTAGCACATTTTAAAGTTCCATTCTGCATAGTCAAACAAATTTTTAAGAACAACTCACTTGTCAAGTGAAGTGATCTCATGTGCCATTTTGGAACCTTTTCATACTAAGCTTAAATATAAGAAAAAATACTGCATATAATGCACTAGAATCTAAGGGAATTTTCTAAGTTGTAATATTCTAAGTTAATTAAGTAAAGTTCTAATTTGATATCCCAACAAAATACATGCTGAAAAAAGTATATATATACATATATATATATCTATATGTGTATATATAGATAAATGTATATATATATATATATAAAAAGAGAAGAAAAGTGATCCTATACCATGTGTCAATCCTTTCTGCCCATTCTCATATAGTCTCCAGAGACATGTCAGAATTGCCTCGGGGAGGAAAAAGCAGTGTAAAATAACTAGAACTAATGAGGACCGAAGGTGACACACGCCATAAAGGAAAATGAAATTATGTAAGTGTTGTACTCAGATCGTCTAGTAACTGAGACAATGCCATTACTTAATGGCAGTACTCAAATAATGTAGCTGCAGTGCTCAAATTGTCCTTCCAGAAAGGTTCATTCCACACAATTTCCTATAACTGAATAATTATAAAAGATGCAATGACAGCAAAGTGATGCAGGTTCATCTTTCAGTGACTGCACTTAAGGTGGAGACCAAGATCAGGAAGGCAGGAAGTTATAAGATATGTGAACCCGATAACTAAAAACATGGAAAAAAAAACCATCAGCAATTATTTTACCAGTTTTTCTTTTTCCTTCCTGAATCTCTAGCCATCCAGAAGTTAAAACTGCTCTCTATTCCAGGTTGTGTTTGAGAGAGAAGGAGAAAGAAAATCACTCTTCCCTATAGCTTTTCACACATCTTAAAACTCCCTATTCCTTATTATTTACAGAAACCTGGCTCTGCATGGCTCAATATATTTACTACTGACCTATACAGCAAATAAAAAGATATAAAATCTACATATAGTAGTGCCTAGATAATAAGGTTTGAGGGGAGACACAGTAAATAGTAATGAGGCAAAATCACTTTGAGTTGAACTATTTGGGAAAATGTCCAGTTAGCAGTAATTGTCCCTCGATTTAGTACAAATTTGATAGTCCAGGTCTTTAGATGAAGCAAACAATGAAAATATAGAACCCTCTAGATGAATGTTAAAACTAGATGAAATCAGACTGAAGCGGTAACATACTCTGATTTCCAGTGTAATGACACAAAGCAAGTGTGTGTTATATACGCAGCTGGTGGAAGCAATCACAGCAGTATCCTCTGGACAGGGCAGCTTTGTGATGGGCTTCTTCTCAGCATGAGGAGCAAACAGAGCACTTCAGTCAATAAGAAATGAAACCTCCTGTCATGAATCCACAGAGGAACTTCGCTGTGTGCAACTAAGAACATGCAAATTAAAAATAGCACTTATGGCTCATTAAAAATCACTTATATTACCACGTAAGCCTAAATGTGGCCCAATATCCTCTGACTTCTAAGCCATTGAACACTGACTGACTTTTTTCTCCATTTTCTTCCTTGTGATGTCTTGCAAAGTGCGGTAAGAAGCAGGACCATCAGCTTTCTATTACTTCACCTCTGAGTACTGGTGAACCTTGCTATAAATCAAGTTGTTGCAGGGGATACCTGAGAGAATAATGTCCCTACCAATTGTCAGGCTTGTCTGCACATCATGCCAGTTGTCTACACACTGTACAATCAATATACACTCTTGCAGCATTGCTCCAGCAAATTCATTTAGCAGCTGAGGTATTTCTATACTATGATCCTGCAGTAATACAGAAACTTTCTCTGTTTTTTTTTAAGAGATCTTCAGAGAACTATATGAACTGTAGGTAGGTAGTCATCTTTATGCTTGTTGGTTGACATTTCATTTTTACTTATTCTTTGGGATAATATGTCTGATAAATACAGGGTGAGATCTTCACATGCTGTGAATTAGTACTGCTAAAGTGATGCAGCTCAGGATTTCTGGACCAAACAAGGAGTCCTGAAGTCACACTTTTTCAGATGTGTTGCATAGATATAGCCACTGATTTCAGTAAATCTTATTTATAGTAATGTAAGGCCAGGATTTTTTCTATTATTTACCAAAAAAAAGTCTCATGGGAATGCTCACTTTCCATCTAGGGGAAAAAATAAAATAAAATACAAGTAAAAAATATTTGCATGTAAAAATGTAGCTGAATATAATATACTAGCTATTAAAAAATCTTTTCAATGGTCAGTTGATTCTACTATTAGCCAATTAAATAGAAAAAAATGGAGAGGCATAAATATAGTGCAAAAGTGCATTTTTAATAAATATAATCTCTATAACATAAATAATTTGAAATGATAATGGGTTTCATGCAGTAAAACAACTGCATGTTTTTTTTCAGTGTGTTAATGAACTCCCTGAATTATCACCTTCAGCTTCCCAAATAGATTTAACTAGATCAAGTCATCAATGATTCAAAACTTCCTTGTTAATAGAATATTCACATATTTTAAGCAAGCCAGACACAAATATAAATGTTGCCACACTTGAAGCTGATATTCCTCTAATGAGAAAACACCACATAGTTTTCACTTGAGCCGATTTTTTTAATAGTAGATTATAACTGTCCCCAACATTCAGACCTCCCTTTTTGCCACGTGCCAGAGGATTTGAAGGAAAGCTTGCACCAGCTGAAGGAAAGTCTGGTCACAAAGTCCCACTGCTTTAAGCAAGGACATCTGGTCTCCAACACCTATTCTTATCACAGCAGAGAAAAAACATGGAAGATGCATTGAATTCTTTTATTCTTATTAATGACACTCTCTTTTGCAGCCCAAACATTTCCTGTCCCAGTCAAGAATCCTAAATCAGTCCCAGATTTCTGTAGTCTTGTATTCTAGCTTGGCTGTGGTCTCAATTTCAATTTAAAGGTAGTCAGCTATCACTCATCCTGGACCCTCAACCCAGTCTCTCCCAGCTCATGAGACACAGGGGCATCTTCTTCCTCTTGATGAGAAATCCTCTTGCTTTTCAAGCAGCAGGCTGCTTCCTCTTCTGAGAGAGAAAGAGACTTTAGCTCCTTCCTTATAATGAGAAAGGGTTCCTCTTTTTCTGTCAGTTCCTAGGATCTAAATGATAACTCAGAGGATTTAGTTATCCTTCTAAGTCCCTCAGCTAAATATTAGATATGGTATGAAGACACATCAAATATCATCATACCATCAGAGATGTGGGTCTAAGAGAAGCATTGTGAAGCTTTTGCTTATGGCTGCTTTAAGCATCTCCTATCTGCAGCTGACATGAGCAGAAATGACGTGCATTAAGACTTCCAAAAATGCTGCTTAGATATTTACCTCTAAAAATTATAGCTATCTGCCTGCACAACTCCTCTCCCATTTTCTATCAAGTACCTCATATCATATGCTAGTCTGACTCTTTTCTTGTGAAAACTACCTCTTGCTTATAAAAATAGGTTGCAAAACTACCTTGATGAAACAGTCTGAACTTTAAACAGCAATGACTTATGGGAATAAAATTTAAGTTCATTAAGAAGCTACCTCATGACTTGATATTTTTATTTGGTCAGTGTTCTGGTCAATATGTTGAAAAATAGCTTATCTGCTTGATCTCTAACTGAATATCAGCAAATGATGCTAAAGCTGTGACCAAGAAAAACAACAACAAAGGATCTGATGAGATTAAGATTTGGAATGTAAATCTAATGTATTTATTTAAGTTAAACTCAGTTTGCTGTGAGAAGTAATCAGTTTGTTTTACATAAAAAAGAGCAAGAAAAATATTTTTCTTAATTAAAAATATTTTTAAAAAATCTTAATTAAAAAAAGGTGCCATGAAGCTTATTACTACTCCTATGATTGGTGCTGCCTATTATTTAAGGCTTCTCATTACTTCTCCAAAGAGCCTTAATCACGACCAACACTTTTATACTATTTAGTCTAAATGTAAAAATGCTATTAAAGATGGGTCTTAAAAATTAATTTACATGAACTTCCCTCAGCTCCTCCACCATTCTTTCATCTAGTTTTGCAAAAGTTTTTTTCCCACTATTTTCCTTGATTCAAGTCTCAATGACAGCTAATATCCTTCTTTAACAGTTGGATGCATACACTGTGATCTTCAGCTTCAGATCAGCTAAAACCAACTTGGTATGCATGCTGAACTCAGGTGAGAATAGCAACAGTAAAGCCCTCTATATCATCTCAGGGATTAGGCAAAAAAATATATATGGGAATGACAAAGTTCTGCCATGACTCCATCACTCTGAGGCAAGTCAGGACAGCCCTTGTAGAAGAGGAACCAAATCCATGTTTGCTCACCCCTGATATCTCCAGTCCGCACTATAACGATTGCAGAAATGCTGAACATGTTGCCTTAGCCAAGAAGTTAACTTAGGATATAGACAATTTGGGTTCTTTTTGGGGTAGTTTCCCTGCATTTTTTCCCCCAAGCAGTGCTGATGTGGTTCCACCATGAGAACAGCAAGTGCACGTGCTACAGCCCTGCAGAAAGGCAAATATCACCTTGCATCTTGGGGTACCTTTATGCTGCCATGAACCGGGCTTGAACTCCAACATTGATGCAAGCATTACTAGGACGTTAACAGGATTCATTCTGGATTCATGCTGTAAATGAGCATGAGTAGGCAAAAAAAAGGTGCTGGTCCAGGATTTTTGAATTGGGAATAAGGGAGAAAGTAGGAAATACCCATTGGGTAAATAATATCGTAATCAGCTCCGCTGAAAGGATGTCTTGAGCTGCCAGACTCAACAGACTACTGGAAATAGCCACATAAACATCAAAGAGAGATAAGATTTGTAGTTCTACTCAATCAATATCTTCCAATTACAAGCTTTACTCTAACTAGCTAGGCTTCCTGAATGTTAGTTATGATTTATTTTGCTTACATTTAGTTACTTTGATTTCTTTTCCAGTTTCCATTACTTGAGTCAAATAAACTCTGTTTTATTTAATCTAATTGTAATTGGTGGCTGTTATTAGGCAGAATGATCACTGGCAGAATATGCTTGAGAGAGGAGAATTGCACCTCAGGCTTATGCAAAGGCAGGCCGCAGATGCCAGACAGCCTGGGACAGCTTTGCGCTCATCCCCACAGCTGTGCAGTCAGGGAGCATTGCTGGGGGTCAATGTGAGGGGACAGAAGAAAACCTGAGGGGTTGGAGAAGCAAGCAGAGCCTGAGATTTCCAGGCTGTGAAAGCATATGCTTCTTTGCCAGCACTGAAACTGGCCCCAGTGGTGAGCAAACCCTGACACAAAGAAGAAAGCATGATTTAACATCGCATTAAAAAAAAAAACTTAATTTACTCACCTGCTTTGAGTACTCTCTCCCAACGCTGAAATGATTCATGTGATGCTGTTGCTTTTAGGTCTGCAGCAAACTGTTACTTGGATATTGGATGGGTGAAAAACAACCATAGGCCTTGATTACAGGCATTATGCCCTGTGCTTTCATGGAATAAGGGTTTTGAAAAGTGTTTTGCCTAAACACTAATTTTGCAGTATATTTCTTCTCTCATTTTACTCATTTGTTCTGGAGTGGCTTTGCAATCATTAAGAATTTAGCGGTAGGACCTTACAGAAATAGGAGCCCTTGTCCAGATTTAGTCTTCATTGTGCTTCACTGAGCAAATGAGGCCCTGACCATATTAATTTCACTGAGAAGCTCAACATGCTACCAGTGTCTCTGTAATTATTCAGTATGCTGAGTGTTATCATAGCAGCCATGTGGATCCATTATCATTTCGCTCCTCTAAATGCTGCTGATCTAACCATTAGCATAGCTGCAACTCATGCTCCCAAGGAATAAGAGAAATAATAGAGTTTAATTCTTCATCTATTTTTCAATTTTTCATGCTCCTTATCCATAGGCTGTTTCTCTCATAACCATTTACTAGCTTCTGCGTGAGTCTCCATGCCTAAGTTAATTCTTATGGTTTGTACATGATATGTATAAAAAGTTAAAATCCCGTATATATGAAAAAGACAGCCAAATTACTTTGCAAATATCACTTCTGTGCAAAAAGATATTCTCCCTTTGTGAATAATCTGTAAAACAGTCCTAATGTGAGATTCCAAAGATCTGCAAGGAAACAAACCCAAAGGAAAGCAATATAAGGGGGAAAAAAGATTGGAGAGAAAAACTTAGTCTATTGATAGCTTGTCCATTTTGTTCCTTCCTTGTCCATAATGCTTGATTAGTCCTCACATTCACAGGATATGGTCTCAGTTACTGGCAGCTGCAATTGCTGGCATTTCTTAACCAGGCATTTAACCACTTCCGGAAAAAAAGGAATACATCACTTATGGAAAAAAAAGAACACTCCTTTGCATACTACAGTCATCCTTGTTGGCACACTTGTACTGGTACCTAGGCAATGGTCAGACATCCCAGGAATAATAAAGCCAGTTATCTTAATGTTCCAAAATAAGTGAGCAACAATCAAACATCAAAGGTAAAGTGCCTGATGTGTTCACAAGCACGGCTCTGCAGTATTCAACCACTTCTGTTCAGAACCAATTGCTCTGTGAAACATCATTTTGTAGTTGCATATTTAATGTGAATGTTATGCTTGATTCTTTGGTTTCTATGTTTCAATTAATATTACTAGTTAAGAATTAATTTGATTCCCACCCAGCCGCATCATTATACAAACACCAAAGACACAAATCCCAAACCATTTTTTTCTAAAGTTAAATTGCCGACACATATTTGCCAGCAACTCTTTTGTCACTCGTTATTATGAGACATAATTATAAAAAAGAATCAAAGCTAAAAATTCCTGATGGTCCACCTTTCAACTTGATTTTTCAACCTGAGAGCCAATTTTTCCAATGGTGCAAACAGATGCAAATCAAATGTTTTTGAAGATTACTATCAAACTAAAATAATAAAATACAGAGCTCCAGCAGTTAATATATCACAATGCACAAAAATACAAAGTCACTCATATAAAACTGCAAACAGAATTGAGCTTTTCATTGAAATTCAAATTTTTATCTGTGAAATCCACTGAGCTTATACAAAGTTTTATATATACATACATATACATAAAAAAGAGAGAAAATATTGGTGCCATAATACAGCTTCTATCTGCACTTGCATTTTCCACTTATTTTGTTTAAATTAACTTGTTTTCTCATGACAAGAAATCAAAAAAACTCTTGTTTTACTAAAAACAAAAGTTATTTTAGGAATGAAAAATACAGAGAATTAATATGCACCTGAGAAATTAGTAGCACAAGTAAATTTCTATTTAAAAAAAAATCATTCATGAGATTCTTCAGGAGAGAAAAAAAACATGAGAACTATTTTTACCATTCTTCATTCTTAAGAGAGGGAGATTGTCTGTAACTAGCATTTCTTTTAAGGTAACAATAGTCTGTAGGCAGTCTCACTGCAGAAAGCATTTATTTTGCCCTTTTTTTTAATACTGAAAAAGAAGCCGCAATAAAACATTCTTCTACTTGTCTAATCTACAAATTTATTTTATAATTTATCTTATTTTATACATAGTTCTGTGAGGAACCTCATAGATCAGATCTAATTCTGCTAGCACTGTGAGTACAAAATTTTCAGGTTTAATTAAAGCTCAGCTAAGCCTCCTGCCTAGAGAATACATGATGCTTAAACCATTGCTGATTTTATTGTCTCTTTGGGAATATTGAGTTTTAAGGACACTAACTATTTCACATCAGCCCAGAATCTTCATAGCCTGTTATGCCACCAGGTAAATTATGTTGTAGATACTTTATCAAAATTTTTACTACAAATCTAAAATATATATTTATACACAGATGCACAAACATATTTATGTTTATATAAACACATAAAATACCAAGGATACATTTATTTATCCTATCTTTAAAAGTAATTAACTATACAGAGCTTGGAATTCAAGAAAAAATCCAATGAATACACAGAAGAAATCTTTAGAAATGGTTTTTTTTCCAAATACAGTACTTTTTGATTAAAATCTCAAACTGGGTAGGAAGAGTTCCCAAAGTTTTCCTCTCCACTCCTTTGTTTCCATTCCCTGAATCACATTCAATTCCTGGAACCCGCATAAAGCTTCTAAGACAGGCATCTTAGGATGCCTAAAATAGAGAGTAATGCCTGAGACTTCTAAGATAGGTCTTAGAAGACCTGAAAGGTTGTAAAATTACTACTAGTCCTATACTTCTTAATACTTACTGTAGGATCTCAAACACCAAATTTAGGAGAAAGAGAGATTTATAGAAAGTTAAACAGTGATTCTCAGAGAATCCTGCTGTTTTCTGAATATTTATTCACAGTTCATTTTTGTATTTGGGAATGCACAGGTCTGTAGCATAAAGAGCATTCTACTGATCTCAGAGTGAAGTGTTTACTTATGTTCAGATGAAATTTCCAGTGTATCAGTTTGTGCACCCTGTCCTGTCGCATGCCACCACTGAGAAATCCTCTCACTCGACATTTATAAAAAAAATTATTAAGCTCCTCCCTGAGCCTCAATTTCCTGCTCATGTGAATGGAAGTTTCTTTAATTTTCTTTCTTTAATTTTGAACTGATTCTTGCAAATCAATCAGCCGTCCTGGACTTCTGGAACAGGCTGTCCAGAGAGACTGTGGAATATCTATCTCTGGATGTATTCAAAACCCAGCGGGACATGGCACAGAGCAACACGCTGTGCTGAGCAGGAAGGTTGGACTGGATCATCTTAAACCTGAACTATATGTGATACTTTGGGGTTGCTGTACCCTCTGCACAGATAATGGGTACATTTGGGGCATTCTCTGAATTTCGCATCCATTATCTGTGCCTAGTAAAATCATCTAGACTCATTCAATCTCATGTTTACTGAACATATTTTTTATTCAGACCTTGACTGAAGCAGCATGGGTAATGGCAAAAAGCTGGACGCAGTAAACCTAGCCCAGCTATTTGCAAAACAAACCCTTGCTAGCAGTTTAAATGTCAAAGGGAAGAAAATCTACCTGAACAAGAGTTATCTGAGAGTCACTTGTTTTCCTCCAGTAAGAAATGCTGTAGAGGAGGTAAGATACTTCAGGGATGCTTAGCCCAATGGAATGGAATCAGAAGGCTGGCAGAATAAATTGTATGAAGCAAGAGAGTTGTCTCTATCTTCTTGCAGCACTCCAAAAACATTATTATAAGTACACTATAGGAATAACCACATTTTTAGATGTAGATGAGCTATATGATCTGACAGGACTTTTCCCATCACTAGCTTTCTTGATTCTTTCTTGCCTAGATAATGCACTGACTGTATAAAACTACTGAAGCTGGTCATGCAAAAATGTAGAAAACAATGCATTTGCATTTGCAGGTGCAGTCCTTGAGCTTTATTAAAAGTAAATAAATAAATATCTTAAAATATCTTTTTGAGTGAAACTTATATGACACATTTGCCTCAGGTTATGTTTATTTGATATATGCTAAATTGCCTCCTTTCTCATTTAAGTGATACAAAAGTAAGAGCAGAAATGATTATTCAGTACAAAAGTAGAAGAAGCAGTGATTTAAACATGCTTCAGCACACCTCATGCCCAATTTCTATAGATGTGCAAGTGGTCCTGAACTGATGAGAAAGAACATGACTGCTGCATTAATCACTTGGAGACATACACTAATTTATAGATGCTTCTCTCCCCTTTAGCTTTCTGCAGAGTTTGAGTTTTGCAAATAGAACAGAAAGAGAACTAAGTGCAACGAGCAGCTACGGGGAATGTGTTTATTAAATTAATTTTAAAAGAAACACTCCTACACCCACAGGTTTTCTTTTACACTTCTGTCTTTCTTTTCTTACATTTTTAAAAGAGTATTTTCAAAGGTTTTTGTCATTTTGGTACCTAAGCTTCTTTCCTTTCAATGTCCTCTTGTCTGTCTAAAATTTACAGTCTTGATGGTAATTTCTGCAGTTAGATCACAAACATCATTCAGTTTATTTTCCTGATATCAGCTCAGAAATGAGGAAATAAGGATAAAGACTGTTCCTGCTTTTCACTGTTCAGTGAAACATTCATCGAACATTTTACATTCAGATGGATAGGAAATTAAAAAGCTATCAGTCTGTTGCATCAACTTTATGAGTTAAGATGGGAAACCAGATGCTCTTCATGCATTTATACATTGTTTTAACAGCAGTAATGGTAGCCAGCATAAGCGCTATGGAAGTGTCCAAGATTTTTAGACCAGAACACATAAGTGTGTTCTTGACATTCCTGTATTGATTCACCTAGAGACTAGACTTCTAATTTAGCAGCCCGCTTTCCATCTTTGCTGAAGATGGATCCACACTACAGTGTCTCCATTATGCCAGACTGCCTTCGTGCTGACATCGCATTCACACTGTGCAGTTCTGATGTTTTTAATTTAATTTCTATTGATTCAGAATAGTCTCTATGAGATCACATTGTGAAATCTCATTTCAACCCCCACTAGTCAAAAAAGAAAAAAAAAAAGTCATTTGCATGATGAATTTGTACCCTGATTCTCAGGGAATTAGGTTTGCAGCTTGGCTGTGAAAGCCTTGCATAATTGCAAGCAAGGTGTCCCTCATTCTTAGGCACTGCCACGGGACCATCACAGCAGCAGAGAGCTGTCTTCTGAAGATGTCAGCATTTCTGGTGACCCCACACATTCCATTCTCCTCAATGGCAGCGACAGTGACAGCAACATCCTGCATCTCTTTTAGTTCCACAGGAAAAAAATTGATACAGAAGGAAGAGAGTAAACATAAAAGAAAGCTATGAATAAGGTAGAAAGAAGGGTAGCCCTGGGTCAAGACAGACAGAAATTTAGAAGCTCAGAAGGAGAGGAGGCATATGGAGATGATGAAGAGGAGGAAGTTTCAATCCTCTTTCAAGACCAGGAAAATGCTGAAAGGTCTCTTATATGTTTTGATGAATTGTCTATTACTTTATTTTTCCTTTGTCTCTCTGCTTTCCAAGAAGACTACAGTCCACAGTGAATCCCACTATGGATTCTTTTGATCCTTTTCAGTCTTTTAAGCCAAAAAAAGGAGTCTTTTTTTTGTCAAAATATTTCATATCTTGCTAGATAAGTCTGAAGTTTCATTGAAGATCTAAAAGAAAATGTCAGAAAATAGGTTCAGACATCTTATACTAGTGGAAATAATAGTAAAGAACTTTAGTGAAATTAGTGGAGTTAGTTAGAAGAGTGCAAGCAGAGCCCTGCTGAAATAGCCGAAGGTCCACAACAGTTTTTGAGATCAAGTAAGGTTCTTAGTCCAGAGCCCTGGCCCTAAATAAATTTTACTGACCACAGAAAAATAGCTTTTGATATATCCTGCTGGCTCTGGTATCAATATCTGACCCTTAAAATTAATCTGGAACACATGTCTGTAGTCTTTCCTTTATTTTTTTTCCTCCTAAGATTCTTTCAAGGCTATCATGTTTGTAACAAAAATAAATTGCTTTTTTGGGAGTACATCCAAACTACTCTCTGAAGAGTTTGTCACAGAGACAAATGTGCATTCTGTGGACTTCTTCCAGTTCTTAAATGGTGCTGCCCAGAATTTATTTCTAATGTAAATGCCAAAAAAAAAAAAACAGATGAATTGACTGCCACTCCTCCTCTGCCATTTTTGATTTTTTTTGCTAGATTCACCATCAAAAATAATTTATTTCAATTTAAAAGTTCCACCTGAACTGAAACCAAGAGAAACACAAAAAATAACAACAAAAATAATGAGATTTCTCTTTCAGTCCCATAGTCCAAAATAATAATACAAAAAAAATCTGTCACTCTATGAAATCTACATTTTAGTTCTGAATGCCACCATATGATTTCAGCAACTGCTGTGGCTTAAAAGCTTGGTGTAATGCAAATTCCCCACTGAACCTGTGGCATGATTTCCCATCCAGCAATGTCATTTGGTGATTTAAAAACCCTGCCACATACAATGTCATTAACAGGAGGAGTGGTCTGAATCAACTCCATCACAATGAACTTTGCGAGCTGAGCTCTGGAGTGGCTTGTTTCTCAGAAGGTACATTTCCAGCAGATCAAAAACTGAATCCCACATATATATATATAACTCAAACAGTATAAAGATAAGCTTATTAAGAAATGTTTGAGCATTTTAAGTTTCATAGAAATGCATTAAAATACATTGAAGAGAGCTATTTATTCTTAAAGCAAGCAATAAACAGCATCAGGTTTTCTTATTTACATTCATTTTTATGGAAAATGCTAGCAATTTTCCTGTTGCATGGTGCTTTCATTATTAAGTCAAAGAGCCATGATTGGCTTATTACCACAGGAAAAGCCAGCATTTGTATGTATGACTGCATGCCTAAGAGATGTCAAAGATGTGTGAACATAATACTACCATTTACTAGTGTCCAGCTCAAACATTCACTGTATGCTTGGGATTTCTTTCATCTTGTAGTTCTTGAAATTACAAGTGTGAAAATCACCAAGTAAATCAAATAAGAAGGAACAATAACTGTGAAAATCACTTTGTTGATTTAGCTATACTTTTGCTGCAGATACTGGAAATGAAAAAAACTGTAGTGTAAGTGCTGTATGAGTCTCAACTGCAAGAAACAGAAAATTGCCAAAACCATTCTTGGTTGCAGGAGGGCTTTTTTAGCTCAATTTCATAGCTCCAAAGGAACATTGGCACTTATTTCTACCAATTCTATTTGTGCTTTTGGTTATGCATTGTGCTCATCCACTTGTAATGTTTGGTCCATTTTGCATTAAACACTTCATATTTTTAAGTCATTCATGTGGCAAACATGTTGTAACATAGTTCCTTAACTCCTTTTTTTTTCTTATTTTTTTCTTTAACTCAGTGTTTTGCTCAGAGAGCACAACAATGAAATCCTGCAATACTCCCATGACATGAACCATGATATCCCAGGACAAGTTTCCAACAAGGAACTGACAGACTTTGTGGACGTCATTGCTAGGCCACTCTAAATCATGTCTGAAAGATCATGGTGATCAGGAGAAGTGCCTGAGGACTGGGAGAAAGCAAACAACATTCCAGTCCTCAAAAAAAGGCAAGAAAGTGATCCCAGGGAACTGCAGACAAGTCAGTCTCCCTTTGATCCCTGGAAGGATGATGAAAGAGCTCATCCAGGATGCCATCTGTAAGCTTGTGAAGAATAAGGTAATCAGAAGCAGTCAGCATGGATTCACAAAGGCGAAATTGAGTTCAACAAACCTGATAACCTTCTGTGGTTGAATGACTGCCTGGGTAGATGAGAGCAGTGAATTTATCTGCCTTGATTTCAGTAAGGCTTTTGACACTGTCTCCCATAACATCGTCATAGACAAGTTCAGGAAGTGAAGGCTAGATGTGGGGACAATGAGATGGACTGGGAATGGGCTGAATGGCAGAGCTCAGATGGTTGTAATCAGTGTCACAAAGTCTAGTTGGAGGCCTGTAGCCAGCAGTGTTTCCTAGGGGTCAATCCTGGATTCAGTATTGTTCAATTTAGTTATCAGTGACCTGGAAGCATCTAATATAAAATGTACCAAAATGTACCTCTCTGGGACAGAGAGACTTCTCAGCAAGTTTGGTGATGACACAAAACTGGGAAGAGTGGCTGTTACCACAGAGAACTATCCTGCAGTTCACAAGGATCTTGACAAGCAGCTGTTCAGAAGGATCTTGACAAGCTGGAGAGATGGTCAGTGAGGAACCTCATGAAGATCAACAAGGGGAAATACAGAGTTCAGCACCTAGGGAGGAGTATGTACCAGCACCTGGTGGAAAGCAGCTCTGTGGAAAAGCACCTGGAGTAACAACAAGCTGACTATTATCCATGAATGTGCCTTTGTGGCAAAGAAAGCTAGTGGTATCCTACGGTGTAATAGGAAGAGCTTTGCAAGCAGGTCAAGGCAGTCCTCTATTCAGCCCTGGTTGGGCCCCACCTAGAGTATTGTGGAATACTTTGCAATACAAGAGAGAGAAATGGAGCTACTGCAGCAAGTTAACCAAGAGGCTGCTAAGATGATTGAGGAACATCTTTCATACGAGGTGAGGTTGAGAGAGCTGGGACTTGAGAAGACTAGGAGGAGGATCTTATCAACATGTATAAGCATGTGAAAAGAGGGTATCAAAAGAATGAGGCCATACTGTTTTCAGCAGGGCCCAGTGATAGGGCAAGAGGCAAAGGGCACAGACTGAAACACAGGAAGTTCTGAACATGAGGAAGAACTTCCTGTGAGGGTGGCACAGCATGAGAATAGACTGCCCAGTGAGGTTGTGGCATCTCCATCCTTAAAGATATTTAAAAGCTATCTGGACAAGATGATGGTCAATGTACACTAGGATGTGATCCTGCTTAAGGAGGGATGAGGGAGTTGGAGTAGATGATTTCCAGATCAACCATTCTGTACAAAGATACAAACAGTGATAGAAACACTTGGCTATTCTCAAGTAGTAGATTTTGTATGCCAACTGGTGAAAACTATTGGAGGAAAAATTAGAAAGGAAAAGTCTGTAGGACTTTCCTCATGGCATGTCTTCCATAGTCAATTTCCTGTCCTCACAGAAAACCAGAAGGTTAGTCTTTCCAAATCAATTAATTGACTTAATTCTCCACTGGTTTAGGAGTATCCACACAAATAATCTATATCTGTGGCTACAAGGTGCCTGTATGCTCATAGTTTTTCTCTACCTCCCTTCTGGTGAAAGCACTATAAGAAGAATTCAATGGATCCAGTTATCAGGTACCTCTCAATATAGCTACAAGAATAGTACTTTTGCAGTGAAAATTTAGTGGTAAATTTCCAGTAAGGGAATGGACTGCTTGACATTTTCATTGTATTTCTGGCCTGCCCTTCTCACATACTCATCTCTGAACCCAGAAAGCCCTTTCTGCGGGGATAGAAGGAGAGAGAGATGCAAGCTGAAGAGCCACATGGAGAACTGTGGGCCAGTCAATACAGGATCAGGGAAAAGCTTAAGTAAACCACTCCCAGGAAAGAAATCTTTTGGTGTCTATCACCAGTTCATTTTATTTAAAGCAAAGCTGGCTTATTCAAAAGTCTTAATTGTAAGAATTTTTTTAAAAAAGGCAGTAGATGAATCAATACAAGCCCTGCTCTGTATTCTGTGCAAAAATGGTCTTTTATTAGCTTGAAGGGTATGGAAGGAAACAGTCTTCAGCCACTAAGTAATTACTGTGACAGTTCTTGTTTACCATTTCATTTCTCAATTTTGCCTTCAAACTCATTTCACAACCATATAAAGTTTGATAAAATTTTATTTGTTGCTTTATCTAAATATTGATCAGCACATTTATAGGGAAATTACTTTGCCTCCAGATTAAACAGCAAGAATTAATAAATAAAGCATTAAAAAACACATGGTGAAAACTCCATTTTTAATAGTAAATAATCCATTAGTCTTCTACTATTAATTTGCCTAAATAGACCCAATATGTATATTATTTATTCATACTTCTGCTAGTGTTTGATTTCACTTATACATATTTTAGTGGATAAGCAAAGTAACAATAACAATTAGTCAGATTGAAAACAAAAATGGGCCAAGTTCTGCCTAGCTAAGTGAAATTCAAGCTTGATATAACTCAGAAGAATGAGATGATGTTCTTAATCTATAACTAATGTCGAGATTGCCTTCATTTTGTCACTGTCTTACTTCTGTTAGCATCTCTTCTGCAATTTTGCTCTTAAGTTCATATTTATGCCTTAGGTTCATTGAGGAAAAATCATCTACAAAAATATTTGACAACTGTTGATCTAGACTTTTTTCTTAACAATAAGGTATGGAAAAAGTGGGTGCTATTGGAATGACATCAGTGTTTTATATACCATGTAATATTACTGCAATAGCCCTGTAGCTGAACAAGATTCTTTCACAAATCTGGGTAAGCCTTGGATTTGAATTTTCAATAAAACCAAATAAATTCAGCAAATATTTTATTCAGTTGAAGCACTAGTTTTTGATTTTAGATTTTATTAGAAACTTAAGAAATGTGTGAATGGCCCATCTACAATATCACTGCTGCACATAGAAGTTCCTGGAGAATATGCTATGTAACTCTGAAGAACCATTTTCTCATTATTTTTGTGCATCCTTTAATTCTAAACTTTTAGTGTAAATACACTCTACCTTTAAGGTCAATGCTTTATTACAGTTCAATGAAGCGATTAGAGCTTCTTCATGCTCCAAGGCTAATCATGTGAAGAATGGGGTAAGCACATAAACTGCACTTTGGAAACATCCATGGTATTGCCTACTTAATGTTATAAGCTAGCACTATATAAAAGCACCAAGAAGCCCCCTGGAAGATTTCAGTTCCAGATTTGTTTATATAAAGATAAAACATCTGCTTAGGGAGTCTCATGCAAATTATGCTACTAACCCAATAGTAAACCATCCCGGTTTACAATTTGATTACTATTCCACGTCTTTTCTTTCATATATATCTCATATCAGCTGGCTCATTTGCACTCTACAAAGCTTCCTCCACCTTAGTAATAGATGCTATAGATAATTTAGAGAAATCCTTGATATATCAGCTTGTTGTTTTCCCCATGGGACTATTAAACTGTTTTTCTTATTTTACTCTCTCCGCATTTCATATATGCTGGCTATAGTATGCAGACAATATTACATCTGAAATTCAGAAAGAAATCTAACCAGCAAAACTGTAGTGCCTAACATTTCTCCATGGAATCATTTAAATAAACTTAGCATCTTCCCTGAACTCATTATACCATTGTTACACATTTACCAAATTTTTGAAGACTCCTAAAGCCAGGAGTGACCAGAGGAAATCTGGAATGGCATATCAGTAGCCATTATATTCCAGTAGTGTCTAGTAATGCGTAGCCTGTGCTTGGAAACACAAATCGTTCTGAGTTACATTATTTTCTTGATACCAAGAGACAGCAGTTCTTCACCTTTCCTCCACTTTGTTACACTAGTAACTGTTAAAAATATGCAGTTTATTTCTAATATGAATTTGTTTTTAACTACTGGTTAGGTTATCATTTCTCATATCTTTTCCTACCAGATTGAAGAACCCTTTTGTATGTACTTCCAGTGAAAGGACCCCTAGTTTTCTCTGTCTCTCAATCTTTTTCTTGGTTAACTAAGCACACAGACTTCTCTAAGGCACTTCTAATTTGTGAGCTATTTTTCTGGTGTGCTCCTACATATCTCCATTTCTTCAGGAAACTGAGAAAAATATTTTCCTGTGTGTGTTTAATTCAGTATAGGAGAGTGGTCAGAAAACTGAAAGCCGATCTTCAATCCCAAAGATGTTGTGTGCCAACAGCAGCTGAGAGAGAGATGCAGAGACAACGATGACACCTAAAGCAAGAATAGTAGCCAGTTATCTCAGCACACTTGTAGTTTAACTATTGACAAGTGTTTTGTAGTCTTCACGGCAAAGGATAATGATGTGGCTTCATACAGGTAGCTCTTTTTTTACAGGGAGCTTTGTACAAATATAAATAGTTATCATCTTTAAGGTTTACTGTCTTTGATGGGCATTAAAAGATTCTGAGTGCTCTAGCTTGAGCTACCTTGGCAGTAGATAGACAGTAGTATACTGCAGCAAACATATCCAGTTTCTTTAAAGAGCTAATTAGCCAAGCTGAAGTATCACATACTGTTTCAAGTACTTTATAATGTTATTTGGAGGTATCTGATCTGCCTCTCTCTGTGGCACTGCACTGGTGCTCTGTGGATGCTTCCTAAATGCCTGTAGGTTATGGATAGTGAAATATGGTAGGATCGTTTTTACTTGTTTTCCTCCTCTTCTTTGAAGTTTCTTCATAATACATTGACTTTTCTAGGTCATATTTAAGAATGGGAAATAGTGTATTGATTTTGGCATGCCACTGAAGAAATGTGAGTCTATCAACCTCTATAGTCACTCCATCCAGCAGGATGATCCTCTGTCTCTTTGGGAACTGTAATGTCCTGGAAAAATTGTTTTACTGGAGGGACAAAAAATGCATGGACAATTAATCAAAATTCTGCTTGATTGTAACAGTTTCATGGTATGTATTAAAATTGCCTCTCCTTACCAAGAGATGTTCCTTTACATTCAGAAATTAAACCATTTTGGCAGCAACTTCTGGGTAGATATATAGCCACAATCAGTTCAAGCCATAATCAAAATCTTAGGCAACGGGATTTTAAACTCTCTTGTGGGAATTTCTATTTGGAAGAAATATTCTGCATCTTGAATACTTATCTGTGTCCAATCTATGTTTCTAGGTGCAAATGTCATGGTTCACCTCTGTTTTTGTCTGCTGTTTGTGAACAATATCAAAATTCAGCCATCAAACACCACAGAAGTTCGGTAAGTTTCACATAAGAGCACAGATCTCTTGCTGAAGCTTGGAGCCATCTCTGATTTGAACGTAGGAATCCAGTACAGAATAGAATATTTTAAAAAGGACAGTTGTCCTTGCTGTGTCTGAATAGTATTTTCAAGATGTTGAGATGTTTCTGCTTTAACCGTAGAAGGTTACTCTCTATATTCATGTTATTGTCAAATCGGAGCTTGGAGCCTCTTGAGAGCTTCACAGTCTTGCTAACCCAAAGGGTGGGGCCTAAGTCCATACTGAAAAAAAAGGGGAAGACCCCCTACAAAGCTTGTTGTGTTGCTTTTCACCCATGAGAACAATGGGAGAAATAGGAGCAATAAGTGCAGTTTTTTACATATGCTACTCCTTCCCTTGCAGCCATAGAGTTACTTCTGACAATATTCACAACATGTATGGTTTCCAGCATCCTTGCAGCAGTGGTCAAGAAATTGGTTACAAACATGTTGTCTTTCCTGGTGAGGATGAAAGCTCACTATCCTGAAAAGTTGGTTCCCTGTTTTGCTTACACCTACAACCAGGCCTATGTATGTAGGACATAAAAATACCATCCTTTACCTGGTCACTAAGTCTTTCATCAGAATCTTAATGTGAGATGACACAAAGAAATATCAGTAGTTCTATATGTGAAAGACACATTCACTTTTAAGCTTATAGTGTAGGCATGATTCAGTAGAAATCAAGGCCTGAACTGTCAGAAAGGATTTTCCATAATTGCTAGGATTTCCCTCTAGCCTTAAGTTCCAAGTCTATTCACTCAGAAAGGGTACCTCTGCCTTTTGCTCTGAATTGTTTTGGATCCCGGACCTCATAAGCCTATACTTCTTTTGTGCAATATTAAATTATATTCCAGCAGAGGCAGAGAAAGGTAGCCACATGCAACTTTTAAGAGAATAGAGCTGTAGATTAATGAACTACTGCACTCAATACAAACAGTTTTAAAGCAAGACTGAGCCTTGGAGGTGGGGCTAGAGAAAAACCTTCTCAACAAAGAGAAGTACTTTTACCTATTTTACCTTTTCTAGCTGTGAAGATTATATGCTTACTTTTTGACTACATCCTCCCCTCACTCAGAAATAACCAACATAACACATTATTCTGTCCTTATCTTCTGAAACGCAGAAGGTGATAGGTGATAATTGTAAATAATCTGACTGGCCAAGACATAGTCTGAATTCTCTTGAAATAATTATAGTAAGATATTAAAATACAAAAAAAAAAGTAATCATCGAGAAGAGTGATACAATAATAGTCTGTCTCCTTTTATGACTGTGATATTAATCTAATTACAGATCGATTTCTAGGAAAATAACACAGAAAAAAAGAAAAATAAAGAACATAAGAACTCATTGCAATATCTTAGGCCATCAGTTTCTTCTTTCTTCTATTTTGCCCTTGGGGAAAGTCCTCTTGTCTGGTATTGCTTAATTATAATTAGCATTCTTTTGCCTTTTAGCTGACTGTTGCCTTTTTACATCAAAATCTGTGGTCAATTAAAATCAAGGGTCATTGTTCCATCTCTGAATTCCTCTCTAAACTAACAAAAAGACTCAAGGGGGTTCACTTAGAGTATGGATTTGATCAGAACATTTAAGCTCAGCCTCATTGACACAAAGCTGCCTTTTTTTTTTTCATAGAGAATACTGCTGATTAAGGGGAGAACCCATCTACCAATCCATTTAATAACTTCCAGATTCTATCCTCTGTCCCTTAATCCATCATTTTTTGAAGTGACAACACTATTCACCATTTCATCCATTACACATAGTACCAATGAAAACTTCCCACAAATCACACTGGGCTTGAAGAATATGGATATTGATGAAAAGAAAATATATAGAAAAGTCTGAAATTGAGAACTGAGCTAGTGAATTGTAATTCACTAGTTCTAACCAGTTCAGGCTTCTGCTTTCTTTCACTTACTTTCTAAAAGCATTTAACATTGCCTTCTACTTTGTTTTCCAGTTGTCAAATCTAGAAACAAACCTAGTTTATCCCTATATTTTCTACTTTTACTCAAAACCACTTTATTTTAGACATTTTTAAATTCAAACAATGTTATTTTTAACAATCAAACTGAATTTGAAAAGCTGAACAAAAACATTACAATGCATTCTGTCTATGCAAATGCAATTGACTGTAAATATATAAACTGTAATAAATCTTTTAAAATCTTTTCCCAAATCAAATTCACTTTCCTCAGAAGGGTATTTGAAAATGAAAGCAAAGTGCCTTTTCCTTGGCATTTTAAATTGTGCAAGTCTTTCCAATCAGTTGTGACTTTCCCTGAAGGAAAAGTCGTGGTTTACACATAATATAATACTTCTGAACTTCTAATATTAGTGTGAGCTGAGGATGAAAGTAGGCAGGAACTTGTTACCATTCTGGAAATTAACTTGCAAGAAGAGTTTTGCCGTGCATCCTCTTTTTGCTGTGCTGAGAGGAGGGAACCTGCCTGTTTCCCTCAAGAAGCAAAGGTCCTTGAAATTCCTAATGAAGAGGATGACGGCAGAAAAATAGAAATAAAAGTCAGAATAGATTGGGAAAACTGTGCATTAATTCTCTATATCATTACTCCACGAAAGAAACAAACAATAGTGAAGTCTTATGCTTTACTATCTTTCACATAAAATTAAGCCCAGCCAGTAAGATTTCTTCTCCCATAGTTGGTTCCGTAATTTTCATAGACAGCCAGACTGGGATGTGATCCAAACCACCTGGAGCAAATTCAAGAAACAACAGATAAAATCTTATTTCTGCAGTGGAGACTCTTCATTTCCCTGCAAAGGACAAATGCTTAGTTGAGCAGATGAAGATGGCACTGCAGAATTCATGTGCTGAACTCTTCCCAGGTCTTCTCAAGAGAAGAAGGGGAAGATTGCTTCTAGCAGTCTTAATGTATGTAACATTACAAACTTTTCCTTGGATGGATTATTTTTCAGGAGGGTATAATTTGACCAAATGTAATCAAGAACTGGAGCTTTAAAAGTGATACTTGCAAAATTGCAGTTCTAATGTATTCTCTGGTGTAGGCTTATATAAGGACTAGAATTGTCCTATTTAATTTGAAGATGAAAAAAAACTAATAATTCAATTGGCTCTTCCACATAACACTTAAAATTGTTGCCTGAAGGAAAGATAAGTTTAATTTTTAAATGTCGTACATGTTCTCTGAAGAAAAAGTTGCACAGTCTAATAGAGCTTACTCTATTTAGTTCTCATATTCTTGCTTCTGTATCAACAAGGCAATATGTATTTATTTTGTTGTTTCCTAATGTGTCAGGACTTCTTTGTTATTTTAGTGTTCATTTCATTTATTTTAACACTTTCTGAAAACATTCTTAATAAAAATAGTTTTAAATGGTAAAGGAAATTTTCAATTATGTTTTCAAAAGCTGTTTTTACCCTTCATACCTTTCTACTTTTTTGAAAATATATTTATTATTTGGTAGTTTATATCCTGGTGATTCACTAACTACATAAATTTCTGAGGTAACTGTAGAACAAATTATCTAATTGAATGCAATATCACTCCAGATTCTATATAGGCATGTGTAGCTAAAAAATTGCAATATAATTACATGCACATAAATGTTTAGTTATCTAGGAATTATAGTATAATTGTTACACCTCTCCTCATAAAACTGATGTTTGCAAGGTTTTTTGTTTGTATTTTCAGCAATATGAAATATCTAGCTATATGTGAATTATCCTTGTTTGGAAGTTTTGAATTAAAAAAAGATCACTGGTCATTTGTTTTAAAATTTTTCACAGAATCACACAGAGTTAAAGAATGGTTAAGGTTGGAAGGGACCTCTAGAGATCATCTAGTCCAACTCCCCTGCTCCAACAGGAACACACAGAGCACGTGGAACAGGTTCCCATACAGGTGGGTTTTGAAAACCTCCAGAGAAGGAAACTCCACAACCTCCCTGTTCCAGGACTCTGTCACCCTCACGGGAAAGAAGCTGTTCCTCGCATGCAGATGGAACTTCTGTTTTAACTTATACCCATTGCCCCTTGTCCTATCACTGGCCACCACTGAGAATAGTTTGGCCCCTTGCTCCCTACATTATCCCCTCAGGTATTTGTACATGTTGATAAGATCCCTTCTCGACCTTCCCATCACAACCTTTGCCTTCTCCAGGGAAAACGGGTCAAACTCACTCAGTCTCTCCTCATATCTTAGATGTTCCATTCCCTTAATCATCTTTTGTGCTCTATACTAGACCCTCCGTAGAAGCTCCACATCCCTCTTGTACTGGAGAGCCCAGAACTGCACACAATCCT
>JAUBOD010000038.1:3329092-3350978 GCA_032353885.1 Nothura maculosa | reverse complement strand
GCGGGAAGGTTGGACCAGATGATCTCTAGAGGTCCCTTCCAACCTTATAGATTCTGTGATTCTGTGATTCTGTGATTATTACTCTCACAATGCATTAAGACATTTTACAGAAATTAGAGCCATACTTAGAAATAACATGCAGTCTCATGCATCCTACGCCTATCTGAAAAATTTCATGCATGGGGATAAATCCAGATGACTAATTTTAATTCTATTGAATTCAGTGGAGTTATTCATGTGAGTAAATTAGCACATAATTTAAAGGTGTTTGCAGTGTTAAATTTTAAATTTAATAGAAAAATTGCAATATTGACCTCTTAAAATCAGACTTTTTAAAATTGATTTTGGTGGTGATTTTACCTAAGGCAGGTGGTGATAGGCAGGTTCAAGAATCATAAATCCTAATTAAAATACGTTTAGAATTATGTTGTTCTGCCATGGTATATGATTTTTATGATATCTTGTCAAAATAAGGTAAATGTTACTTTTTCTGGTTTGTTTTTTTTTTTTTTTTTCCTAGAGAGCATAGGAAGTTCTGAAATGATGGAATATGAAAAAGAAGCAAAAAACTTCATAATAAGGGTACTTTTGTGTGCACCACGGAGATTTCTAAAACCAACTTCAATAATTGAGAAACCAATGTCAATCAAACTAGTAAAGAGAAGCTATTCTAAGGATAAGGAGGCATCGCTAAAATGACATTATCACGAGTAATTACAATAGTGGTGTTGCATAAATATATCAGGGAAATCTGAGTCACTCTAATGACTTCAGTCAAATGATACTGATTAACCACTAGAGGATTAGCTCCAATAGATAAAAAAAATTCAGTTTCTTTGTGTATTTATGCAATAATCAATGATAGATAAAACTTAGATGATTTTGAAGTATGAGTTGGTAGCACAGAACTAGAAGACAGCTTTAGAAAAATTAGTAACACAGACCGCATTTTGATCCCATAAAATTTGAGGAGCTTAAAAATCGGACCTAGTCACTTCTTTGATCTCAGGAGAGGAAATAATGAGGCAGTAAAATATTTGAATCTGGTGAATGCCTCTGTTGTCTCTTGCAATCAGGCTCAACGTGGCATATCTACAATTCATGCTCAAGTGGAAGCTGTTAGCAATTTTATCTATATTGTACCTATATATTGTAAAATTATGATGGTTGTAAATCATACTCCAACTTACCTTGATTCTATAAGATGCAGCATATGACTATATTATGCACTAGCTGGTGAAAAGTGGTACTGCTGGGAAGGTACATTGCATGGAAAATGTGTCCCCTCACAGAGATCAAGTCTGCCACAAACCATATCAAATTGCTTATGCCTGATGTTTTAACGTGCTGATAGATTCTGGTAGCAACTTGGAATCTATCTACGAATCAAGTCTTACTAGCACCAAGAGGTATTTTTAGTAGGCTCTACTGAGTACTAGAGGCTCACAAAAGCAGGAATGAAAAGGGAAGAAGCACCTTCAAAAAGATAAACTAGGAAGAGCAAACAAAGGTTTTGTAATATTGCACATTTTTATATGATTGCTTTCTCTTGGCTTTTTTTTTTTTTCCCCTTGTAACAGTATTTGTATCTGTCCTTTTCTTTCTGCTCTTTCCCTGCTTGCTGTCACCTTAGTTTTATTCTGATTATCTCTCTCTCACCCTTGCAGCTCTCCCAAACAGATTGTAAATCAAAAGTAGTCCATGCTGAATTCTTCAGCTCTTTAAATCTCCTACATGCTAACTGTAGGTTTGAAATTACAAATTCATTGGGATAGTCCAATCTTGAGTGCAGTCTTACTCTGACTCCTTTCAGAAACAGAAATTTGTTGTTAAGAAAAGAAGTACACTCCTAAAGATATTCTGAGAGTGTGCTGTTGACACCAGTGGCTCCTCAATCTAAGGAGATTATGTTTCCCAAGCATCAATGGAAGGCTTGATGCTGAAAGAAAGGCTTGATGCCTGAGTTAAGCAGCTACCAGAAGGAGTCTCGTGAGACATGCCTTGAAAAGGTTGTACATTGCTGCCTGACCATGTGCTGTGGTGAGGTTATCAATGGAAAAGAAATACTCTTCTCCCTCCCATCGCCTCAAATAAAGAGCAATGAATAAACTAATAATCTCGAACAAAACCTGCATTTCTAATGAAGGAATGTAGAATAAAAAAAATCAGTCAATAAAATGAAAGCAAAAAGCAAACAATTCCCTTTGTTCTCTGTTCCGTGGGTTCAGGTGTCCCTCTTAGGAGATAATCCCCAATTGTTCTCTTCTTTGACAGGCTGATATGTGTGAGGATTTAGACTGTAAAGAATGAAAATGTCACACACACCTTTTGGCTTTTTCTATATAGCTGAGTTTGATGTGATTTGATGGCTCACAAGGCTGGTTTAGAACTATCGTAGCCATGTTTAATACCTGACCTTCCCAGGACTTAACCAGTGACCAAAAAGCACAAAGTATTCTGTATGCTCTCTCTATTGCTGCCATCTATCACCTTGGCACTTGTGGAAAAAGTATATTTGAAGACATTTAAGGAAGCATTCTTTTGCATGTGATTTTGACAACTACCAACATGTAATTAACACAAAGGAATTGGGATCCCCATATACTTTCATATAAGGAAATTATTCTTCCTAGGACCAAAAAACAAAATGAACATCGTTCTTCTCGGTTCTGTTTTACTAGACTTAAAAAATGCCTCAAACATTTGGCTAGTAGAAAAATATATCCGTAAGTCTAATAAACAATGGCTTTGTGTTTGAGTGCAAGCATAACTGCACAGATTTTGAATCATGCCTCTGGCACAAATCAGAGCTCCAGTCTTGCAAACATATGCCCGTGCCTCACTTTACATAACTTCACATATGCCTAAATTTATGCAACCGATCTACTGGGTTTCTGATAAAAATTAAATGCATTCATCAGTATTTGGGAGACCAAGGATTAGCAAGAATCTGTCCAAGAACTATTTTTAAAGCAAATGTGAGGTATGTAAAAAGTAGAATGGCCTTTATAGAAAAAAAACCTTAACTATTGGGCAAAAGGTAGGCTCAGAGAATGTTATCTCAGAATGTGCTGTTGACAAAGATCATCCAACAACATTAGGTGGAGTAGTCTGCAGGGATGAAGTGCTGTGATTACAAAAAGAACAACAGGGGGAAAAAAGATGGGACAAATCAAATGTTTTATGTCTGGCAAATTGTTTGAAAGCAAGCCATCTTTTTCTTTCTGTCACCACTGGAATAAATGCAACATGCTTTCATCTGTAACAGTGTTTTCAAGCCTGCAAAAAAACATTTCCCTACACAGTTGCCAAAATTATTACTTATGGAAGAAATTGAGGAAAAAGCAATAACACAATTACAACTCTGCACTGACAAATAACAACTATGTAATTGCCATCACTGAATTTGAGCAGAGCACAAGCTTCTAAACAAAGAGGATCAGCTTTGACACTGGTGAATGCTGCCTGCACAAGCTATTCCTCAGTCCTTTCCCTAGGGCCATAACTGAATGATTTATTTGTGCACAACTTGTTTGTACAACAGGAGATACTGAGTTATGAAAAAAAAAATGACCATTTGGGTGTTTGCATTATGGACATCTCCTTTAAGATGCCTTAGACATAGTCAGCTTTGAATGAGATGATTTTCCATGCAACAGAAAGCTTCTGCAGATAGTTCTGAGGAATTGGCTGCTTTCTTCCTATATTTGCTTTCATTTTTTTTTTTCTAATTGGGACAACAAATTTTGTTTTGCCAAGATCATGTTCTTGGAATGAAATGAATTGCATGTATTTCCCCAGATTTTTTACTTCCCTTTAGATAATCAATATCCAAAAGCTTTTAGCATCCAAAGATTATTTGGGGATTAGTATTAAGCAATTCTACCTCTCTGTCATATCCTAAAGGACAGCTATTCACAAATAAAAAGCATAATTTCTGAATATTCTTTAAGAACTAATGCATATAATTCATGTAATAGAAAAAAAAAAGATTAAAAAAAAAGCCTTTTCCAGGATTGCATTTTAGTGGTCATTGTTTTCAGGTATTTCTACAAAATAAGGAAATAAGAATAAAAATAATACAAATAAATGTTCTCTCAGTGATTATGGGAGAAAGCAATAAAACATTTTTGAGGACTAGTTCACATCTAATCACTTCTGGTCACTACAGGTCTTAGAACCTGCGCAGAATCTCTCCTTTGTTTTATATCAAAGCTGAGAAGTGACTCAGAATTTCTCAGAAATTAAGGTTAACTGAAATGCTTGCAGTTCCCTTAGAGAAAAATAAAAGTTCTTGATGTCTATGGAGTAATACTGATATGAATACTTAGTTATGAAACAGATCATATTCTGTTAGAGGCATTTGTTTTTAAAAGACTTGGTTTCCATTCTTTCTGACATTACACACTTTCCCCTCCATGTTCTCTAAGTGCATGCAATGTTTCACTCTGAACAATGAAAATTGTTACTGCACAGCACATTAAGTTCCTTATTTTCTATTATGTGGCACTGCTTCCCTTTCAGCTAAAAGATGTTACACACTGTTCCCTCACATGGACAGATCAGGTGCAACAGGGAAGAAAATACTGACTCTCACTGCAAAAATATTTCAAAATACTTTCTGTGACAAAAATATAAATAAATATATAAATAATGTTTATGAATGAGAAAGTAGTAGCTACTCTGTCAATATTTACTAACAGGAGAAGTTTTACTTCATAGAAATCATACATGAGCATACAAAATGGTTGCAAAATTGGGTTCAAATTTCGGGAAGATTGTATTAAAGATCTCTCTAGAGATCATCTGGTCCAACCTTCCCGCTCCAGCAGGCACCTAGAGCATGTGGCACAGGGCGGCATCCAGGCGGGTTTTGAAGACCTACAGAGAAGGAGACTCCACAACCTCCCTGGGCAGCCAGGGCTCTGTCACCCTCACAGTAAAGAAGTTTTTCCTCACCTGAAGATGGAACTTCCTGTGTTTCAAGTTATACCCATAAACCATGATAAAGCTCATGATAAAACCATGAAAAAAATCAGCTTTACTATTGGGTGTACTGTGAATTGTATGGCTAAGCAGAAAAAAATACAAGCTGCATTTCCTAGAAATTAAATTAACTGCAAAATTCCTGCTAATGCATTTCCTGGAAATTAAATTAATTGCTAACTGGTGCTAAATTAACTCAGTCATTAGTTTTAAAAGTGTCAGTCAGAATCAGTCCCCAAAAGATATCATACTTAGGGCTATCACTTCCTGCCTGAATGTGTATTCGGGAATATAATCAAAATTTGGTCTTGCCAAGTAACTGTGGTCTGTTTGGCATCTCCAAAGTACCTGGAGGTATCTACATGGCTTGGATATGACAATCCTTGTCAATCATCAGTATTAAAATTGTGGCGCTCTAATCACCTTCCTGACTGACACTTTTTTTCTAACCTACTGATTTGAGTTGAAATGATTGCTTGTGGAAACTGCTGAGCATTAGCTTCTACAACTTATTTCAAGTATCATGTGAAGACTAGTATTAAATGTAAAAAATGAATACTAGAAATTCTGACAATCATAACCTTCCAGCAGAATAGAAACAAAACAGGATTTGTACAGGTAGTTCAGACTTACAATTGTTTATACTGGCATTTTTTCAATATATTTACATGGAGCAATGAAAATACAGCTTGACTTGCTGCAATGTTCAATTTTGATTAAAGAAATGATGATGGTTATGAAATAGGAGTACCTTAAAATTATACTGACCCCTTCAATACAGTGTGACTCTTCAGATAAAGACGATTTTCTTTTGCATCACTATATTTCTCTCTAAATCTGAGTAGCTTATTACTGGCCTACATAAAAAGACCTCTTTGGAGTAAAGCAATGCCCATAATTACTTAAGGAAGGTTTGCAATCACAAAACTTTTTCAAAGATGCTTTTTTTCAATAGTAGAAATGACTAGAAAATAAAAATTCCATTTCGCAACAAATTTTGAGCTTTTGACATTAGTTTTCCTTTCTGACTAATAAAAATCAATTCTACAGACACTCTCAGAAAATTTGAGCTGTTCACACTTCCATCTTAACTTAGTACTTGAAGGTCCTCTGTTTCTTTTTCTCTAGCCCTTTAACCTGAAAAAAATCTCACAGAAACCTCAGATAAAATCTCCCCTAAAGTAACCATGAGTCTGCACAATACCATGTTATTGTTCTTCCCCAACATCCTGCACCAATAAATATTTCAGTTGAACTGTTTTTTTGGATGCAGTATTTAATTCTCATCAAATGATTATTATTAAATATTGAACTTCTGATGTGAAGCAAAACAGTAATTGTCTTGAATAATCTCACAGTGTTTTATGAGACAGACCAATTTAACTGAAGGTTCTCCATTTTTGAGTGTATTTTCTTTCCATAGAATATATCCCAGGTACTAGGGCAAATACTGGTAACATTTCCATTAATGACTTGAAGGATTGATGCGACAGGATGAAACCTTATCAAGTTTGCTGACAATAGAGCACTGAGAGGAGCAGCAGACACAGCAGAACTTCCAGTCAAAAGTATGTCAGGAGAGCACTGGAATGGATAAGCAGGAACTTCATGAAGTTCAAAAGCAAAATCTTGAAGCAGCTTTCACAAAAAAGACCTGAGTGTCCTGGTAGACAACAAGTTGACATTAGGAAGGTGCCCATCCTGGTTTGACAGCAATCTTGGTTTGTTTAAGGTAAGTGTTGCCCTCAGTTCAAGGGAGGTGATCCTTTCCATGTGCTCAGCCTAGGTGAGGTCACACTGGGAAGGCTGATTCAAATTCCAGACTCCTCGGTACAAGACATACTTGAGTGAGTCCCACAAAGACCCAGGAAGATGATAAAGAGACTGGAGCATCTCATGTATGAGGAGTGGCAGAGTCATTTTTGGAGATTCAGTCTATGAAAGTCACCTCCCTGTGAATCAAGAGAATACTGTCCCTCAGTGATAGGTTTAGTCTTTCTCAATTAGCTGACCAATTGCTTCTAACTCTGCAATACAAGCAAATGGAGAAATATTCAGAAACTAGGCAAGGAGCAGGAAGCTAGATCCTTTTGCTTATCTCAGTCTCAATCAGTTTACCCAGAACCTGTCATTTGAAGTCCATGTACTGGCTTTGCAAAGTGCATGCAATCTTGGAATTATTTCCTCAGAGGATGCTTTATCTAGCAAACAAATTGGAATGAAGCTGGTTAACCTGTGGGCCATTATAACAGTGGCAGCTCGGTAGGTCAAGAAACATACAGCCAATTTAATCCGCAACTAACAGACTAAATCTGTTTGGCATGGAAGAGAAGCAAAGAAAGAAGAAAAAAGAAACCAAGAGCTAAGATTTAAAGACAGTCTCATAGAGAAAGCTTTTTCCCTCTTTCTCTATGAACAGGGCCATTTTTTGTCTGTTCTTTTGTTTTGTTTTGTTTTGTTTTTCTCTCCTCAAGTGGTTTTGAGTCTTTGTCCCAGTATGCTTCCTAAAATGATTTCCCATGTAAGAGGAATGGCCGAAGAGCACGAACAGTCCTTCTTCATTTGCGGAAAGCCAAGGTGCATGCAGGTTCCCTCTGGGCTACCTGCAGGGATAAGGCAGTGGCCTGTGCAATAAGCAGACATCCACTGAAACACTTTAGACTCTCATGATCCTCCTGGGGGGAAGAAAAGCTTTAGGCTTCTGCAGCTTGGAGGAAGAGCGGAAAAGGTAGATAGAGTCAAGCCTCAGTAGGTCTCTACTAAACACTGTGTTGGAAGGGAGATGCTCAGAGAAGTGCAGAGGGAGAAATACGGAGAAGAAAAAGCAGTAAGAAAACTTCTATGCGTTTATTTCTGTCCTCTATTGCAATCATATAACTAGTAATGGTGAAATATTGGTATTGAATTGAAATATTGCTATTCTTTACTTCCTGATGCAGAAATCTATACTTACACATAGCAAATCTATGAGCAGCACACCTCTTCCAGACCCTCTTCCTTTTCAGATATTATTCACTCTGATTCCTTTAGTAGAAATTCCCCAAGTACCATTTTTCAGTTGATTTTGGATTACAGGATTATTTGTAATATAACACAAACCAGGTATAAAGCATTTCATCCTTCAGTGGTGGATCAGTTAAGAGAGTCTGTTCTAATTCGCATTAAAGGTGAGAAGAGGAACACCACCTATGGTTTGAGATCTGCTACTACACATTTTTTTCCAGCCTAGCAAAGGAAATTACTCTCTTATCCATCCTGGAGGGCAGGATTTTTTTTATTTTATTTCATGCTCCATAACTGTCCTTGAACACAGGCATGACAAAATGGAACATTGTATGCATTACTGAAGTCTTGATTTACTGACATTTCCTGCAAAGACTGAACATAGCTACCATGCAAGACCCAAAAGGAGCTTGATACTGAACAAACCACCTCTAACAGGAGGAGGAATCAAGAAATATGCTTAGACTTAAATCATCTTCTCAGAAACGATAAGAAAGTATGATGTTTTAGGAGGTGTTAAGGCTTCTCAAAAGCATAGCATACCAAGTGCTTCAATCTATTCCATCTATTCTATTCAGCTGTTCTATGGTCTCATCTTCACAGTCAGCTACTTCTGCCATTTTATCATGCCTTGCTTTATTATTCACTGGATTTATCTAATTTTTTGGGTATTTTGAAAAGACTTCCAATATTTTCATACTGAATAAGAACTATCTTTACTATAACCCTTCTGTGTTCCTCTTTTTACTCTTATACTATATTTTCTTTAATATTTTCTTTAATTTAAGAATTATTTGGGACATGTTAAGGGAAATATATTTAATTACTGGGTGTTTTGTTTTTTTTTAGATTCAGTTGTGTACCTGCAAATCATATCCCAGAAGTCTTGCTGGATAAGTTGCTCGTATCCCCTTGTGGTAACATGCTTGCATTATGCCTCCTTGCACTTCTGGAATCTTGTGTAGAATTACTAATAATATAGGAGTGAATCCCTTACATTTTGATAGTAAGAGTCTCTTGTATATCAAACTAAATATCTACTCAATTATGTTACTGAAAAACAATCAGCAGTTTTGAAAGAAAATTTAGAAGTTGTATGATAATATTTCAGAAAATTTAAACCTTCTTTTAGACTTACAGATACAAATTACTCATCCTTCAAAACCTGATGCTAATATTAATAATAGTATCACACCACTGAGATGAACTTCCCACTCATGAAGTGTTATCACAGCAGACATCTGGCAAATTGGTTGTTAACTTCTAACACAAATGATATGCCTTTTATTATTACAGTATCCTGTTTCAACAAAAAAGTTCCCATCTTACAGCGATGAACCATTTTAATGATCTTATGCAGGAATGCAACTAATGAAAAATAATGACAAGGGACTTCTGGATTCAGTTTTTTACTCTCCATTCCATCGGTACTGATTATAGCGCCACAGAATTAGGTGTTATGAAAATGACGTGCAGGTACATTTCAGTCTCTATTCAGGGCTTCCTCTCACAAGCAGGAAAAAAAGGCACTAGTATCAGAGGAACATTCTTCAGTGCTTGGGATATGCAGCAAATAGGAGCATTAGAATAATTTATTCTTCCTATTATTTTTGGTGTGTGCATTACCCGAAGCATTCATCTTTCCCAGTTACTGTTCTCTCTTGACTTGAACACCTTAATGAGAAAATGAGAGCCTTTAGTTATCCTAAATTCAAAACCAAACTAATACTAGTTCTTGGCTGAGAGAAGATGCATAAAATACCAAAAGCACTGCTGAAGCCTTTTATTATCACTGTCACTCTATTATATTTCTTTCTTGAGCATCAGCATGTGGCAATTATCAAAAAATACAGGGGAATGGAGTAAGGCAGAAATTTTCATGTTTGGTTAGCTCATTGGTCTATTTGTTTCATATCCTGTCTTTATTAGTAACTAATGACAAATGTTTCCAAGGAAAATATATGAATTCTATGATTCTGTAAGCTGTTTTTCTTCCCCATATTTTTTCATTTCAGGAAGTGAAATAAATATTGAAATGTGAATGTTTATGCCCATTTTCTATTCTACTGTATTAGAAAATCATTTTACATTGATAAGGATTGGATGTCAGCAACTGATGCTTTTGGGGCATTCGAGTGTACCAGATTTTATCCATGTGCCTAGGCTATCTCCCATCTTTTGTGGTACTTATTTTTTTTAATGAAAAGAAAATAAGGAAACTGAGACACACAAGCCACAAATTTTTGGATGTATTCCCTCAAGTACCTGTTATAACTTCTGCCTTGCCTTAGAGTTTCATTTTTATGGCCTAGAGGTCCAGAGTTCCTGCACAGCAAGTGCACCGCTTTAAGAGTAGGATTAAAAACATCTCTCAACTGACTGAATGTAGGCTGGTATTTAAGAGACTAACCTGGCTGGCAGCAGTTGTATGTTTGACTCAGTTCAAGCTGAGCTGAATAGCTGGGCTTCTTCCGAGGGGTGGTTTCTGCAGCTTTCAAGGCACCAGGATAACCACTGTTTGTTCTAAAGGAGAGATTAATTTTGCAGAAGCCAGGTCATGCCTGTGGTTTAGTCATTTAGTAACACTCCTATTCCATCAAACCACTCAGGCTAAATAGGTGGTGCAATGCTGATTTCTAGATTTCAAACAGGCTTCAGCCTAGATATAAGTTTGCATGCTCCAAGCTTGAGCAGTCCTGCCCATGCTGAGGTCAGAAAAACAGAACAAGGTCATCTGAAAACATCATCTGAGGTAGTATACCTAAAAAGTGTTCTGAAACACTCATGATCAACAGTGCAATATTTGACTGTAAAACATTGATGGTAAAAAAAAATAATTAAAAACAAAAACAAAAACATTTTAGGCCTTAGCAAAACTTGAGAAGGTATGAGGATGCCTTAAAGATTTAAATGTTCAAAAATAGCTTATGGTCTTTCTTAAACTACTGCAGAGCTGTACTTTATCTTACTATATAACCTTACAAGTTCATGTCATAGCTGCTACATATGTAATGGAAGGGTACCTGGACGTGGTTTAATCCAGCAGTAGCAACTGATGGGAAGAGACTGGAAGAGCTTCGTGGCAGTGTGTCCAACACATGCAGGGTAGATTACCTTAACTTTTCTTAATATCTTATGTGTCAAGAGATTTGAAATGCCTATTTCATTTTCAATAAAGACATTGATAATACCAAAGAAACAGATTCTCAGATTCATCAGTTTGTTTATTAAAGTGCTCTGACTTTGATATGCAGGAAAAAGCATTCTGGCTGATTCCTGTTCCACCTCTATCATGTTTTTCCAGCAGGGGTCTGTTAATCAGTCCTTTTATTTATTTCAACCAATTTAACTGATTCCAAAATCCAGTTCAGTGATCTGCTCTATCCTGGATCACAGCCACAGGGTTTCAAGACAGAGACATTTGCTGCTTTCCAGTTCCACATAATGGTAGCTGACTTTAATGAGCTATTTTGAACATTTTGAAGCTAGTAGAGTCCATGAGTTTTTTGTTTTTCTTTTCAAAACCCTTCAGAGCACTCAGTCCTGGGGACTTGCAACTTAATTTATCAATCTGTTCCAACATCGTCCACTAGAAAGCCTGCACAGCTCTGAACACTAAGAGAAGAGAGGAAGGAAAAAAGAATCTCACATGATAAAGTCCAGCACTTTCCTGAATGGGCTTGTAAACACAATAAAAACTGAAACAAAGTGTTTCTGGAAAGTATGCAATTTGTCCACGCTCTGGGAAGCAGTCTAAGAGCTGTGCAAGTGGCGCCTGTGCAGAATTAAGTAGTGTAAAAACCTCACAGCTGTCTGGGGAGTGAGGGGTAAGAGAAATGTGTCAGGAGAGATCTGAAGCACGCAGGCAAAAGCCCCACTCACATGCGAAGGGCTGCACTGAAGAAGAGGGAAAGTGGCAGCGGAAGAAAGTCAGAAGGAACAGCTGTGTGAAAGGCTTGGACCCAAGGGCACCGAGTGCTCCCCAGGGAATCTCCTGCTGGGCAGCCCTACGGCACCACAGCTTGTGCATCGCAAAAGGAGGAAGTCACAAGAAATTGCTGTGACAGGAAATGAGCAGGAGGAAAGAGAAAAATCTAGTGCAGAGTGAAAAGAAATCACAGTGAACGCTCCCTGTAACACTCTACATGAAATGCTGATTTACGGCGGTGTGTAGGGAACTTTATTATTATTATTATTGTGGGTGATCAGCTTGTAAACATATTCTTTGGTATTTACAGTACCAAATGTAATTTTATTTAACAGATGGCCTATAAGCAAACATACTTCTAGGTGTTTTCTTTATGGCAAGATAAGTATAGATTACTTATTTTCATGTTGGCACTGAATAAATCATCATCTATGTTAAACTCCTTTTTAATAATGTTGTGTCATATTATTCTATCAGCAACATCAAAAAATCTGTGTTGCAAAATATTAAGCTAATTATTTTTTCTTTAGTTTGTCACATTAATTGACAGAATTCACTTTCGAATAATGCAACCATTAAAGTTTAGTTGAGATTGTGATCTAAGGTGCAGAGCCATATTAGCATAAAGGCAGTTTTCTCTGCTTGCTGTGACAGAACGTAGGACCAACAAAATGAAAGCATTCACTAAATGCCATCCATTATTCTTTTAATAACATCCTCCTATTCTGCTGACTAGCAAATCCACTAACATCAGATCTTATATCAAACGTAAGCTGAAGCAAATACCCTGAAGTCTAACCCACAGCAGCTATATAAAATAAATTCTATTAACTTATATCATGTTTCTCTGAGGATAAATATCACCATCCTATGAATCTTTTACTAAATAGACATTTCAAAATTACTAGGAAGGAATCAACATTCTGAATCAGCGAGGACCACATTAGGAATTGTGATACAGTTCATTACTTGTGAGATGTTACACGGCATTAGCAACTTCCAAAGGCTTAATTTGACATGAAGCCATCAAACTGTGTAAAATAAATTATAAGAAAACAAACTTCAAATACATTTACCTTCGAAACAGATCTGATTTTTTCACACATATTTTCTTCCTGAGACTTCAAAGGTGGAGTGTGATCACAGACGGATATGTTAGCACAACAAAAAGCAACATTGCGTTAACCCTTATTTATTATTTGTCATTTAACTTGCAATTAAATGTGAAGAAATGAAATGCCAAAAACTTTCCAATATAGCACTTATTGCTACTGAAAAATGCCATCACCCTCAAATATTTGTTTCTATGACAAGCTTTATATTAAATCAGCGTAAGTAATGTGCTACAGTTTATTTAGATAATTTTATCTTAACTGCTGTCAATGAACTTCTGGTAGGAGTTCATTCACCATTCACAATACATCTTCATGTGAATATATTTTAGCTTTGAACTGCTTAGAAATTGTGCTTGCATTTGAAGCATTTTGTCTGTTCAAGACGTCATGTAAGGTTTCTTATTTAAAAGCCTTTAAAGTGTTAACTATCCTCTCAGTCTACAGAAAACCACCTTACAGGATTTTCTCCAGTTAAGAATATCAAATAATTTTTAATCATCTATTCAAAAAAAAAAAAAAAAAAGAAAAAAGAGATCATCACAGATGTTGCCTTCAGTATTCACTCAAAAGACCAAAGAATAAACTTAGGTCATATAGGGAAAGAAATGCCAAAATCACACAGCTCTTTGTAGTCTGTCAAAGGAGAGAAAAAAGAGCAAGATAAGAAGCCTGAACCTGTCCAGACACCTCAGGCTGGACACCATTACCATATCTGTGTATCGAAGTGAGTAAATCATATTGGTGAACTACAACCAAAGGGCCACAAAGATAAAAAGGAATTTGTTGATGCTAGGGTTTGAAAAGAGATCACCGTTGATCAGGATACCTGTCCAACTTGTTATCCTTAAAATCTTACCAATTTTTTAAACATCCTGTCTTTGTTCATGTACTTGGTACCCCTTTCCTTTGCTTTAATACATACCTCTCTTTCGCAAAAACTTAAAAGAACTTTGTTGAACATGTTAAACATGTTGTCAGGACTCTCAGCCACTGCAAAGACTCTCTGCCTCAGAAGTAAAATACGTTTTTGATTCTCACAAGCCTGAAACCATAAATTCATGCTGTCTGAGGCAACAGCTTCAATTATGTTTCAGTCTGAGCATTGCCATAATCAAATGAAATCACAGAATTACAGAATGCTTAAGGCTGGAAGGGACCCTAGAGGTCATCTAGTCCAACCTCCCTGCAAACTCAGGGTCACCTAGAGTGAAATAAGTAACAAATAATAGTATAGGACATCATTTTCAGATAAAACTGATTTAGTTGTGACAGACATATTTTTCTATTGTGGAAGACTGGAAATCCCAAAAGTAGGCATGCCTGTTGAGTTTGCTTGATGACTAACACTGACTCGATCTGTTGTCATAACACACACAAGCTGTACAGGCAAGGGCAGTTTAGGGGGTCCGCAGAGCCAGGACAGGGCAGGGGGCTGCCAGCAGGACAGCTCAGGCAATCTGTTTCTGCTGAAATCTCCTTCAAATCTGCCTTTGATTCCAGATGGCCAAAGATTTTACATAATGAGTTAAAGGTAATAAAATCAAAAAAAAAAAAAAAAAAAAAAGCATGTCCTGACAGGATCCTCCACTTCTTTCTGCACATTTGACTTGTTGTAGTCTGGAAATGAATTGAAGGGAACAATATTTTAAGAGAGAATGTCCGAGAACTACACCTCATTTTCAGGTGGAATTACTTGCACATGATTTCTAGCTTCTCGATGTCATTTGAAGGATAAAGGACTTATGAAGATGGTCTAGCTATATTTATTAACTTCTCCTTTTCCTCCTCTCTGGGACAGTGCCACTTTGGAATAAAGCGGATCCACTTGGGAAAGACTAGTTTTGTTGATTTTTCTCATTTTACTGTGTCAAAAGTTATATAGTTTTGGCATATTTAATGGAAAAGGATCCAAGTTACTCTGTAATCATTACACTCAGCGGTATCAAGTTATTGCAAAAATCTAAAAGTCAATCTGTGACAAATGAACAAGAGTATACAAAAAGCAGAGTGAACATTTTCTTTTAGTCAGCGAGTAAAGTTTTGGTAGAACTTTAGTTGAAACCATGATTGGGCACCATTCCTCCAGGCAGACATGCATTAATTCGAGAGAAGGTTCAGGGCAGATCAACAAGAGTGAGTAGTGGTCCAAAAATGCAACTTCTAAGGAATGTCTGAAGGAATTTTTATTATATTTTCTACGAGAGAAAATTGAAAGAACACAGAATGACTTTCTTCAAATATATGAGAAGCTGTGCCAAGTAAGGAGTAGGCTGCTCTCTATACCTGTGAGAAAAACAGCAGAAGTAATTGATGCAAGAGAGATTTAGATTAGTTTTTTGAAAGAATATCTTTTCAAAAGTCATATTCACTAAGGAGTTTCCATTGATGGCAGTTTTCAAGAGCTAGTGACAGACAGGTATCTGTCCAGCAGGATATGGCAACTATAGCTGACTTTTCTTAGAAAAAGACAATTAGCAATGCCTTATGTTCCATTCTGTCTCTATTTCCTACAATAATATAAATCTTGAATAAATATTATTAATAGAAAAGGCATAGAAGAAGTCCACATTTTAGCAAAAAAATTTTAATAAAGCATTTATACTTTGGTGAAATGGTAAGGTGTCAAGTACATTTACAAACATTTAACAAAAGTATGGCAAAACCAAATCAAATGGCAAAATCAAAATCATGTAGTGAAGGTGCTGCAGTTGAAGGATGAGAAAAAAAAATATGAGTAGCAACTTTGTTTACGTGATATCAGCAGTAGCTTAATTATAGCCCTATTACTATCCTTGAATAAATTATCAGTGGAGAAGAGCCAGAGGCAATAGTAGGGATTTTTGTGGAGAAGCACAGTGCAATAGCAATTAGGATTCCATGTTGATTATTTTGTGTTGTGTCTACAGAATGGCATTCAAAATGCAGACACTTAGGAAGTATTTGGTTTTACCCCAAAACAAGCATTTAGTTGGATGTTATAGTTAGGATGATATAGTTACCATGCTACTCACAAAGAAAATGTTTTTAAGCTACATTGAACCAAGAACCAGGATATTTCATATAGTTCAATCATATATGCCTATCACAAGAATAAAATCTCTCAAACCATTTACTGCATTTAATTTTAGCCTGCAAACTGGAACTGAGTTTGAAACGAAGTCTGCTTTTCAAGACTGGAACTACACTTTGATGCCAAATTTATCAAAATATGTCAAGAAAGTAATGCAGTACCAGTGAAGTCTTCAGAGAAGAAACTAAGGCAAGCCACAACCCCCCTCTGGAGCCACCTTCGTAATCACAAGCTCTTCCCTGCTCAAAGTGTGACAGAAGAGCATTGAGGTCTAGGTCTGACAATCTGCTCACCTAGGGCAGCCTCACCTCCCTGGCTTAATTTATCTTGGCCTCTTGCACAGGAGTGCAAACAAAGAGAAAGGTCATTTCCTGAGAGGTGTTCCTCTGATTATGGCAATGCTAAAGGAAAGAACCACATTTATTACATATACTGTTGATATAATTAAGGGTACAAAGAAGTGGCCCTTGATTGCATACTTGTTGCCCTACTAACAAGCTCTGAAGATCTTTAACTAATGTAGTTTTTGAAATTGGGGCTCAACTGTGGGCTCAAATAAAAAGATGCTACAATTGTGACTGGATAACACTTATTTCCTATTGTAATAGAAAATTATCAATATGTTGCACTAGGACCATATTAAATTAGTTTATTATCCATCAGAGTTATGATCAAGAACTACATAAAGAGCTAAGTTTTTTTTTATTTTAAGAAATTGAATAATACTTAATTCCTCTTGTAACAGAAGACTATTGATATGTTGCATTATATCCACATTAAACTAGTTTAATATCCATCATAGATATGATCAAGAACTACATAAACAGCTAAGATTTTTTTAGTAATTTTAGAAATACACAAAACAGTGCATAAGAGATATCCAGGAAAGCTTAGAAATAATAATTGTTTATTTGAATAAAAAGCACACTTATGATTTTTTTTTACTAAAATTCACAGTGGTGTTTTGCTTTGATTTTATGAGAACATAACTGGATTGACCTCAATAAAGTAGTATTTAATACTTTCCAAACTTCATTTGTTCATCTGTGACAAATTAGAGCTAAAGCAAGGGGTTTTTTTTTTACATTTTGGATAATCTTTGTCCTACCTGTAGAAAACCTGAAAAAAGATAAAAAGTCTTAGCTTCAGTATGAGTTCTGGAGAGAAGCACACAATAGATCTGTATGACCTAGCCTGATAAATAAATACACAAGAAAAGAGTTTTTATTTAAGGCAAACTACATAAATATTTACTGAATGTATGTCTGACTTCTATTTTTAATATATTTTGTGCATTACTTGAAATAATAAATACTATATCTTGTCACAACAGTCATAGATAGCTATGGACCACCTCTTCCTTCTCCCTTTGCAGTAAGAAAAGTAGTTTAGAGAAGGCCATCCCTTTCAGTCTTTTGAATTAAAAGACAACACTAAGCCAGTCTTCATAATCTCTTAACAAAAGGCTGAAATAAAAAAGAAAGAGAAAGGCATGAATCCTAATCCAGGTTTAATCAGGGTTGAAGAGGCTTTTCCTCAGAAGCCCCTGCTGAGGTGGAAGCACCAGGAGGACACCCTTTTTAATGTAGCCTCCAAGGAACAATGGAGGTGAGGGCAACCCAGAGGAAATCCTGATCTGCTCTAGCTTCAAAGACTATCTAGACTGCCTGTAGGGGCCTCAGGAGTTGCTTATTCCCTCCTGCCAGCTAAGAAGAAAGAGGGCAACCTACACTAAAAGAGAGAAAAACACCTCTTACATAAACCAAGACTCTGTATTTAAAAAGTCTGTCCTAGAGCTGTTCTTGTCTGCAGTTTTTGTACTGCAGTTGTAAGCACAGCATTTGTTGCATTTCCTTCACCCCATTCCAAGAGGCCTACCTGGTGAACAGCCTGGAGATCACTACTGCCAGCCAAGTGTCTCTCCTCCCCAAGGATATTTTCATCTTGCAAGTCCTGTGCTTATATATTCTGCCAGGGATGCTCCAGCAGTGGTGGAGACATATGTAGAAGTCTGGAAAATACAAGGTACAGAAGTCATGACTACTGTTCAGATTTCCTGCAGACATTAGCATTAAAGCAGTGAGTGAATAAAGTGAAATGTTCTTTCTGGACAGTCTCACAGGTGTGTGGGAAAATGAATGACAATACCGATTACTTAAATGGCATATATTTTTGAAAAGGTCACCCTAGCTAGTTATTTTGGGATTTATCTATTTAAATCCTAGTTGTTTCAAAAATTTCAGTGAGAATTTGAAAAGATGAGAATCTCCCAGAAAAAGTATATCTATTCTGCAACCTCCCAGTCCCGGCATTTCTAGTTAGAAGTTGAAAGCACTGTTATAGTGAGTTTTAAGAAATATTGTTAATTGCTTGAATCAGTCTATTCTTGTTGCTAGTTGTATATTCTAGTTTGGACCTAAGATCTTGAAAAACAATTACAAACATTAGTATTATTGTCTTTCCTCATTCCATACTTGTCTTTGAAGTCATCACACTGTGCAGCTCACACAATTAGGTACAAGATACTGTACAAATACTGAAATTTACATATATGGTACATTTTATATTACAGTGTGTCTAGTTTGAAGAGAAGCTGGAAAGAAAGGGAAAAATGCAAAGTCTCAGGTACTGACTGAATCACATCTGAATACAAAAACATGACACCTCTCTCACGTAGTATGTCATTGTATAGCAAGATGTCCTATCAGTACCCTTCTGTTTGTGATCATAGAAACCATTGTGCCTCATATTATTTAAGACTATTGCAAAGTTGGGAAAATGCAGTGCAGAAGAAAAATGCCTGCAGATGTTGATAACACATGAGTCTGTTGTATTTGTTGTATTTTTACTTTTACAAAATAGTTCAATCATACTTCAAAAGTAAACTAATGGTCAGTACAACAGGATGAATTTTTAATTCAACACAATTGTAATTGAAACACAGTAAGTACATCTGAGATAAAGACAAACAAGTAAATATTAAATTATGTTAATAAATGAACACAAGTGAGAATATTTCTCTTTTTTGGAATACATGTTAAAGATAAATATGTGAGAATAAGGATAGGAAAAACATGACTGCTTACCCTATCTCAGTTTTATTTACCATTTATTTACCATTGCATAAGCTGACAATTTGTTTTTGAATGTAGATACCATCATGCATGCAACTACTGCTCTCTGCATCTTTCTGGTTGTGATTAGAGGGAAAAAAAATAAAAAGGCAAGATGTGATCCTACTGAAACCAAGGGAGTCATCCCAAGTACTTCAATTGCACCACAATTGGTTGATCTTTGGAACAGTTTGCTTTGAGCACTTACTTTTCAAACCGATATTTCCTGTAGACAGAAAATGAGAGGCAAAGGTAAGTTTCTGGACTTTGCTGTTAGAACTTCTTATCCAAAAGAAATTTAATGTAAAGCGTCTTATCATTCCAGGGAGCTGTATATGAAAGTTCAAACAGTACTACTCCTAGTTAAGCTCTAAAACCACTAGAGAAGGTGTCTAACTGCCTCCCTCATTGCAAAGGCAGTATTGCACAAGGGCTGTGGTCCAAGTTGCAGGGCTCTCGCTGACCTTTTTGGCTGTGAAAAGTGGATACTTCATCTGCATGATGCAGTAAAACTGTAAGCCTTTCTCTTTCTCAAGGCTATCCAAACAACCTGACCATTATGCAAAGGTAGGTAGCACCAGTAAAATCCAGGCAAAGGTAGATGCTTTGTAAATGCTAGAAGACTGCACTAGCTGCCTGTCTAAATTGTCTTAGAAAGGCAAATCTATGCTGATGACCTGTAGCTGCTGGTTGTAAGTAACATAGCTAGCTCACACTGGAGCCTTAAAATCAAGAAGGTCACTAATGCAAACATCACCCTTCTCCCTTCAGACATATAGTTTCAGAAACTGCTTAGAATTTGTTCTCTATTTCTTTATCAAAACTATTTGAAATTGCTCAAGATACTGAAAAATAATTTGGGTTGGAAGTTGCCATAAAGGCAGATGGCACATTCATATGTTTTATGCCCTTTGGCAGTTAGGCAAAAAATAAAAAGTGATCCATTGTACAAACTTCTATATTGCACAAACTGATTTCTTCAGCCACCTATATTAAATTTTACTTTTCAATCAGTTTAATAATTTTATAGCTTTCAAAGTTCTTCCTTTAGAAAAGGGCAGCAGAAAATTTATGGAAAATAAAGACATGCTGAGTTCAGTTTTATTTTACAGCAGAGGAATTATTAGTCTTCTGTAATATAAATTACAACCAGACTAAGTGTTTAATTAAAAAAAAAATACAAATGGAAAAGGACTCATATTGCTCTCTTCCAGAGATCTTTTGATATAAAGTTTAAACGAAAAGTAAAATTCCATAAAAAGCATAAACTTTGACCTCATTCTACCAAAGGTTTCATTTTTATTGTGGTTTTGTTATGCTCTCTGGGTTTATTTGGTTTTAGCTGTTCCAAACACAACACATTAACCACATGGAAACTTTCATTTTTTTGATGAACTAAACATATTTTCTTTGTTTCCTTTTCTCGCATCATTAACAATAGGCTTTTTTGTCCAACTGTGATAATGTCCTGGGTTCAGAACATACACTTCTCGGTATGAATCTAACAACAGGCAATTGACATCTTGATGCTTTTCTTGTCCTCCATAAGGGGATAAACAAACACATACATATGCAACCCATGCTGAACTGGGGAGAAAAACTTGTTCTGACTAGCAGCACTTTAATACACCTGTTACATTTAATGCATATGTCAGGTACCATCTGTTAAAAAGATATTTTTTCCCTCTTCTTATGCTTTAAACATGACAGACAAATACAATTCTAAGAGGTTCAGCTATTTCAGAGGCAAAGAAACTTGTTCTAATGGATACCCATCAAGGCCAGAGATTTTAACATAAAAATCACATTAGAGCAGAATGAGGTCAAAATCAATGGATTGTTCTGTTTCATAGTTGCTCACATTATTCACATGATACTTACTGCATTGAATTCATTTGATTTTACTTGTGGAAGCTTACAAGTTCTATGCCAAAGCACTAATGGCTTTAAAATATTGTGATTAAATATTCAGTTGGGAATTACTGTTGAAATTAACATTTGTTTTAAGAAAGTCTTTGTCCTCATATCCTTTTGATCTCTTGATTGATATGTAGTCATACCTTAATTGTGGGTAATTTTGTGAATTATTCCCATTATCTGAAACATTTCTTTTATATTTGTTAAACTGCCTTGATGAGTAGATAACCTAAACAAATGAATGACAATTTTTTAATCTAATAGTCGTGGAACTTCTTTCTAGAATGTAACTTCTGGCTGCAAGTGAATCTATTGTGTTCAGATCCCCTTTTATCTACTTTGTTTCTTACATGGAATAAATCTAAATGAATAAAGCCCTGATAATCTCAATCTGAAAAGCATTGTGCTGTGTCTAGGGAATATTTTGAGAGAGTTTCCTTCATTGCCAGCTGATCAGTGAAAGCAACCATGAAGATGACCTCTGATTTTACATATATCCTTGATTGTCTTGCATTTTTTAAGTTATTTTCAGATTTTGAAGCTGCTTCTATATGGCAGATATCAATTGACTTTCTTATTACAGAATTCCTTCTTTTTTTTTTTTTTTTAAACTGGGAGATTTCCCATTTCTGTGTGGTGAAAGTATGACAGTTCTCATGACATATTTATTTCTCTTGGGAATCCAGACCAGCTTGTGTTTTGCTTTAGTTTGAGGTCAAGAGATTGCCTGAAAGAAAACTCTATGGAAGAAATC
>JAUBOD010000038.1:3299463-3324390 GCA_032353885.1 Nothura maculosa | reverse complement strand
CAGTTCTAAGAGACAGTTCAATATGCTGAGAAGGTCCTTCTGTGGCAGATCATCATTCATTTTCACTGTTTTTCCTGAGGCTTCTGGACCTTCACATTTCCTCCAGTCTTCTTGCTGTCTTTTTCACATCCTCTGCAGAGTATTATCTGCAAACAATTGAGGGGCATTATTTTTCTACTCGGGAAAAAAACTTAATTTCTTCTTCACAAAAAGCAAGAGGAGCAATCTTTATACCCTTGTCTTGTCCTGTATAAGTCATTCAGTATCTTAGGACTGTGATCCGCCAGGTTCTTTTTGATGACAGTAAAGGGATGTAATAGACACATACAAACATGCAAATGTACACACAGTTAGTGACATAAATACATTATGTTTTCTTGAAAATGTAGAATAACTGCTTAACTTCATATATTTGATAGGTTTCATAGGATTATAGTTAGAAGAATTAATAAAAATTCAGAGAAAGATGATTAACTATTGCTTTTAGTTTAATTGAAGAAATAGTGCCATCTGTGGCATATATTCTATATAGGACATTTGTGAAGATCCAGGATTCAGAAAACTGGACCTGGAGCAACATATGTGGGCAACTGACCTGAGCTCTAGGAGTCCAAAGGAGAGTCTTGATGTGAGCCCTGGTTTACAGAATCCCTAGATCTTTATTTTGCCTTGTTCTGTCATTATTGTTGCCATTATAGTGGTGCAAAATGTTTAAAAAATGATACCACATCAGTATGATCATGTTATACCAAAACAGATTTGTCAAGGAGAAAAAGGAGTTGCTCAACTTGATACGGGAAAGAAAGCGGCACTCTTCTAAGATCACAGCTACAGTGGGATCTATATTCCTACTTTGACCTCCTCTGATCAATATATGATGGTGTACAGTATGAGATAACCTCGTCCCCATCTTAATATTTCAACTACTCTCACTCCTGGCACAATCAGGTACCAAAAACTTTCATTCAAAGCCTACAGAAGAGAGGGCTATATTAAGACATTGGCTTATTCAAGAAAATTCAAAACAGTGTAATGATACCTGCACAGCTGCAGACATGTAATAAAGCAAATAATATCTAGTAAAGCAAAATCAGACATCCTGGATTCTATTTTAGGCATTTTTGTATTGTCCATGGTCTGAATAGGTAAGGAACATCAATATCTGTAGCCACAATTTGCATAGTGTTGTTCAGATACTAGTAAGAACCACAGAGCTGGTTTCTGGTTTGATTTGAAATAGTTTATATAGAAACCCTCTAATGGTTCTACATGTTAAATATAAAATAACATGCAATACCAAGCTCTAAGCAGGTTCAGTGTCCTGAAACGCAATATTGCATTTGCTTGAGTTACTTCTAAGAAATTATATTTGCTGAAATTCATTTGGGTCACCATAACAGAGTGCACGTTTCACAGAAATAGAGAATAATCGGGGTTGGAAGGACATTGGGAGATCAACAGGTCCAACCCTCTGTTCAAGCAGGGTCAATACAGCAGGATGTCTGTGACTATGTCTAACTCCAAGGATGAATGGAAACTGCATAATCTTTCTGGGCAACCTGTTCCAGTTAGTGGAACCCTCTTGGTAAAGAGGATATCCTCTTAGTGTGTCCTCTTGGTAACGAAGTTTTTCCTCATGGTTTTATGGGATTTTCTGTGTTTCAATTTGTGCCCATTGTTTCTCGTACTATCACTGGACACCACTGAGAAGAGTCTCGCTCCATCTTTCAAGAAATATACTCAAACTGGAAAAGTAGCTTGTCCAAAATCCAACTCTTGATTGGTTCTACACCTTAGGTAGGGATGAAGAAGGTGGAAACACTTATTTGCATTTATTAAAGCTTCTTGCTTACTGGAAGGTAACACAAACTTTGTGAAATTACTGTGAAATTACCTTAATGAAACAGCTAATGTTTATTATGAAGAATAAATACTCACTCTCTTTTCTTAAAAGGCATTAATTTTGTGAAGGAAAGATGAATCTTACAGCTGGTTTAAAAGTAGGCACTGACATCTGAAATAACTCTGCCACTGAAATACACTGTCTCTCTATGGCCTTGGAAACAAAACTTAATCTCTGTAGCTCAGCTTTTCATTTATAAATGTAGGACAGTAATATTTAATTACTTTCCTCAGTAGGGACAGTATGAGAATTCATTAGTTAATAATTGTACAGTACTTTGGTTATGTAAAATGCTATGTAAATGCCGAGTAGTATTAATATTTTTAATAATTTAAAAACAATGTTTCTATGTGTATGGTCTTCCACTTCTTCAAATAAATGAAGGAAAACATGTACTACATTATGAAACTGACTGAAGTCAAAAAGGAAACAAGTAGCATAAATTAGGAGAATTAAAAGAGTAAGCTAAATGAAATATAATTACGTTAGACTTATTTTATCCGTACATATAATCCTTGACAAGAAAAACTGATTGTACAAGCTCACCAGTCTGTTTTGTGGCCTTCCTTCTAGCTTCAGTAAGATATGTTTCATTTTGGAGAAATCAATTGAAACTAGTTTTCAGCTTAGGCCCAAAAGTTTTATATTTAGCTAAATTCCTTTTATGAAGTGGATTTTTCAAAAATATTATTGAATAACATTGAATATATCTGAAAATGTCACACTGTCATGCTGCTGTATGATAATTTCCTTCTGTATTATCATGTATGCTCTAGCCTCTTTGAAATTAATAGAATTAGTTTATCATAGGACTTAAGATCAACAATCTCCTATTGTCTAATAATCTTCTAGCACTGTCTAATGCTGGAAGTGAATAGAGCATGCTTTGGGAGTAACATGTGCCTCAAGAGAAGTTTAGTGCCAGTCTATGTATAACTTTATGGAAAGTCATCTGTACCGTGAATGATGTCTCTAAAAAAGAGGAAGCTCCTAAAGAAACTGAAGCACAGAGGTCATCTGCTTATATCTGTTTAACAAGGAGAACACTGTGTTGCACGTTAATGAAAGACTCTGTACGATCTCAAAGGAAAGAGCTGTACAGACCATGTTATAGTAGATTAACCTGAAGTTAACAACAGCATGCCACATTGTGCATTGGAAAGGAAAACAACGTCACTCTGCAAACCAACTTACTCCAGTTATCAAAGGTGATAGACATAGTAAAACTCTGAACTGTCAAGATACCCAAAGCAATTGCCTCTCCCTGCAATCTCCATACAATAAATGTAATATCAGTCAAAGCCCACATCCATCCTTACAGAACAATTAAGTAACCCTATAATTAAAAAAAAATCCGCATATTTACAGGGAGACAAAAGCAGCTGGCTGACATTCAGCATATTATCTCCACTGAGAAAGAAAGGGTAATATCATATCTTTACTTCAGAGACAGAAATACATAAACCTGTGCATCATAACTATGCAGGTGAAAACACAACCACAGAATGGCTCAGGATTTCTTACCAGCATATATTTTATTTATAAGTAGGGACACAAACACACACACACAAATATTTGGCAGTTGGTTAGAACAGATGGAGTCCTATAGATCTCCAGGGGAAAAGCCTGTGGAAACACAGACAAAATACATATTACTATCCTTAAAATCCTCTATGAATAAGCCACTGAAGAGAACTCATACTCATGTGCCCAAAATGACTCAGAGATCTCAAAGAAGCCACCAAGCCATTAGGGTCAGATAAATAACGGGGTGGTCATTATCCTGTGTTCAGATGCATAACTAAAAACATTACTGTAGCAGAAAAATGATACTCTGGAAATTGAAGAGATCGAGATTATTTTTGCGGTGGTATTTTGCAAACAGAATTCTTACAACTTTCAAGAGAGATTTTCATGTAGAATAGGAATAAAGTATAGATACAGTATGTTTTCTCTCATGCAGGAGAAAGAAAAATCCAGCATCTGTCAGAAGAATTAATCCTTAGGCAAAAGAAATTCATACTAGAAAACATTGACATTGCTATCTTCTACTATCCACTTAATTCTTTCCATTCAGTCTTAAAAAATCGTATATCACAGCTTATTTGGTTTTGCAACTTTATCTCTGTGAATCAAAAATAAAGAGGCTTTAGAGTTCAAGGAAGCCACCAACGTGGGTTATAATGTCTTCACAGAGTTATATATTTGCATCACAAAGCATCTATTTTGCTATAATCCTGGTTAAGAAGGATTCCTTTTTTTTTGAAGAATGGCTTAGAAAGTTATATTGTCAAAATGCAAACAGAGTTTGACTCCTTTTTTTTTTTTCAAGCTTAGGTACTGCCAAGCAAACAGATTTCAGAGAAATTTCCTCATTGAGTAAAAGGCAATTTCATCATGGAAAGACAATCCATAGTAGAGATATAGATCGTAGCTTCTAGAAGACTAACTAATGCTAAAGTAAATAGCTTCAAGCTGTCACTAAATGTACCTTAGAGGATTCTGAAGGATTCTAAATGGTTTTAAAGATTAGATATCATAAGTTAGTATTTTTTTTTCCTTTTGTCATTTAAAAAGTGCTATTTATCCAAACCTATTTGTCTACTTTATAAAAATCTCTCTTACAGTTTCTTCTGAAAGAAGCTTACATTAGGTAAGTACATTGGAAACAAGGCTTCTTTGTCAGTTTTGTTCACTTTACTACAATCTTCATCTTTGTTTCGAGAAATTCAATCAAATATTTAATTCTGTGGTCCATTTGCCATACCTAAATGTTTTTATGATGGCTTAAACATGTAGGACTTGAATCAATTGCTTGACCAGACATCCATAGAGTCATCTGAGTTATCTGAAGATATACAGTATCTCTGCTCAGAAAAAAAAAAAAAAAAAAATACATAACACAGGGCTTGCACAACACCCATTCCTTTTAGAGCTGCAGGGTTGAGCAGAATATTGCTGTATCTCATCTAGACACATCAGATAAGCATGTACAGGCAAAGGATTTAAGTGTGCAATTATAGAAGTTATGCCCATCACTTCTCCTTTGCTTCTAATTCAATTCCTAAAGTAGAAACACAGGCTTAGCTTTTCTTTCTGTCTTCAAAGAAAGTTCTTGTCTGACTTCGAAGGAAGGTTCCCTCCTCCCACTATTCCTGAATTCCTTATGGGGAAAGCAGGAACAAGCTCTATTTCTGTCTCCTCTGTTATAGCCAAAAAAGCATTTAGGCATGAACTCTCCATATATTTCAGCGGAAGGTTAAGTGTCTCAGGAGAAATTAAGCACCCAAAATTGGTACTTAGTGAGGCTCTGATAATAATATAGAGAAATGCATATTAACATCAACAGTCCTGTCATATGCCATGTGGCCTGATGGTCATGAAACAAGGAAAGCCTTCTTAGCTCACTTTTGTACTCTTCCTTCTCCCAACAATTCATCTTTGTGGATCCAGGCCAGTTTATTTATGAAGTGCCTTTGATCTCGACCAGGATCCCTATATACAATTAAAATATAAACCATATTAATTAAAGCTACATTGTAGCCATAACCCCATGGGTTCATGAAATAAAGAGAAAAAGAGGCAATGAACCTAGCAGAAAGCAAACTGATGTAGACTTACGCTCAGAAGAGCTCTTTTGGCCTGTCAATACAGAGAAGCTCTTTTCATAAATATATATAAAGGATGCAATTGGTTAGAGCTTATCAGGAGTATTGCTTAATCTGTGCAGCCAGAAACAGGAAAGGTGTACACTTTGGCTCAAATGGCCCTCACTTATTCTAGTAAATCTAGTCCAAGATAGTTGCCTAAATAGCTGTCTGAGATAAGTAGGAAGCATTATTCCCTGGAGGTAACTACCCTACTTTGTAAATCCTATAAAGTATGCCCAGATGACCAGTGCAGGCTATTCACCTAACATTTTATAGGCTGCCTACAGAGAATATACATGATTCTTCCATATAATCTCCTTGAAACCCCAGGCTTTCTGTGTGGAATTGGACCATGCATATGCTATGCCCCAGATAGTAATCTAGACAATGTCTTTGTCTTCCCAGCCTTCTAGTTTAGAGTGTGAATGTGTTTAAAGAATGTGTTTCAATATATTTGAAATCTGATTTCAAAAAATCAATTTAGTGAGCCATATCTCCAATAACAAAGCACAAACACTTAAAAGCAATGAAATGAATAGGATCACAAACTGTCCATTGCTACCTCAAAAAATACATATATTTCATCAAGTGTAATGAAATGCATATTTCATTACAGTAGGATGACCTTAGCACTGACTCGAGGAAAAGTGGGTTATTATCTTGATTTCACTAGCAGGATATTTTATTTCAAGGCACATTGCTACACAGGTAATACTAGCAGCTAATTATCTATTGACACCAAAATGCCATAGTAAAACACTTGTGCTATATGCCGCATATTCTCAGGAAGGACAGAAGAATGGTCCCCTTTTACCCAAGATTTATGTCCAGATTCTCCCTTCTGGCTTTAATTGCCTTACATAGATGTGACAACCAATACCTGAAATGTCTACTTCTGGCGCTAGCAAGATGACTCTAATTATCTAAATAACCTATCTACTGTGCCTAAACTCAGTGTATATTTATGGAAGCCCATGTGAAAATCTTCAGCACCTTGACAGGGCAAGTAATGTTGGAAGTGGTAAGAACTAAACAACTTGCAGGACAAGTGTTATAATACACTATGTATATAGTTACATTTTGCAGGTGGTTGCTTTATAAGACTTTGCTGTATTTATAAGACAGTTACTGGTAAACATATGATTTACACGATACATATGTAATTCACTTTGACTTAGAGTTGAAGTGTTGTTTTGCAACAAATTTATTTTACTCTTGGTAAGTGTAATATACCTGCATTGTAGCTGATATAAATACCTATAACTTTACTGTATTTATCTATTTACATATACAGAGTACCAGGTCAAACTTGTTTGTTTATTCTTTAGGCAGTACTAATTTTAGATTGTTAGTAACTATCTTTTTATTTGCTTTAATTAGCTTGGGATCTCACAATATATGACAGCTGCTGACCTCGCTGTTTTGCCTTGTAACACCAAGGTACCTTTAAATACTGTGTTACACTGCATAACCGGAATTTCTGAAGTCAGAGAATTTCCTTTCATTTATTCTTTCATTTAGATAAATATAATATATTTATCAATTTCTTTTATTTAGAAAAATAAAAATAAACTTGGCATGCATCTTTGCTTATCAATATCATAAATAACCTCTATATTCTGGCTGTACTCCACATAGATATCAAAGGCATTTAGCCCTAAGTACTTCATAAACATGTTAAAATACACTCCCTACTGCCATAAAAAACCTGCAGTCTAAAGAGAAAAGACAGATGAGAAAAGGTTGGACAGGCTATTTCACATTGATTTGGTGAAGATGCATCACCTCAAGAGTGTTCCATATCAGCATAGGAGAGAGTATATTTGACATGTCTTGTTTTCTGGACTGCTATTTACCTTCTAGTTAAAGCATAATCATGCCAAGTTATTAATGGTGGGACATGGCATAAGGGGTGGAATAACATGAAAGTGAGCTATTGAGAGCATGCAAATAGGGATATGAAGGGGAGAAAGGAAGAAGCACAAGAGAGTGAAGGCTGGGATAGTGAGCATGAATGAGGTGGAGGGACCTGAACAGGAAGGAACCATGAGGCCAAAGCCACCACCAGCTTAAATTTTCCTACCTCCTCTATTAATAAGATCCATCCTATACTCCTTCTTTGACTCTCCTCCAGACTCCATTCTTGACTAATTTTTTACCTGGACTGTTTAGCATTTGTTCATTTTTCATGTTCCTGTTCTCCTCTTGTACTGTATCTGTCTTTTTTTTCTATCATGTCAACCCTGTTTCTTCACTCTTCTCATCCAATTTGTGACAGTGTTTGCCTTTACTGCTCCTTCATTTCTAAACTTTAATAACCAAACCCTGATTCCGATCTCATGTCCACATGTACAAACCCAGAGCAGCCAGGCTGTAGTCAACCCAGTTTTCATCTTCCCACTAATCTACCTCTGACAAAAAGAAATAAAAATTTGTTCTCATAAATTCAAAAGAATCTGACAAAATTACAATATTTAATCAAATGACTGTTCTCTTTCTTTGAAGCTGATTTAGTAAAGGCCTTGCACCTTGCCTGGCATTTACCCTGAGCATAAATTTCATTAAAATCTAGCACGTGCTTAAGGCCCTTAAATAGGCTCTTCTGCCAACAGTCATCTGTAACTAGTTAGAAACACTTAACCATCCATAACTATCTTTCTGCACTGTGCTCCTGCCTCTATTGCTGCATTATCAATCTTCATTCCTGTCTCTTTGTGCCTGGACAGAAATTGCTTTGATTCTTGAAAATCCAACTCACTCAAATTTATTTTTATCCTCTTTTCTCCTTTCTCGATGTGTAGAAATCATTCTTTCTATCAGCAAGACTCATCAGAAAGCAAAGCAAATGCATATCCTCGGTGTGTCACAGTTGTGTTGAGTCTCTCTTTCTTCAGAGTTTTGTACCTTTTTTTGCCCTAGAAATTCTGTGTGCCTCAAGGGCAATATGAGAATAATGCATGATTTTCACCTGTTCAGTCTCAGGTTATTCAGAAAGATATTATATACATCCCCTTAATGACATCAGCCTCCAAAGTACAAGCACTCTGAAACTACAAACAACAAACTACTACTACTACAAACCATTCTGAAACTATTTGGACTACAAGAAAGTATTTATCCTCTGGTTTTGCTGGATCGGCTGCCATCATAATCAATCTCTTTCTCAAAGGTTTTACACCTCCTCAGGTAATGTTCTCTCTTTACCAGAATTTTCTTGTAAAGCCTCAAGCTCTGTTTTGTTTGGGTTTTTTTTTGGTTCTTTTTTAAGGCTTGCTAGTTCTCTCAGCAAATTGTATTCCAGATCTAGTATCTCATGTCTGTCTTTAAGTAGGATTACTAGCAAAAATAACTTAGTTTGGCTTTAATCTCTATGAATTATCTAAAATCTATTTACACTAAAGCTACCAATGTATTTTCAATTACCTTTTCTTCCAGAAACATTCCCTCATTTTCTATCACTATCTATAAATGCATTTACATCAACAACACAAATGAATTTCAAGAGGCACTGTTTTCCAGTGGCTTTGTTTTGCTGAGTTTCAAAGCAGGACTGGCAACCAGATTTGATGAAGAACAGGAACAAGGCCCAGCAGGTGGAGGCTTTGGGTTGAACCCAATGCAGCAGCTCAGTGCTCTTGGATCCTTGAAATTAGTTACCGTCCTACCTTTCAATCAAAAACAATGAAATCACTCTATGAAACCACTGGATGTTAAGCATATAAATACTGTTTAATTTAGAACCTCTGATCTATTGGAGGAATTTGTAAAGGGCTCCAGAAATCAGTAAAACTAATGAAAAAAATTAACATCAACCATACTTGAGTAAGGCCTGAAAAATAAGAAACTACCCTAGTCAAAAAGTCCTTCAGATTTCTGAGTTGTATGGTACTAGAAACAAGTGAAAATCTTTCATCTAAATATAACTTTCCCTCCACCATCTTCATATGTAAAATTCAGAAGCTTAACTCCACCAGTGGTATCACTGAGATCCTCCTCCCAAACCACTTTCAGAAAAATCCATCAGAAATTGTTGTTGTGTCATTTTCAGTATCAGCATCGCAGCTTCTGTCCACTGAAGATTAAAAGTCTCTTTCAAGCACGGCTTTGAATTAAGTAAATCACAGTAGCAGTCCAGCTACCCCATAATCTCTGCTGCAACACTTTCCTGGCATATTTAAACTACAAATGTACTCCTATCAGCACCATGGAAGCCAGGAAACTGTGAAACTTCTTTGTGACAACACAACTCCTGAGCACAATGAAAGCTGTTAATTTTTAGCAATTCCTTTGTGATATATAGTACTAGTATGGCATTAATATTTTTCCTTAAGGTTAAGCAAAGATGATATTAAACAAACTTCTTTTCATTGTATTATATGTTTGCTGTTATTCAGTTTTATTTTAAAATCTCTTTTTCTGTAGAATATTTATTTCTGTAGAATATTCAGGCTCAAAATGCCTGAAATAGTAATTATTAGAATTAATAACATTACCATATTTCAGTGTATCTTCAGTGAAGGGGGAAATGCCATAATCAGTCATATGTCTTATGTAGTAAAGAATAGAAACAGTTTAAGCTGAATTTAAGTTGAATGTAGCATATTTCACTGGTTAACATCCATTGCTTCTTTTTCATTCACAACTGTACAGAATTTACATGGCCTACTTAATACCTTTAGCGCATTGAATTTAATGATACAAATGCTCTATCTAAACTCCAAAGTTAGCACTGCTGTGAGGACATACACACGAACACAAAAGATCAGATGTTATGGCCAGGATTCATGCCCCTCCAGTTCAGGCTGTTACCTTTACTACTCAATATGCTAAACTCAGAGAACGAAGCAACTCATGAAAGATTCATGTCTTTGGCAGACTGTGTCACCCTCTGCAGGTGACTAACTTCCTCTGTGGGGCAGTTTTATATAGATATTTAATCATTTAAACCTATACCCTAACAGGCATTTTAGCACCTGCCTTCCATTGCAATAAATTTAACAAAAGGCACCTTCATCAGTCAGGCAGTGCCTAGCAAGATTTTCAAAAGCAATGAGACATCTAGGGCAGGATGTAGCTCATCTAACTTCAGGTATCTCCAGTGCAGGTACCTAGAGGCAAGCCGAGCATTCATATTCTGACTACAGCAAATGGATTCCTAATCAGCCACCTCACTAACAACCGCAATGTAATTCCTCTGATCAAATATAGGCACATGGCTCTAAAGCCATGTGTAGATACCTAGAGCATCAACAATGCAAGTCTGCAGGGCTGAACCCATACCCTCAATTTGCATCAAAATCCACACAGAATTTCATCTCCAAAGAGCCAATATTCTAATAGATGCTTCCTCCAGTATCTGAATACTCTTAAGAAATTGGTCCTAGCAGTCCGGCTATATTCCCAGTGGAAAACCCTCTTTCAAAGGAAGTTTAATCAGATCCTGAACACACTAAATAGTGGTAAGTATCAGCCAGTTTGCCCATGCCCATGCCCAAAGTAAACCAAGCTATTCATGCATGCAAACAGGTAACCTTAGAGTCAAAATTAAGCTGAGTCTGCTTTTCAGCCTTCTCAACTGCAAGACAGTAAAATAACCCCTGCATTGGTCTTCTGCTTCTAGACAGGAGTGACTTTATGGCTACCTAGCAGCATTCTCATTAATGCAGGCTAGAGTTTCTATGTATTACTTGTCTTCTGCATCAATTTTTCATTTGCACTTTATTCATAGAACTCCTTACCTATGTCCTTGAAGTGTTATCTTCTTCAAATGACTAAACAGCATTACATTAAGTACATCAATAAAATATCTTTGGGAAGCAAAACAAGACTTCCATCTTTTTCAAACTATTCCTATCATGAATAATGCCAGATCCTTTAGTGAGTAGGAATGTAGTGTACTAAAAATATGCTTATGATCTTGGATACTCCCTTCAGAAAAGATGTATATCATAAAACATAAAGCTGGTTAACTGTGGAAAAAAATCAAGCTTGAAACCTATTTTTTACTAGAGGTTAATTAAGCAGACACTGAATTAGGAATATTATGGATTCTTTATCATTTCAAATTCCTTATTAGAAAAATATCTATCTTTCTCAAAGATAGCCACTATCTTCTTAGCAAGGTCCAGTCTTGATATAAAATTGTCTTGTAAAAATTGTAGCTTGCATTATGGAATTAAGACTCTTCAGCTCTTCAGCTCTTCAGCTCTTCAAATCTGAAACTTCCTCTGATTTAGACCTTGAACCAAAGCTCACTGCATTCAGTGGGAAGCTTTCCTTAGAATTCAAAGGAAACCTCCCTACAAAACAGCTATAATATGCAAACAAACTTTTCAGGATTCTTGATGGCTGAGATGGAAAAATAAGGTTCTGTTTACCCTTGAAAATAGGATTTACTTAGTGGAACTGAAGCCTTATATCTGCATTGGCATGAATTTCACACAGGCAGTTTTCATGATTGCTGTCTGTTACACTGAGTAATACAGTACTATGTAGGTTTCACAGTGGAAAAAGGAGAAAATAGTTGAAGTTAACAGCACAGCATGAAATTTCATTTCTTTCTTAGTGTTCTGCCCTTAAAGTTAAATAAGTAGAGGCATGTATAGTATGCAATCATGTTATTTCCTAATTTCCTAATTATATGACTAATTTACTCTTTTCTTAAGCCCCTAAATCAACTTACTGAAGATATGAAGGCTGGCTTAGAGAAACAAGCAAGATTTGGCCTTTAAATTACTTTGGGTTTATTATTCTGTATTTTGTATTTTTTTATTATTTGTAGTTTTTTAATTTGATTTACAGCTTTTCATATGCAATAGGTCTGAGAAAACATTTTTAACTTCTCTGAAGATAATCAGGCTTTCAAAGGCACTGGGTTTCCAGCTCTTCTTTTAGCTATTACTACAACAGAGATAAAACTTGCAACTTACTACCAGATCCAGGATATATAATATTTGGGGCATACAATCTTTATAATTTCATTTCTTTGGACCTTCTTCTCTTACCATAACTCACTACATTGCTGATATTTTTCTCAATGAAAGCCATATCTGGTTCCAACTCTTGGTAGATTCCTAAGTATGTAGAGAAAGAGGTTATCAAATATATTGATATTGATAAAATATTCATTTTTCATGTTTATTTTTATTGGTATGTCTAACAGGACTATATTTAAGCCATAGTTTAACTGTGGTGGAAGAGAAATATTTTAATTCTATTAAGCTAATTAGCAATTAAATGCTAATGCAATTCCTAATTCTTGCTAACATTTCACATTGCACTTCAGTTACTATGATCTTAAGCATAGTTACCTAACTACAAGCTAAAATAGCTAGAAAGGACATTTTCATATAAAGTTCTCTGTGACACCACAAAGTACTTCACAGAATATGGACACACAACCAAAGGTACTTGCCAAATATAGTAATAGACCAAGGTTTGATCCTTAGTCCATCAAAAACACACCAACAAACAGGTCTTATATGTGAATTTTATGTAGCCAAGCCATTGTTTAGCAATACGAGAATCTTACACTGTAGGGTTCAACCACACTGTAATCAAGAAACTTTAACAGATGTAGAACTTTAAAATCTACCTCATATGATGCCTAAGATGCTACATTTACCACACTAAATATCATTTGACACACTGCAAGTCATATATCTCTTCTCTAATTATCATATATTTGTGCTCCTTAGATATCCTTTTCCTCTTCCCTGCATGTCGCATTCTCATTTTCCATGCACTTAACCCAGAGATTTACTTCTCTTACTGTCTTTAAAACAACTCTAGTTCTGATCTTTGAGTAATAACGTTAAGTAAAAACAAAACAAGGGTCAACAAGGCACAAGCATATCTAAAAGTATATCTTACACACCAATGTCCAAATCACTTTTGTCGTTCCAAGCCCATCCAGCCTATGCATAGCTAAAGTATCAGTTAAAGGGCAGCTCCACAGGTGACAACAGCCAGTAGGTAGGGGCTACTTACCCACACTGTCATCATCAACAGATAATACAGAATTCATTAGCAATGAATTCTAGATGGTCTAAATCATTCAATTTTTAACAGTGATCTTACCTCTGCCTTTCTGACTGCCTTCAAGGCCTCCAGCACATTGCCTTGGCAGGCAGACGTACTAAGAATTACAATAAACCAATCTGAGGAGGTCATGAGAACATGAATCTAATGAATCTAGGCTAATAATTACAGCTCATTTAATTACCTCTGAGATAAAGCAGGAGCCGTAATTTTTTTTATAATTGATGTTGCTGACATCTTTGTACCTTTTAAGTTGTATTAGTTGTAAAACCTGCCATGTTAATGTTGAAGTTGATAAAAATGTCACAAAGTAAAGCAAAGATAATGGAACAGGAGAGTCTCTAAATGTCAAATAAGTATAAAGGTATTGATAGATAGATACTTTACTGCCTTTATTCTGCACATGAGCTCTGCAATAAATGTACAACATGTGTGAGGAAAGAAATTAGGAGCCACTGGCTGAAACACTGCCAAGACTTTGTTTGGTCAGATTTTCTAAATGTAATTTTAATTTTTTATGCTTGCCTTAGGCCATTATCATGAAAGCAGGTGCATTAGACTGGACACTTGATGGAGGAATCTATGTTATTATACAGACATCCACATTAAAGTATTGTCTGGCTTCAGGCCCCAAACCCAATAAACGTATAATTACAAGGCAACTTAACATATAATTACAAGGCAACTTAATTCACATAAATTGCCTTATTGAAGTTTTGTATCTGCCACACTAGAAATTTCAAAAACAGTTCCGTTAACAGTTGAAAAAAAAACCCTCACTCAATAATGGACTTTTCATCATATAAAGCATTGATTATTCTTTCTCCACGGACTGATCCTGCACCATCACAGCCAATGAGGATTTTACAATCAACGAGTGTTTAACTTCAGCAGGAACAGGAGCAGGTCTTCTGTGCCTAATGGACCTTGAAATTAACACAACTTCTTTATATTTTTGCTTTTGCTCTGGCATTTCCAGTGCCAGCACAGATTTAGAACCTATGTTTCTAGCTCACCCCTTCTCCTCCTGCTGGATCTTGTGCAGGAAGGCTAATGCCAGTCTTACACAATAGGAATAGCTTTTTCTGTGTATTTGGTTGTATTCATACAAAAAAAAGTAATGTCTGTTTTAGTCAATAATTTAGATTTCTTATCTCCTCAAATCTCCTCAGGGATTTGGCCTTCAGCTCCAAAGGAACCTATCTATAATCTAGGAGAGCTCAGATCTTGGCATGCTGGGAACAGTGGTGCTGGACTGAGCAGTGTAGCAGGCTCCTTCCCCTTGGGGCATTGACTTATGCTTTACTGAGAGGAAGCCCAGAGGGCTCTAGTCCTCTGTGTTTCTTGCTGCCCAGGTCCTCTTTCCCTGACAGACCTGGCCAAAGACCAAGGAAGGAGGCAAGGTTGCACCACAGGCAGAAAATCACTGCTCTGTACAGCTACCCTGACAGAATTCTATAGGTTTGTTCACCCGTGGAAGGAAGAGAAGACTGTGTATCTTAATTGTATGTCCTATAGCTTAAAAAGTTACTTGAAATTACCCCGGCTATGTAAGCTGTGGCCTTTTCTAACTGCCCTGTGGCCTTTTCTAACTACGGTATCGTCTAATATAAAAACAAATAACCAAAATCCGTATTTATTACTTGAAAGATCATGTGACAGGTCAAAGTGAACCGTCATTCCACACTTCACCAAAACGCAGAAATATCTACACACTACCCAATATAAAAATATCCTCTCAAAACCAGACCTGACCATGTTTTTCATTTATAGGACAAAAAAAAATCTTCTTTGAGAAATCATTTTAGAATTACATTATTTAAAACTTAAAATTCAGAGTACTGTGTTTTTCCCTGTCATTTTCTGAAATGTACTCATTGTACAAATTTAATTCTCTTCTCAAGAGAAAAGATGAAATTTCTCACTGTTTATGGTCCAATGGGCAGCATGACAGGTTTTTGTAGTTTCACACAAGGTTTACTACAAAACTTAGCAAAACAAGAGGAACATAGATCCAGAAATTAATGTGGACATAGAACAGCAAAAACTGAGTAAACAGCATCCTCTGGTATTACTTACAAAAAAAAAACCCTTTTGGAAACCACAGTATTCCAAAAGAAAAGAAGCAATAAACTGTTTACCTTCATACCTCTTTGATCTTGGATTATATAGACAACAATCACAGAAAAAAAATATCCTCAGGGAAGAAAAAAAAAACATTAAAAGGACTGTACACCTTGTTCACCTTCAATCCTCTTGACAGACTAATGCATTTTCTGACAATAATAATAGAAAAAAAAAGAAAACATCTGTATGCCTCAATTAATAACCTCATATAATTGATCTAAGTAACCTAAGAAGTCTTATTTAGATACTGCCAGCTCTCTAGTTGGAATATAACAATTTACAAGGCTTTTTTTATTGTGCTGATTAGCTAGAGTTACTGTAAGTTCAGTTATGGTGACATGATTTTGAAAAAGCAGAGGACTGATAGGTCCCATAAGACCTTGAACCAAAGCAGCAATAAAGTTTGTGGCTTTTATATGGCTTCCTGATTATATTTGTATTTCTTTTTTACAGTTTGTAGTGTATCAGCTGTCTTTGAAATCCATGCAACAGATCTTATGATTACTACAAATTTAAGACCTTCTTAAGCAGAAAAAAAACAGACCTATGAGACAAACATGGAAATAAGCCTTACGCTTGAAAATACTCCAAATCATTGAACCCTTCAGTCAGTTCTCTTCAGTCAGTTCAAATATATCTCAGACAAGGTGACATGGTATTAGGACTATGCAATTCTTCACTCTCAAAACTTAGGAGTATCTGCATGACATTTCTTAGGAAAAAAAGGAAAGTCAAAGTAGAGGAGGGGAACAAAGGAGGTAGCTAAGAAGCATAGAGGAAATAATCCATGGGCAGAAGGTATCTATGGAGACAATGGAGATGAGGAGACAATGCTAAGTCTCTCAAGCTCAGTCATATCTACTGTCTACACAGTTCAGTTGCAGATGCTGGTCTCCAGAGCAACAAGAGCTAAGCACGATAGCCCAGTCTACCAGCACAGATATGATTCTTGCCAGTTCTTCCTAGCAGGTGATTTATCTAAGTGAGCTCTGGACATTTACAGCATAAAGACTATCATGGAAAGAAAATTTATCTGACATATTTTACCTGAACATTTTAGGATTAAATGCATGCACATATGCTGGAAGCATGCCTTTTTCTACATTGGTTTTAGAAGAAAACTTCTACAAGAAAACTTTCAGAGAGGCTTTCATGTGGACATCCACCCTGCATGTCTGCATTTGGTCAAATGAATCCATTTAGGCTATACACATGAATCAAAGGCACAACCTGGCTTCTGACTATGCATGGGCACAAAAAGTTAATGGTTTCATGTGTTTAAAATGCTCCCAGTATACTCCTTAGTTACTTTCATGAATGCCCCATCCTGCACAAAGTGACCAAGAAGTAGCAGTTGGCCACAGACAGGTGGAGTTAACTGTTCAAATGTTTAAATATGTGATATTTAAGCTTGTAATTAAAGTATAGAGCTAATATAAAAAAAAAAATGCAGGTTAGATTGAACACTAATCCTGGAAGCAGTAGGAAGAGAATGGTTGCATCACACCTTGCAGTTGAACTCCTGAGGTAGAAATAGGACACACAGCAAGGTGAGGACAAGAGAGAAAGATCTGGAGACAGACACTAAATGGGGAGGAAACACATTCAAATAATGTCTACTGCAGCAATCCAGAAATAGCTAGTATTAAACCATTGTGCTGTTTCTTCACCTTCCAGCAGCACCTGGGCAGTGTGAAGAACATGCAAAAGTTCTCACAGTTTTTCTTTTTATCATTTCCACAGTTGCCATTTTCATTTTGTAAGCCAAGACTTGGTCTGCTTTCTTTATCCTATTGAAGATTTTCAACACATATAGAACTGCTGCTACTTGCTCTTAGCCTCGCAAGGCTCATCTTATCCTAGTCTAGATATCTCAAATAGACAGAGTGTTTCAGTCTATTTCTCTTTTGTTATCAAAAAGAGAGCCAAGAATGGTATTTCACATTTTAGGGCCTACTTTGTATATATAGAGAGGAGTGAAATGAAGACCAGTAATTTTCTTTTTTCCACAGAAGAACAAAATCTTTCCTACCTTAAACTATTTTAAATGGTTAACACAGTTTAAAAAGAAGAATCCTAAAACATGAGAATCTTCATCATTCCTCCTCTGTGCTCCAATACCTATCTTAGGGTGTACAAATGCTTGAAGATAAGTGAATATAGGTTTTTTTTTTTTTTTTTCTGAACATGAATGCTTTCTCAAATTACAGTCTTAGAAAATTTAGAGATCTGCCTATGAAGAACATTTTGAGGTTCTGTAAAAATAAGGCAGCACTAGCATGGGGAAGACAGTAATTCAGTAGGACACAGCACCATTATCCTATAGTTCATGGCTGAAGGTGCCTAACTTTCTACTTAGATGCTATTCTGAGAGGCAATTTGAGGTAAATGCAGGGTAGTTTTCTGATATAGAATTTAACAGCTGTACTTGCTTTGCATTTTGATTTGCTTTTATTTCTCTCTCAAAGTGAACAAAATGTGTTGAAAATCTAGAGAAATGCATTTTCCTTGACATTCCATATCCTGTGCTTTGCCTTCTTTCTCTCCCAGGCTTGCTGTTCTCAGCTTCCCCAGCTGCATCTGATAATTCTCATCTCAAAAAAAAAAAAAAAGAAAAGAAAAAGAAAAAGAAAAAAGAAAAAAGAAAAAATCTCTGCAAAAATAATATACTAATTTTCATGCCAAAACCAAAAGAAAAATAAGTAAATGAACAGCTGGACTATAGTAAATGGCTTTTAACTAGTTTAAGGGAATTTTTTTATACAATCTTCTGTAAGTATTTCCTCCACACCTGCAACAGCCAATTTCTCCTCCGTCTTCTCTTCCATTCTGACTAAGGATGATGATAACATGGGATCCGGCTTTATCAGTTAATCTGGAAAAAAAAATACTACTATGCAAAAATCAGTTATTTCTACTTTTTGATTTGTCATCCTCTTCCCTTTTCTGTGATAAAAAAAAAAAAAGAAAAAAGACTCTACTGAATCATTGTATCAGAATAATAAAGAATTTTGGTGTGAGGAAATGTTTTTTTTCAAGAGTACTACAAAACCAACCTTTATTGCAAAGGTTATTTTCATTAATGTTAATGTAACTCTGGAAGCTCTTTCTTACATAGAGGTCAACGGCAAGAGGAGGGGTGATCTATGTATCTCTAAAGAAGCATTTTGGGATTTTCTTTTTTTAAAATAGCCACTTGTATGACATTATTTCAGCATATGCATGACTGTACCATTCATATCATTCTTATTAAGGGATGTAAAATATATTCTACATCTACACCCACTGCTACTGGATTAGGATTCAACACCTACCACTTTTTTCCCTTCAGTATATACTGTACTTGTTTAGGTTTCATCCATTGAAATGTTTTTAAATATGAGTGGGATTAAGTGCATTTCTGAATGATGTAAAAAATAGCAGGCCTTCAAAGTAAAAAGTGTTCTAAATTCTGATATCAAGATAGCAACATGTTATAAAAAGTTAATTAATTATGTAAAAAATTAAAATATTTTATTGACCAAAACCAAGTCTGACCTTTGACAATTACAGCAAACCATGACCACTGGGTATGTCTGGAGATAATGCATCACAATATTTACCAAAAACAAAGCTTATACAACCCATACTATTTTTCTCTTCTTTTACATACCCTGCCACTGAGCAGCATGAATACTGTTTCTTCTCTTGTTAAATTACTCAAACAATGAGACAAGAGTATCAGCTCTGATAATTAAACAATTTATCACAAGTGTTTGCCTTTTAGATGGAATATTTTAAGAGATAGACAAAAAATGGATTCATTAAAAGCTGCTTGCCTGTAGGACCCAAATAGTAGAGGTGTCTTTATCTTGGATGCTGTATAACTGACTGACATTTTAGCAGGCTTCATTATTCACATTTTTCAGGAAGTAAATAAATCTTACAGCTATTATGCTAATTTACTCTAGAGGTCATGAACTACCATTGCCTTCTGGAATATTATAACGAAGTTTGTATTAGACAATGGTAAAAAACTATCCCCTCTATTCAATCTCTAACACTCAGACATTTTAATTTCTACTGTATTTTCCTGGGATTTCACAAGATGGAAATTTACTGCAGTATTAAAGATATGCAAGTACCTGTACATATTACATACATTCATATTTCATATTTTTAGATCTGATAGCACTGGTGAGACAACTAATAGCAGAACATTAAATGCAGATCTTGATAAATTCACTGGGTTTATCTATGGGGCTTCTATATGGTTGGCACCTTGGGCTGTGAAATGTCTGAATGTGGTTGGGAAATGCAACCTTCTTAGATAGAGGGTGAGAGATTGCTGCTGACATCAGTTATCCTCTGCCAAAAGTGGAAGTCCTGGCAGCTATATTTAACAGACCAGATATTGTCTTTGGTGTAGTCATTAGCAGTTACTCATCTGCAAATTCCTCTGTAACTTTTTTTGCAGGAGAAAGAAGAAAGGGATTTAGCTGCTTTGTGTATGAAAGAGGATGGGTATGGAGGGAGCCCTGAAATTCTCTGAGTTTTCTTGTGTCAAAAAGAACTGTAGGAAGCGAGTGGCAGGATTCCCACTTATTTCAATGGGTCTGGAGCAGAGCCTACCCAAGGGCAGACCGTGCTGCTCACAGTTGCCAGCAAGTGCCGAAATGTGGCTTGAATGCTGCTGAAAACCTGGCAAGTCCTGAAAAGGCCTCCTGACAGCAGCACAGCACTTGATTTTATTTACTTCTTTGTCTGCTCAAGGTGTTTTCCAGGACTGGTTTGTCTCATCACTTTTGTCAAATGTGGGCTTTTTGTTTGTTTCTTTGTTTGTTTGCCTTATCTTTGATAGCTTGCCTTTGGAAACTGAGAAATTGCATTTGGAAAATACAGAAGTGAATGGAATTGAGAAGTGTGTTTGAGAGGGCAGTAATCATCTTTTGTGGGGATCCTCTTGCTTGCTTTCTTTTGCATGTTTTCCTCATTCTTTTGCATGGGCTGGGCGGCAATCAGCACAGTCTCCTACTACCAATTTTTGTCAATTGTTCTGATTTACAAATGATACCAGGGAGAGCGGTTTATTTTGGAAAACACTTCTGAAAACTTAGAAGATACTATATTTGATTAAATATTTGAAAATGTCAATATCATTTCATAAGAATTGAAGCAAGACAGGGTTGTGGGGTATTTTCCCCAGAATGTGAGAAATCATAACAGATAAAGTCCACCTTATCATGACTTCAGCAATTTATTATTACGACTTATCACTGTAATGCCATCAGGTCCCAGCCTTATCCACTACCAGCTGAATCAACTATCATTCTTGATAAAAGAATTTCCCAATGTTTCAGGCTTCAATATAGAGGATTTCAACAAGGAAATAGTTCCCTGATTTCACAGTAAGACCTTTGTTAGTGTGCATATTTTATAATTGCTACACATTCCTGTAGCTCTTAGTGAGTTTGTTAAATTAAACCAGTAGGTGCATCTGACACTGGCCAGATTCTCCAAATACTGTAATGAATCTTAGCAAATGAATGCATGCTAGAGAATAGTCTTTAAGTTACGGAAATTATAAACATGCAATATTGTGATGTTTCCTCTCTAAGGAAAATTATCTATTTCTCCTAAAAATGCTTCTTATACAGTGAAAACAAATTCTATCCTGAAATATTTAATCAAACTATTCAAATCAGACTAGGGAAACCAAGAGTAAGAAGTAACACTAAAAAAAAAAACCAGAATGCTTTTAATTCTGCCCTGGGATCTTCCATCTTTCTGTCCTCCTAATATGCCTAAAGTCCTTTTTCCTATTAGCCACTACTTGGCGGCTAGGAAAGCAAAATTATCTCCCTTTTTTGACCCTTTGCAAAAATAAGATGTCTCCCACTCTTGCCTAGGGTCAGCTTCTGTCTGCATATTCATTTTGTGCCATCTTTCAGGTCCAATTTTTCCTAATGATTATGTTTCATCTTCAATTAGATAGGAATTTTTCAATATCATTTAACAGAAATTCCAGGGATGAAGGTGCTTTGGATTTTAGTTTGTTTTCCTTTAGTATACAAAAAGGGAGTCTAGTTCAATTCTTGTGAACACAGACCTCTTGCTCTGTTAAAAAGACTTGTTGGAGCAAGTACCTAAGATGGAACTAGAGTGGTTCAGACTGAATATAACGAGAAACTTCTTCAGCATGAAGATAGTGAAGGAGTGGAGCATGTGCACTCTTCATCAAATGAACTTTTCAAGACCACACTGTGGATATAACCCTGATCTCACAGCTGATCCTGCTTTGAGAAGGTCAGACTCAAGACTTCCTGAGCTTCTTTCCAGCTCATATTATCTTTTAATTGTATAATTCTATTGCCTATATTGTTTTAGGATATAAGTGGTATTCTAAAGAAGGTAATAGCCTTTCACTAAAAGGATTGAAGATAAGTCTTGTGTTTAACTGTATATGTTAACACTGAGGTTTAGGTTATGCATAACTACATCGTATAACACAAAAGTATCTACACCCGTAGAATGTAGAAGAAGAATTGATAAGGCTTCTTATTGTGAATACACATGACTCAGTGAAGGTTAAGCAAAAAAAGATCATTTGGACGCTGTTTTCTTTTCTATTTTTTGTCATGACAGATTATTTCCCTTCTTTTCAGACTGGCTTTCAGATATGCTTCTCCTTCTGCTAGTGTATTAGATGTCCAGGATTGTGGAAATGTTGAAAATATAGCCCAATTCTCCATATAGAGTTAGATCCCTGATAGTTGGAGAGATGGACATCCTGTTTTCTTACTTGGGATAGAACATTTCACCAAAGTGAAACAAAAATAATGTTCATATACTCCCTGTCACTTCCTCATCAGGTCTTTTCATCAGGGCAGACATTGCTCTATCTGCCGGGCTCATTATACATCCAGTGAGTTCCCTTCTACTTTTCTTTGAATGACATTGCTCTGGGCACATGAGTCAAAGTGCCACTGCATTCAGCTGACAGACAAGTAGCACTATTTCACTTCTCACTTTCTGGCTCTGGCTGTTTTCTCAGGGTTTGCACAGGCAGCCAAAAACTAGTCAAATAGGTATTCAAGCCAACTCCTAACATATGAATTGGAAGCCATTACAACAGGGGAAACCTTTGATTCTGTTGGTAGATTGGAAGTTCTTCTCCTCAAGTGTCTGAGGTAGTACATCTACAGCCAACGAGTGAATGACATCAGTTTACACCATCTGAAGTATTGGCTTTGACAGGGCCGCTTCATCTCCAAGGGTCAAACCTTGTATTAGAAACAGAGGAGCAGAGAAAATAGCTGAGATCTCTATTCATTTTTCCAAGCAGCAAGTGCAGTGTCAAGTGTAACACCTGTTTAATGTCAGTAGAGGATTTCAAACCTCAAAAAAAATTGAGGACTTCAGTAGAGTCTTCAATATACTAGATTTTACCATGAGGTCCCTAACTTGTTTTCTCCATACACTGTATAGAGAATTTAAATTGTGACTCAAAAGGATATTGGAGAAAGAGATGTACTCAGTTCACTCTTAGGAGTCATTCAACATGGACGTTTGAATTTCAATAATGACATTTGATTCACTTTGGTTTAGGCCTCTTTATCAGGAGACAAAAGGAATCACTGTTTTGAAGTGTGATAAAAGTATCAGTGAGATTTGCCAAAAGAGCCTTTGCCTGTATCATTTATTTACCTGATAATAAGTGGTATTTGAAAAAAGATCATTTTGCATTAATCTTACAGGAACAAGATTTCAGAGTAAACCTATCTTAGAATTCACAACAGGGAGCTACTTGTATAGCAGAACTCACCATCATCTGCACTTCCTTTGATGGGTTGACAAGGCAGAGCAGTCTCGGAGCTCATGATCTAGCATGAACTGGAAGATACACTCCAAAAGGCAGCTAACAGCTAGCAGTCATCCGGTTCAGGGGACTGGACTAGAGCTCATCCAAACTTTGTCCCTGCCTTGTCCCTATTTCCCCAAAAGATGCATAGTGCCAACATAATGTACTCAGCACCACAATGTTTTGCTGTGAAGGTCTATTCTATTGGTCTATATTACTTCCTAAGAGAGATACAGCCTCAGCCAATTTGCCTTTAGCATCTGGCAAATGGGAAGATACACAAGCAAAATAGTGATAAAGTCACCAAAATGCTGTAAAATAGATTGAAAAAGTGAGAAAATGTCATCTCCTCACCTCCAAAGTATCATTTACTATGCTGCTTTTTTCTTTGCACCAGAAGTAAATTTGCAATTGAGGCATATGCCTTTCTCAGACAATTATGCTGGGTATTATAAAAATCATTATTACTGTTGTTGTTGTTAATAATAATTATTGTTTGGGTTATTGTTAAACTCTTTGAACTGTCTGCCAAGCCTCCCTCTTGGGGAAAAAAAACATAAAAGCATCCTGAAGGCACGGTTTCTTTGAACTGATCTCTGGAGCTTTCATTTGGTGCTGAACGTAGCCTCCCATCTGAAGTTACTGAAAAATAAGCTCTCATTTTGTGCAAAGTGTGCTCTTAATGCATAAAGATGCTTACTTTACTGTATCACTGACCCACAACATCAAGGGACAAGCAAATTAGATAATCTTGCCATGTTTATTGGTCTCACTATATGCTTTATTGGACATGAAAATTTAAGTCTCTGAGGAATCATGAAATTTTAGAGTGTTTTTAGTATACATGAAAAAAAAAAAACTCTTTCAAGTTTATGCTTTAAGATTGCCAAAAATGTGTCACATGAGCACAGTGTGTCAGTGTAGGGCTCTATTGTATCACTTTTAATTAGAACAGTATTTTTTAACAGTCAATGAAATGTGCCTGTGAATGTTCTCTGCCACTGAGACCAGCCAACAGAGAACATGCTGTATCTATGTTCGCACGTTCAGTCAGATTTAACTCAAGGTGGCTAAGTCATCTACTAGAAAAGGCTCCAGGAGCCAAGCCAGGCCTGGGAAATGTTTGGTAACGAGTTAGCTGCGATAGGCCGATAGCAGGGTAGGGATGACAGGATTCACAGCCACCCTACCATACCTGGCAGCTGTTCCAAACACTTTTTAATTTACCAACACAGATAAAATCTAAGAATCTCGCTACCTCATTGATTAAACCAAATACTACCTATTGTCATCCAGGTTTTACTGTATATAAAGTCCTAAGGGAAAGACATGGACATACATAAAGGTGAGCAGAATATACTGGATTG
>JAUBOD010000038.1:3270790-3299363 GCA_032353885.1 Nothura maculosa | reverse complement strand
TTAAAAACGTTACCCTCAATGATGTGTGCACTTAAAAAATCCCAAAATATGCATTTCTCTATCTACTCTAATGCTACTGTTAGGATCAGGCACGATCCTTAAGCAGGTTTGAAATGGATGGGGCTGACCTTCTGTGACCATCTGTGCCAAAGCCATAAGCAACCATGATTTCTCAAACGTCAGCTACTTTTATTGAGTATGCAGAGACTGGTTTCTGATGAGAAAGCAAATTCCTAGTCACAGTGTTGCATTCTAGAAGGTGTTTTGTTTCATTTATTGCTCCAATTTATGTCAAGGGCTTCTAAATCTTTAGATTTATGCCCCCTTTGTACATTGTGCAATAATCCAAAGGAAAAAAATCCATAATTGATTAATAATATATACTCGGTCCTATTTACCTGCTATATTTACTTACATTGAAAGAAATGGATATCTGAAGCTTGATTTCAAGTACTGCAAACAGAATTTTCTAAAACACATGAGAAGATTTATTTTTAGCAAATTTGATAGATTAGCAGAGTAACTTGTTAGGATTTGGACCAGGATCTTGGCCCTGTGAAAGTGTTTCATGCTGATTTGGTCCCATAAGGAAAGCTCAACACTGTTGCAACCAGCCATTTCTCTACTTTACTTGCAGCTGCTCTCACAAGCTGCAGCAAAAAATAGCACGAGCTAGAAAAGTGTTGATGGAATATTTCTACTCTCTTGAGTTTCCCAGTTTTCTGAGCTTATTGGTGAGGCTGCTTCAGGTCATAGCACAGTTCTGAGCTACCACGTAGCATAGGGAGGCCTGGGACATCTATGGGGACACAGTGCAAGCCCATGCTGGGGCATTAGGATGAAATCCTCAGCTGGAGGAGCTGAGTGCTCTGGGCTCAGTGCCACATAGACCAATATCCTCTGCCACTTGCAGCCCAGGGTCTCTGCAGCACACCTCCTCATGTGGTGAATCTTCCCATGCGCATGTGTCACAGAAATGTAAGCACAGTGCTAAAGCTGCTCTAACTTACCTCTGAAGTTTGCAAGGTCCAGCAGCAGGTCATTGTAAAGGATGCTGATGTCCTAGACAACTAGGAAACTGAGGAATAAACTCACAAAAGATTCAACATAATTTCTGATAAATTGTAACTGGTAGATGCTTGGGGAAAAACAAACAACAACACCAAAAAAAAAACAAAACAGTAAGACCGAAATGGAATGATCTCTCCAAAAGTCTTAAGCATGACGAAGTTGGAGAGAAAATGTAGACTTAAGGATAGGAACATACTTAAGATATCCTCATCCTCAAGAATTTATCTTCTTCAAGATAAATTGACATCTACTGCAATGCAGCAATGCTTATTTGCATGACTTTCTGATTCCAGAAACATAACATTTTCAAATTTGGTTGTGAGATCGTATTTTTGGTAGAATTGATAGTAGCATGGGAAACTAGGCAAGCCATGCAAACCAGATGAAACATACCCTGAGGAATTTAACAGAGAACTTCACCTTACAGACACATTTTGAAGAATAGTATTCTAAATATTTCTGCGAGAAACTATCTGTGAGACTATGTCCGCTTCCACACAGAAAAGGAAAAATGCCTCAGCAATAAAAACACTGCAGTGCTTGATTAGGCTGTTCTTTGGTCCCTGGCTGGGACAAAAAGCTCCAGGAAAAGAGGTGCCAGCCTTAGCTGATTCAGTCTCCTCTTAACAAGCTGCTGCTGCTGCTGTTTCAGATGACAGAGCTGTGTCTATGTCTGCTGGTGACAGCAAAGGTGACTGAGGAGGGGCTAAAAATATGAATACCCAGGGGGAACATGCTGAGCACTTACTCTACCCATCCCTCCAGGGAAGCTAAAATCACTACGAATTGATCTAAAAGCTCATGCTGAAAGCAAATGACAGCAATAAGTGGACAGAGCAAGTCCAAAGGCCTGACAAGACCCTAATGAAAGCATTCAGACCTTGTTTTAGAGGCAAAATGCAGATCCAGGTTAGGGGCAAGAACTGTAAGAGAAGTGGAAATAGGTGTTGAGGAGACAGGAAAGATGACCAGAGGAAAGGCTGCAGCAGGTCTCAAGAGGCTTTTCCAGATGAGAGTTGCAAGGCTTTAGCCCTATAACAAAGGAGCTACTACAAGATAGCTATTTAAATATAGATCCCTCTGTTTTTCCTGAAGCAGTGCCTTCCATATTTAGGGCAGTACACTCTTTGACATGACTTGCAGATGTTAGCATCTTTTTAGTGGCTATATATGAAGGGAAAAGAAAAAAAAGAGAAAACAAGAATAAACCATTTGAAAGAACACATATGGTTATGAAATAACACAGTCATCTACTCTATTTCCTGGATCTGTTTAAGGGTCATCCTCTAGATATGAAAAACATAGGGTCATTGACCAAGTCCAATATTATGTAGAAAATTGTTAAGATCCGATAAAGGTAAAGCAGAAGTGCCATAAGCATCATATTTACCACAAAGTCTATTAGCAGTGATATCAGAGAGCAGCTTCACCAAGCAACCAGTATTCAGATTATTCAGAGTACAGTAGTGGAAGAGCTGTAGACACCAAACCAGCAATGGTGCAGACAGAAGCTCTAGAAACGGAAATTGCCCAGTTTTGTCTGCAACAGTAGATGCTATCTCATTGTACAATTATAACTTGTTCAAAAAAGCCTGTCTCAATGTAAGTTTTTATTTGGTACTAGCAAAGGTGAAAGACTTTCTAATGTAATAAATAAACCATAGAGTCCTAATGGTCTCCAAAAGTCAAGCTGGCTGACCCACAGGCTTGGGAAACGCATCACAGGTAGATGATACTTCTCAGATTCTTCCAGGACACTGTTGCCTGGAAAGATAATATTCATTTAAGTCAACAGACTCAAACTTTTTATAGAAATAGACTATGCTTGCATCACAAAAATCAATTTTTGGAAAAAAAATGAGGAAAAAAACGGTAGACACCACATTCCAGAAAACAATATAAAATTGAGATGCAGATGCCAAAGTAATGCATAGAAGATGAATTGGCATCTAATAAATTCCATTGATAAATTCTTCAAACATATCATTATAAGATAAGACACAGCTCTCTGCATACCATTAATGGTGGTCAAAACTTCAAATCAGGCATTGGTTTCATCAAAGGCATAAAAGGTAATAGATTTCCATATAATGAATGCATTTCTATTCATTAAATTCTGCAAGTAGAGAAATAATGAGTAGTGGCAGCGCTCATTATCAGATACTGATATTTATAGAAAACACCACATTGTGGGAAAATAATATAGCACAAATCAATATGTATGAAGGACTGTTTTCCTATAAATAGAGAAAAACTTTTATTTTTTATCATGAGTTCTTTGTTTAATTATATGGTTTTGCATTTTAATCAACATAAATGCACTGTTTGTTAGCGGCTAAGAAACAGAAGTGTTTTCCCCATTATTCCTTTGAGGAATGAACTCTCATGTTGCTAACTGTATCTTCCAGTGCAGCATATATACATTCTGTATTGTATTTACTCTTTGCTTTGGTGTTCATGAAAATGATCTTTGGTTCATCCAAAAGAAAACAGCAGTGACTTTAATACCTGGAGTCTAGAGAAAAATATTTTCAGGGAGAAAGAAAAAAACAGAGGCAGGGGCATTTTGAAGAGAGCAGGCTTGAACTTTTTACTCTTCCTGGAAAAAAAAAAAAATGATTGAAAGTGACCCTTAGGTAACTATGATCATCCAAAGTGAAAACAAGATTATTCAATTAATACATTACGCACTACAAAAATGTTAGGCCATATCATGGGATTTAAAAGCTTATATTCAATACACACAGATTTAATATTCATGCAAGTAAATCCTGTGGGTGTAGAGTAAAACACAAGCCATAGTATTTAATGAGATTCCCTATCTGAAAAATGTGGTTATGGCTAAACCGCCTCTCCTCTACAAGAAATCTAATATTTGATTTAGGTTAATGATGCCTCTTCTCAAATTAATCTTGTGTCTTTAATTATTCAAATCTTCAGCATTACTGAAACCATTCTAATTATTCCCATTGCTCAGTGGTATTAGCAAAAATTATTCGTAAATTTAAAATCACTTTAATGGGGGCCATATTACTCTCACACTCATTTGACTATTTAAGATTTCACCTCTGAGACAAAAAAAGGTTGACTGCAGCCAACATCTCCATTATTAAAATTATCTTCTTTGCATTTTTACTGGTAACTTAATAAGAAGCAAAGTAGACCACTCAGATTAGATTATCTCCCCACCTTTCAACTAGTAAATCCCACCCCTCATATTATCTCCTCATTTATGCTTTTTAAAGTTTTATGATACTAATACTCTTTTATGATCTGCTAGGTTTATCAGCTGTAACGCAAGATTTTATGTACCTTTTCTGGTGAAGTGACACTGAGAAATGAAGATTGTTGTTTATTTCAGGCAAATATAATATCATGTCAAACCGCAACATTGGATAACATTCATTTTCACTGTTGTTTGGAGGCACCAGAAGGAAGTGCATAAGCACAGATTCTAATATTCTAAGTAGAAGGAGCCTTCAAAGTGACAGAATCAGAGTCACAGAATTGTTAAAGTGGGAAGGGACCTTTAGAGATTATCTAGTCCAACCCTAGTCAAACCCCTCCTACATGCAGAGTCACCTAGAGCATGTAGCACAGGATTGCATCCATGTGGGTCTTGAATATCTCCAGAGACGGAGATTTCACAGTCTCTCCTGGAAACCTGTTCCACTACTATGTCACTCTCACTGTCAGGATTTCTTTTCCTTAAGTTCCTGTGGAACTTTTGGAGCTTCAGTTTGTGGCCATTCCCTCTAGTCCTGTCGGTGGCCACCACTGAAAAGAGGCTGGCCCCGTTCTCCTCACTCCCTCCCTTAAGCTATTTATATATACTGATCAGATTTCCTTTCAGGCTTCTATTCTTCAGGCTGAACAGGCCCAGCTCTTTCAGCCTTTCCTCATAGGGCAGATGTTCCAGGCCCCTAATCTTAGCCCTGCGCTGGACTCCCTCCAACAGATCCACATCCTTCTTGCACTGGGGAGCCCAGAACTGGACACAGTACTACAGATATGGCCTCATCAGGGCTGAGTAGAGACGGACAATTATCCCCCTCAACCTGCTGCAGATGCTCTTCATAATGCACCTCAGGATCCCATTGGTCTTCTTGACCACTAGGGCACGCTGCTTCTTCATGATCAGCTTGTCATCCACCATGATGTCCAGGTCCCTCTCTACAGAGCTGCTCTCTAGAAGGACCATCACCAGCCTATACTAGTGTCTGAGGTTATTCTTCCCCAGCTGCAGGACGCTGTACTTGCCCTTATTGAATTTTGTAAGGTCTCTCTCCGTCCAGTTGTCCAGTCTGTCCATGTCCCTGTCGATGGTGATGTAGCCCTCTTGGATATCAGCTATTCCTCCCAGTTTCATATTATCAGCAAATTTGCTGAAGGGCCATTCAATGCCTTCATCCACATCACTGGTGAATAAACTGAATGGGACTGGACTGAGAACTGACCCCTGGTTGACACCGCTAACTACAGGCCTCCAACTATACTCTGCACCACTGATCACCACCCTCTGAGATCTGCCATGCAGCCAGTTCTCAATCCATCTCACTGTCCACTCATTCATTCCACACCTCCGGAGCTTGCCCAAGAGGATGCTGTGAGGGATGGTGTCAAAAGCCTTGTAGAAGTTGAGATATACTTCATCCACCACTCTCCTCTCATTTGCTTCCCACTGAAGAAAAGAAAGCACAGAAAAAATAGAAAAGAGGTGAATATTTTAGAAAAGTTCCTGCTGCTTTCCATTTAATGTATTCATTTTTATCATCTGAAGAGCGCTTGGATTTTAAGATGCAGAATCTGCTTTTAACATCATTCATTTTATTTACTATTTTTGTCTCATTTGGAGACCTACTGCTGTTTTCAAAAGTCAGAAATGTCATTCTGATTTCCTTTGTATTTTGTAAGGTATAAGCAAGAACTCTAAGCACTGAGTCATCTGAGACTTGACTCTGGTTATAATCAAATTGAAGACCTTTATATGCCCGCACTATAACACTACTCCTGGACTCCAGTGTGGACACCTATATCTCTACAATTTACCTGTTGGGATAAGGATGGCCCGTAGTGTTTATACATAAAATATTTATTAGTAACATTTAAAATATGTACTTTTTAAAATTCTTCATGTAAGTGAAAGGTCACTTTGAATAGTACAGGGGTCCAGTTTCAATTCAAGATGATGTACTCAAAACCCAAGCAGGTTTACTGTGGTCACTCTGTGATTGCCTACAGAGATGATCTAGCTTATGCATTAACTATCCTAAAGAGGATACAATAAATTACTATGCATTATTTTTATTAGAAGCATTTATGTCTGGCACCTCAGAACACCAGTCAGATACCATCATCATGGGTAGCTATGATGTTCTTCCTGATATCTATCCACCATCAGCAAAAAAAAAAGAAAGATCTGGAAAAGGATTGTGTCAGCAGGTAGGTCATTATCCAGCCACAGATCCCACTCAGCTTTCTCACCTTCCCAGTTTCCCACTGAAGACTCCTTGAACAACACCTACTCTTTGGTATCCCACCTGCTTAACCAAAGCTTTGAGACATGTCAGGGAATGCTAACTGTGTGCCCTTATAACATTAACCTAAATTAGGCTGAACAGAAGGAGCATGGAGTTTTCCTTCCCCTAGGTTGCCTTTCCCAGAGAGAGCCCTAGTGGGAGCATTAGTTGGCATCATTATGATTTGATTTTCAGTAATTGCATCATTATATGCCTTTCCACAGTATCTGGCATTCTGCAATGAACGAGAGGCACATCAGGGTTCAACAAAAGGAATAATACTTTCCTCTGCTTGTCTCATCAGAGCTTCTTTCTTAACAGATCAAATGAAAATAATAACTTTCTTGGGGAGCATTGTCTAGAATAAGGAGATTTCTCAAGGGAAGATACTGATAATTAAATACAACAAGCCAGGAACTAAATCTGACTTTCACAGATACATGCTCTGGAGCTGAATTCTATTGGAACCTTGATGACTTAGGAGGTTTATAAGCTATATCAATCACTTTTTAAAAAAAGTATTTCATTTATTTAGGCTTTTCTGAGAGCCTATTTGGTTTTATACTTTTTGTTTATTGGTTTTAAAGATAAAACATACTGTGTTGACAAGAAAAAGATGCCAGGAATGAAGTCCTGTTTATTGATCACACATTAAATAATACCTAGTATTAAATGTGCTTAGAAAACATTATGCTGATGAAAATGAGGACAGAGTAGTACTCAGAGCCCACACTGGAATAAAAATAATTAAAAAAATCAGTACAGTGGAATAGCAGTGCTACCATAATTCTGCACATGCATTTGATAGTTGATCCTAAAGTGTTTGTGAGAATCCAAAATATCAGACAGTCGACTCACTCCTCAACCATGGAGCCCAAACAGTTGGCTACAACCTCACTTACTGATTCTCAAATCTCTAACAACATGGTCACGCCTGAACTGATACACATTTAAAACTACCTTTCACATGGTACTTAAATGTGGATTATTGATTTGATAGACTATAATAACAGCTTTCCCTGTCTTGTCAATGCATATGTATGGGCTCTTGAGAGTATTATCGATCCCTTAAACTCTAATAGATCTTGCATGCTTATGAACTCTTTCAAATATACGCTATTGACCTATATGTCTGCACTCTGTATACGTGAATTATTCTTAGGAAACCTTTAAAACATAAATTATTGACAACTAAATACATCACTGTAGAACCTCTGGAGATCTCACAGCCTCTTTTGTCAGAACAGCTGCCTTGAATGCACATCGACACACTCTCATTTAGGTCTCCTGTTTCTATTTTTCAGCAGAAATCTCAAGTATAGGTCATCTCCTGTCTACTCAAGATTTGTGTTCTCTCAATATTTTAATGCAATGTCACACACAAGTGTTTGGTGGAACTCAGCCCACTAAAAATACTTAAACATTGTCACAGGGAATCATGCACTACCAGCTTTTCCTTTCCTTACTAATAATTGATTTGAATCACAGATTTAAAAAGTGTCTAACTGCTGTTACTGCAGTGTGATAACAGCAGGAAATAACTGTGGCCAGTTATCTACACTCATGGGATAAAAAACAGCATCCAAATATGCAGTCCTGCTCCCCTAACAGGGAGGTTTAGGTAGGAGTTAACATTTTAGGGCTTTACATGCCTGGGGCATGTAAACTGCCTTGGTTGCTTATCCCTAAAGTTAGTTCAGCTAGGCCAGCATCTGCAAAGTCATTCACTGAAAATACAGATTGTGGTGCAGAAGGTTTAAAAAAGACACAGTTCTCTAAAATGTACACTTAAGAAAATTACTGTTATTTTATAGATAGGAAATAATATGTCTTATTGACTCTAGTATTTTTGGATGCTTTTTTTGACCAAATTTTCTTCAATTGATCATGACTGGAGTCAACTCATTTCATCAGCAACTTGCAAACCTAATTTTTATGCACTTTTTTTTACATATCCAAATTCAAAGCTAGGTTCAAAAAGACTCAGCACTTGACACAAAACCTATAAGCATTAGCTTCCATTAGAATTCTGTTGTGAAGATAGATATTCAGTGAAAAAAAAATGCAACCTTTCCTGGAATTGGCCTGTGCTAAAAAAAAAAAAAAAAAAAGGCAACTCAGACAGCATTTTGCTTAAGGGAAAAATTAAAGCAAAATCTTCCAATGATGGCTACATTTATTAAATGTTCCCTTTTTTGTTTCAATGCGTTTCTGGAAAATTAAATTATTTCTACTTAAAACAACAAAAAAATCAAAAGTTACATAATTAACTTTTGAATGAAACATTTCATTTTTCTGAAATTGATTGTATTAAGCCAATTTTTTAAAAAATCTTATTTCACAGAAAATTTTGTTTTTTGGAGGGGACTTTATAACTTGCTAATAAGTACAAATGCTAGCTCTCGCTAGTGTTTTCATTAACGGCAACACAAATGTATTTGCAAATTACTCCGCATGCAATGAAGTCTTCTGTAAAAGAGATAAACCTTTTCGGGGGTTGTTTTGTTTTGTTGGTTTGTTTTTGTGTTTTTTTTTTTTTTCTCTCAGGCCCACATCCACAAATAGGTTTTTGTTTCCTAATTTTTGCACATATGATCACCATTATAGATTCCTTCTTCATAAATTATGGCCCTCCACCCACATTCATAAGTGTAGAGGATTAGTCAGAATGGATAGCAGTGTTAAAGCAAGCAGAAGGCCAACATTTCGGGAATTACCTATAGAAAGGGAACTCTACCTCTCTTTTAGCAGATATTCAGCTATAATTTCTGCATCCCTGGCTCAGTCATAACCAGGGACAATTCTCTGGAATTTTATCCAAATCTTGCCTTGAGGATAAAGAACTTGGTCCCTCTCTTCAAAAATTTAGCTTTGCACAAAATACATTGTAGAAGGTAACAAAGCTCCCTCTGCATAAAGCAGCTGTCCATACCCTCATATGACAGCCCCATGCTCAGCTTTCTTTTCTACCTAGGGAACTGAAAATTCTCTGGGGAGAAGCTTGCAAACAACATGCCAACATGGCCTCTGTCCTTCCTAAGGGCAGGCCCTGATCCCTCACTGTTTCCTCTAGCAGCTCCTTCACCTTGCACTGCCTCAGAAATTCACCAACTAACCTGTGTCAGAGCTCTCCTTTGGGAAAGTTTGTGCTTTTACTCTAGCAAATGCTTATTTGCTGAAAAACTCACCAACTGTTTATGGAGCAGGGACTGAAGTCAGGCCCTACATGGCAGTCCTATCTGTTACACTACTTCAGGAGCTTTGCTTCCCGGTTCAGAGACACCCTTGGTACCTTGTCCTCTGCAAAGGGAACAGACAGGCTAGATGTATGTGACCATCACTAAGCAGTCATCGCTGTATGCCTGTTAACAGGCACCCTGGTGAAGTCTATACCACATTAGGAGGAGAAAATAAATGCCCCATATCTCCTAAAATTCTTTAATCTGAGGGAACTCACTTTATATAAAGCACACTTATTCTGTACAAAAAGGACTTGCTTTTAAAGAAAGCAGCTGCATTTCACATATGTCTGAATATAGCAAGTTTGTCTGGAAAACAAAGTGTTCCATCTGATATGTGTGGTAGACCATGCTGTCTTGCTCAGATACAGGCACATATTACCTTAGTATAAAAAATTGGTATCAAAAACATCAAAACTCCATACTGGAAAAGCTTAGGTTTTGATACATGTGCCTGTTTCTGAACAATGATCAGGCATGTCCTACCTCTGAGAGGGGGAGAGTAGCATTAATAGGCCACGTCTCACCTCCAAGAGGGGCGGGTGACTCAGATTTCCAAACACCTTCAGTGCAGATTAAAGCGAAATGGCACTCAAGGCCTGTGCATAAACGCCAACTTTAATAGAGTAGATGGTCTTCTCACCACTGTATTTGCCTAACCTATACAACTTCATGTGAAACCATAGTGAGCCCTGTCTTGGGTTACTTAATAGCTTGAAGAAAAAGGAGAAAAAGAGAGATAGGATGACCATCAATCCTGGAACCAGACTGGAGCCTGCCAACAGGAATGTTAACAAGGCAACACAGGGGCTCCTATATGACCCTATCAATTGGCCCCAGCTTCTGGAACCTTTTCTCACATCAGTTTCAGGAGTGGTTGAGACATCTGTCAATCAAGGGAGGTGGCACATATCAATGAAGGAAGGTGGCACTAGGCTCTGCTCTCTGCCTTCTAGAACCTTACACCAAGCTCTGTTCACATTCCCAGTGCTGTTGCTTGGGCCACATCCCTTCCAGTGGGGCATCCACATCCCCTCTGTATCCTCTTTTAACTGCCTTGAGTTTGTAATATTCATACATTTGGTCTCAAAAAAAAATCCACAAGAGACAGATAGTATGAATAGTTGGGTCGATGTTCACTCTTTAAACTGTGAGTTTAAGCCACAACCTAATTGTATTCAATCTTTTGAGACTACTAAATCCTGCTGCATATGCAAATAATGCAGCAGTTCTTCCTTCCTGCCTAAAGACTTTTAAATTAGTTTCACTGAAAAAAAAATCCTGCAGTTTTTATCTCTTATTTAAATAGGGGAAAGCTGAGCCATTTTAGATCTTCCCAGCAAACAGAACCCGTTTTGGTTGAATGCCAAAACAATATTATCATTTAAGCATTAGAATTGCATACACCTTAGAAATGTATAGCATTTTATATCAAGAGACCGAAAAGAGACAGTGTGGAGTCCAGGAATGTCCTTCTTCAGACTTGGCAGGCAGTGCAATATCTACCACAACTGGCAGTCTAGTTATTTCTTGCAGGTAATTGGCACCTTTGAGGATGTGCCCACACTAAGTTATGACTAAATGAAGGCTGGGTGACCCCTAGCACTGTCCTCTGTCAAGGTTTTGGATCCTGTGTGCTCTCAGGTGAATAATACTGGAATCAAAACAACCTCAGAGAAGGGTAAAAAAAGGAACTGCACAAAATGAAGTGACTTGTAGTTGAGAAACCTTCTTTTCTGTTTGTATATTTTTCAATCATTTCTGATTTGGTATCAAATTCCCCTCTGTGTACTGCAAATAGAGTCCTCTGAAACCATCTCTAATCCAGAGAATCAAACAGAGGAATTACATGGAAAATTATCCACAGGGATCTCCTACCTTTCCATCCTTCATGAAAGTGGTGTCTCATTACAGCACTGAAGTTTCAGCACAAGGAAATGAAATGCTGCATTTCTCCATTTCCAAAGCCAGGCACCATGTACCCATTACAGAGGCTAGGACACCCAGCAGGGCCACAAATACCCAAAGCACACATCCTCCCTGGCACACTGTAATGGTAGGTTAGTTTCTTCAGATTTATTCTTCTTTCTTCCTCCTGAGAGCCCAAACCTCAAGCCTTGGACATAGTTTAGGGAAAAAAAATATGAGTCTGGCTGAGAATGATCAGGTGTCAGCTGTCTCTAGCAATGCTCTAGTCAAGTTGTTCCCCAGAATGTTCTTACAGATGGCAGAGCCAAAAGCTCCCTCTGCTCCTGTATCACACCTTCATCTCACCTCGTATTGTGAAGAAAGTGCCACAGCAAATATCTGTGCCATATTCATCATTCTGAAAAAGTGATGACAAGACAGTCAGTCTGTTAAAACCCTTTGTTTGTAAATGGCAGATGGTGAGGCAAAGGACAAAACCTTTCCTGGAGCACAGATATTACTCCCATGTAGAGAAAAAAAAAATCTAGGGGAGAGATTTTGCAGGGAAAATAGGACAACAGCACACAGCAGTGCAGCTTTGCCCACAGCAGCATCACAACTCAGTGACAGCAGCAGCACTGGGGAATCCTTCAGGCAGATCTAATCCAATTCACTAGGGACTTGTTGGCTCATGGGAGAGAAAGAAGTTACTGTTTCTCTAACCATCCCCACAGGGAATGACATCTGGAAAGAGTCTGATGGGAAAGAGCATGGAGGAAAGAGAAAGGGGAAATTGAAGAGAGCTTGTAGGAGCCTCCTGCAGCGTGTTCACAAAGCACTGGGCAGACATGCCTTTGTACATGAGATCCCAAGTCTCTAATGCAGTTAACTTGCATTTTAGTTATTTTCTAGCAGAAAGCAGCATGCAGAAAAATGCCTAATTGTGTATGTAAGTAAAAATGATCTATCTGTACAGCATTTCCTGGGGACTAATGGCCAGCTGGGAAGAATGTGATGGCCTCAGGTGCAGCCAGAGGCTATTAAATATACTTGATCATTTAACCACTTGAACACTGCAGAATGTGCCATGTCCATGGGATTGCACAGATTATCAGATGCTTCCCTCTGTACTGGACAAACCAGTTCGAGTCAAAACATAGTTGGGGCTGGTATTTTAAAGAAATGCTGCTGCATTTCCCACTGCAGCACTAAAGCTGTGACAGAGCACAATAAAGATCCATTGAAAATGCCCTCCCTATGCCATAGTCATTATTGCTGTTATAAAATTAAAATGTTGGGTAGGGGAATAGGTACAGTAGGCCACACTCACATTGCAGTAAATTGGGAATAACACCATTAAAGGCAGCACAGTTACTCGGAATTCAGAATCACACACTGTTGATTTTCTTGGATGATAGTACATATTTGTAATACATATGTATTGCTTGAATGTCACATTCAAAGGTCCTGTAATTACAGGATCGTGCAGAGAATAAATAATAAAAGAAAAAGCATAAAAAATGGTCCTTACCCCAAAGTTTACAGTACTCTTTGAACAATTCTTTGCTGAGTATCTCCAAATAATCAATTCGCTATAATATATATTAGGCATTTCAGTTTTCCTGAAGTATATTCCAGCACTCTACATCGCTAACAATCATCATTATCTTTTAGAATAAAATGCAAACAGCAGTAAGGTTGTTTCATAAACCTTTGAATAGCTGGAATGTTAAAGAGCTTATTAAAGAACAAATTGCTAACAGAAAATTGCATTCATCTCTATTGCCTATCTCCAGAAAAAAATTTACTTCCATGAGCTTAGGAAAAAAAAGGTCATGTAATTAAACTTTTAATATTGCCACATGTGGAGTTAGAATGCAAGACAACAAGCTGAATTCTGATCTCAGCTGACATCAGTTTAAGTCCTCAGCATCTCCACTGGAGTCAGTGTAATCATTCTGGATTTACACAGGTAGTAACTGGGTCATAATCTGGTCCCTATATGACATTTCAAAAAGCTTATAAAAGCTTTTTCATAAATAGATTAAGGATGCCAGGGATACCCCTATTCCACAAGCCCAAAACTGGATTGTTTCTGAACTCAATTTACCTGATGTAAATTCAGCCTTGGAGCAATGCCTACAGACACATTATGAAACTTTGTAAACAACAAGGAGGATAAATGTGGACTGTGTTGTTGTCACTGCAAACTAAGAGAAAGGAAACTGCTCTGCTGTGGAATGATTTTGGTCATTTTTCCAAAAGACAGTGCCTTAAACTCCTTTTAAATTTTAGCATCTGTGTACCAAAGGCAGTCGTGCAACAGCAAGTAGTAGTTGATTCTAGTTTTTTTTTTATTTTTGAGCCTCTGTAGAATTATTATCAATTTTAGGGTCAGGTCTGCCATAACAACATAATTTTGTGGTAATACATCCAGAGGTAAAGGTTCCTGCTGGTTGTAACAGTGCACTATGAATCCAAGCACCTTGGAGTTCTGCTAGCAATCAAGCTCATAATTGTGAGGGGCTTTCCACAGGTGCAGGCTTTGTAGCTGTAGTCCTTCAGCTGCAGGCTGTGATTGCAAGAATCTATGAAAAGACCAGAAAAGAGGAATTATGTTGGCATTCACCCATAGTCCACCGATGGAAGACCCTATCTCTACAAATCTTGTTTCACCTCCATGCTAGTCACATGCTGTTGTCCATGATCAAGGTAAACCCCAGTTTACCCTCATCACCCACGCTGGCCAAATGACAGTCCCTCTCCGAAAGACAGCAGAGGTCCTGATATGCAGGAAATGTCACCTTTATATAGGTGACAGAGTCAAGATGACATTTACATATACTTTACAAAGGAAGTTGTAGTTGCAGTGTGATAGATGTGGCCATCTGAACTTCAAGCCTTAGTAAAGTTAGAGTAACAGCTCTGTGTTATGGCCTTTTGCACAGATGCTGCTAGTGTGATGAGTCATGCCATGTATCCTTGGGACACTGGCATGCATGAGCATCCATGCCTTTATGCTTGGGCTGCTAGCTGTCTGTGCTTATTCGCTGTCAGTAAGCTACAGAGATGCTAAAAAAAAAAAAAAAGGGTTAAACAGTCTGCTTTATTAGCTGTGCAGCTCAAGATCTTACTAGCTCAATGCATGTGCAACGTGATGTGGCCACTTAACTCCCTGAAAGCAAGTTTAATGTGGTCAATCAAGCAAGTTTAAGTCAGGCGCTCTGAGACAGCTTGCTTTACAGTTGCACACAAATGTACTGAGGCTACTGAGTAGATAACACGGCTTTTGATTTTTAGATCTGCAAATTGGTCCCTTTCATGACACCAAAGTATTATATTTTACTAAAAATATTTTAAATCTTTTTAAAAATTATTTTAAAGTTCTAAAGCATAAATCATTAACTTTATGTTATAACTTTAGTTTCATTTAACTAAGCATTTACTGCTCTGGAATCTGCAGAACAACTTACTGCAGGACAACTGTGAACCACAGATTGCCTTTTGATTTGCCTGTGAATGTCCTTATAACCCATTGTTTTTTCCAAGGCCTTCTAACATCTTTTGGGAGATATAATAATGTCAGTGTATTATTATTTTTTTTATTATTATTACAAGAACAGTATTTTTATCCCCTTAGAGTAGCATTATATTTGGGATAAGCTACTAATGATGAGACCTATGCTTTGATTCTTTGACCTGATGTTTCTGTTTTATTAGAGATTTTGTCGTCTCAGTCTTTCCTAGTGATCTTATCCTGCATTGCCTCATAAGACTGCTATTAAAACTAATAAAATTGCAGTTAGTGCAATGGAACAGAAAGAGTCAGTAAAGTGGAAAATGGAGGACAGTTATCTCACCCCCCAAAAAAGAAATATGGTAAAAGGAGGAGATACATGGTAAAATACTCCAGAGGCTCGAGTAAATTTGCTCTTTCCCTACCATGTGGTGACCTGATGCTCTGTTTTAATCCAGTCAGTGTGGATAATGGTAATGGAAACCAACTTAAATTAATTTTTCTCTTTTCAGGCAGTACAGGAAAAAATTGTATTGGGTAGAAAAGAATGCAGAACAACTCATGAAAAAGATTCAGGTCACTAAGTGACCCCTTTCTTCCACTTTTGTCAGGAAAATTATTCATTAGCAAAGAAAATTTGTTTTCATAATGCTCATAACTAGGTTGTGTTTCACCAGACATCTCAGATACAGACTCTGATCTGAAGATACTCACATATATGTTTGGCTTTACTCTTCAGAATGATCCCAAGTGACTTAAATGTAGCCTTTCCAGGCATGCACTTTTTCTTTAGAAGACTATACAAGTTGTCAGACCGGGTCCCCATTCATAATTGATGATCGCAGAAGTGAAGGCCACTTTGATCTACATTGCTTTACTGAAAAAGTCCTTATCACCAAAGAAATATGCTTACAGAGGGAAATCATGTAGTGTTTCCATTGCTACCCTCCATATGACTAAAAAAACAAATTCTGAAGAAAGCATTTATGAAGTACAAAATTTTAAAGTTTCCTTTTCTGTCCCAGCATGAGTACTCCAAGGTCTGGCCTGCCAGTCTGTTGCCTCCTTGCCTTCTGTACCAGGGTTCCCTAGAAGAAAGATGTGCCTGTTCTTTACTTGCTCAATCTTCTGCCTGGCAGTTTCAATAAGCTCAGAGACCTGCCCTGTGATTTTTTTCCAGTAAAAGTCAGTGGAAATGCAAGATGAATTCAGACATAGAAGTAAGCTACGTGTACAAATTGACTTGATTCATCATAATAAGGCTGACTGAGAACTGCTGAAATTGGTCTTCTCAAACCACCAATTAAAGATTTATTCTATGCGCAAACACTCTTATTAAAGTATTATGTAAAGTATCCACATTTTACTGATTATCATGATAGATTACATTATAAATGTTTAGGCTGAAATACCCAGCATAGACACAAAGACTGGATTAGTTAATCATATTGCTGCACTATGTAGATTAATCTCCTGCCATGGTTTCATTTGGAAGTGTAAGGCTGCATTTCCATATCAAGACTTTAATTTCCCAAAGTACAATAATTAGCTTTGACATTTGGACTGCAGTCAGATCCCTTGCTTTTCCTTTGCTCCATGTTTTTCCACATCTGTGTTTGTACAAACAAGAAAATTAACAAGATAAATACTTCATCCATTCAGGATAAGTCTGTATATTTTCACCAGAAATATTAAATAGATTGGCAAGAAAGCTTTAATCAGATGAGATCTGAACTAGGAGACTTCAAGTCAAGGGTGGAGGTGGAACTGTAAATAAATAAATGGATGAATGGGTTTTAATAATGGAGAGGAGGAAGAAGAAATTAAATACAAGTGGAAAAAAAAGGGTAGTAGAAGAGATAATACTTAATATAACCATGACTTCACCATCATAAAATAAATTTCTCTACCTCATAGCCAGGAGAGTTGGACCCATATTTTGTTACTGGTTTCTCTTCCTGGAATGATACAGTTTGCCCTGTCCTGCAGGATATGGACAACCTCAGAGAGATTCTTACTATCTCATTGTACTTACAAATTTTGGGAAAATAGTGGTATGTCACTGACATATGTAAGTGCATCAGATTTTTGCAGTAGGCATTTAAAAAATTATACTAACTTCACTTCCTTCTGAACCACTTTTCCCAGGTTGTGCTGATTGGGATGTGTGAAAGGAAGCAGTTCTTCTCCACGTCTTAGGCAGGTGAAGATCTGCAGGGAGCCCATGGAACCATCCATGGATGAGACTGAAAACCCATGTGAGGAACAGGCCAATGTTTTTTTTTTAAAAAAAAAGGAAAGAAAAGTCACTTTCTATTAAATGTTCTTGGTGCAAAAATATTCAAGTTCTCATTAGACTGTGTACAAATATACACATTTGGGGTTCAGTGGAGTAATACCCTTGGGAGTCTTAGATGTTATTGTGAAATTTTATCTTATCGTGGTCTATCTTTTCAGCACTTTGTGATATTTCCTCCAAAATACTAACAATTGATACACAGATGTTGGTTTTTCTTATTGCTAGCACTTGCAAATCTGCAAAGTAAATGTAACATGAATACAGTCAACAAAAGAGAAATTAATGCTGTTTATTGTTCTAGTTAGCACAGGTGGTAATTAAGTAGTAACTTTTAAACTACAATTTTCAAACCCTTTCTCAGGGAAACTTCCTTCTTTAAAATTGTTCATCTGTGTACAAATGCAGTGGGAAAAGCTGTTTATGTCTATATTCCTTTAGATTAACATATTTCTTCTTTAATAGGTTTCCCTTTCTTTCAGTGTTCCTTTTACAGCTACTACTTTCAAGAGTAATAGAGATTATACATTAGTGTTTTTGGTGGGGGGAGTTGCTTGTTGGTTTGTTTGTTTGTTTTTCTATTTCTAATAGATCACAATTTCTTTCCTGGACTAAAAAAAAAAAAAAAAAAAAAAAAAAAAAAAAAAGAAGATAAAGGAGATTAAGAAGTCTCATTTTAAAGCTTGCAGGTATGTCAGAAATTAAAGCATTTAAAAACTTGTTTGTAAAACAAGTTTAATACAAATTTCTTCTGAAGTCTGTGCCAAAAAATTGTCATGTAATTTTTTGGTTTGTTTTTTTAACAGTCAGCAAAGCATATGTTGATTTTAGAGCTGTATTTGTTAATGCTGCTTCTGTTTTATTTGCTGCTAATTAAAAACTGTATATTGAATTTATACTGGCAGCACATGGAGTGATGATCAAAAGTAACTAAATTTGATCAAGGGAAAAACTAAGAATTTCTACACACTGTATCGTATCACAAAACCTGCTTTGTATAGATTGGGGAAAAGTTTGTTGTTTAGTTTGATTTTGAAGTGGTTGGTGGGCTGGTCAGTATAGGGTTGGAGTGGTCGAACATGCTGATTTTCCATTAAATAGAAACCACCTTTAAACTAACCTATATTTCATCACCTGTTATGTCTTCCAAAAAGTGCTTTGTATTTTGAAAAATTCTACTCAAGAGGTTTTTGATTCAGATATTTCACCTAAAGACAGCCAGCAAGAGACTCAGAACAGAAATATTAGAGTCCTGAGAAAATACATGTTCTGAGTTTCTGTGCATGGTCAATTTGTTGAGCTACAAGGTGAACTCAGTCTATGCACACACTCAGCTGGACAAAGGGAAGCCAGGTCTGTCCTGAAAGTTTAGCATCCATGCTAGCAGAGTGCTCTGCTCAAACTAATACGCTCTGTCACAGATCTATGGCCTCTGCATAAAATAACAGCTAGGTCTGTGAGCATCTTGTGGTAGATTAATGATTACTTACTCTATTTGTGAGTAGATTAATTACTAAAATTTAGTAATCTATTGGAAAATGAACTGGGAATGATTCATATTAGCGATCAAGGCCTCCATGCTTTCATCAAATTGGTATTTTAGTTTAAAAAAGTGTCCAATGAAGGCAAAGATTTGGTATGTGAGTCATGCACCCCATTGTACTGGATAGGGCCTTAGAAAAGAGAAATGTCATTGGTTGTACCTTAGTAAAGCAAGAGGGTAATAATTTTCAATGTTTCTAAAGCCATTAAGAATGCATGTTGGTACTTATATCATTTTTATTGTTTAGATTTAGCACGGTAGAAACACATGGTGACATTAAAGGTCAGAAGCCCAACATGCTTGGCACCTTTGCAAATACATCATGGGAGACAGCCCTCTCCTCAAGCAGCAGCTTAAGTAGCGTGCACAAAAAGGGGAAAAAGGGAAAATAGGCCCTTGAGGGGACTCATCAAATCTCAAAGAAGTCTAGCAGTCCACACAAGGGACAAAAATAGCCCAGGTCTCCCTGCCGGGTACTTCTTTTACATTCTTCAGTACTGCTTTATGTATTTATTTTAGCCCTGTGGATTTGCCTCTACGCTATAGAAAAAGCCCTGCAAGTCACAGATTCGAAAGTTACAGAGTTCCACTGCACACTTGGCTCCTTCAGCTTCTACTGTTTCCAGGGCCACACTATGTAACTTGACATTTTTTTTTTAAGATCCATCAAGACATCAGTATAAGAAGGTTATTTCAGAGGAAACTAGAATGAAGGTGAGAGAAAAACGTTGGTGCAAGAGGAGTACAGATTCTATGAAATCCAGTAGAGACTACAGATATATGAAGTGTTTATGGTAATAGATAGATCCCATGAAATAGATGGAATTTCCTTTACCATTTCAAAGTATTTTCATCATTTACCTTTCATCTTTGTTTTATTCTTTCAAAGTATTTGATATGAGTATATGAGCTCTCAATCAGCTATGCAAAATGAGAGCTTATCTTGTTATATCATTTTTAATTCCTTTTGATTCTGCTAATTGCAAAGGCAGAAGAAATAATACCTGAAATAAGCTCCTGGCAATGGCTACAGCCTTTTATGGCCCATATTCAGGGCTACCACGTCTCTGATTTCTTCACTGTCATCATTTACATCATCAAAGGGACAGTTTGCTCACTTCTGCTCTGTAGAAAAAAATCAAAGCAAGTTCATTAAATTATATATAAATGTACTTGACAGGTTGTTTTAGATGTCTTTCTTTAATACCCCGTAGAATGCAGCTTGCTTTGGTATAATTAGAGCTTATCATGTTCCAAAAAAATGAATGGATATATTTTTATAAAGTTGTATTTTGCATCTCGGATTGAATTGACTTGTTCCCCAGAGGAGTAAAGGTGTGAACCCTTCATATCACTTCACAAAACAAATGAAACTTCACTAACATCTATTTCATTCCTATACTAGAAATACACCTACGTGAATCTCTCAGACTTCCAAATATCACAGTTCTTTGGACTACTTTCCAGAGCCCTTGGGAGTGAGGGGGTAGTACTTGAACAGTCACCATAGTTAGAAATAAATGGATGAACATCTGCTGAAGGCAAAACAATGCTAAAATCTTTTTGCATAGAGTTTAGCATGAAATTAGTTAAAGTAAGTAAAAAATGTCTCAGTCTCAGGGCATACTGCAGTCTTGATCTCCATAGGCCTCATGCAAATCTAGAAAATGAAAACATGACTCAAGATATAAATGTCAGATGTTATTCTTTAAATGAAAATAGGTCGAATCACAATTGCAGACCTGAGCATCAGAGCTGAGCTAATTTAGTAGTCTATGTTTTAAAATGGATTTCTTCTTATTAAATTACAGATTTTTTCTGACAAATAGGAGAATCCCTTTCAATTCCATTGCAAATCTGATTTTAAATAGTTTGGAAAAAGTAATCATTTACTATTAAATATTATAAGAGGAATACTTCAGATCCTATTACCTTGGCTCTGCAAAGAAATAATTCATGTCCTTGTAGTGGCATGATAAAAGCCTAGCACTTTGCCATCTGGTTTCAAATTTAAAATGACACCTCAGAGAGATTCATCTCTCAGATAAAGTTACTTTTCTTCAAGAAGAAATATACTTACATTAAATTCAGTCACTAAATAATTGTACTAGCACATTAAGATCAGGGATCTTTGATACACTTATATGGCAAGAAGGTCACAACCGTGACATCTTGATTATTTTATGTATGTTTTATTTTTTCTGTTAGGCAGAGATTTTCCTTCCTTCGTCCACTTTCAGTCTTCTACCCCCTGCTGATAATGCTTGCCTGTGATACTTGCTTCTCATGGCAGCATGAGGCAAAACTTTCAGGGATCCAAACTGACCAAAGGCAGATTTAGCAGCTTAGAGGAGAAGAGAAAATGAATGGTTGAGGGTTAGGATTTGAATATATGTCTAAGAATGAGGCTAGCTCAGAAATATAAGAACATTGGGACTTTATGTATGCATGCGGACCCACCCCATCCAGGAGCAAAAGGAAAAGTATAATAGAATGTGTAAGAAAAAGGCTACAGGACAAAATGACAAGGGACTTTTTATGTTATAAAGGCAAATTGCAGGAAGTTGAATTACTAAATCACATATTAGCTGATTTTTTAAGAAGTTATTTTTAAGTAGTTGAAAATCTACATTCTGATTTGCATCTTTTTCAGATATGGTGTGCCTTGTAAGAGACTGAGAGAGGGTTAATGATTCAAACTAAAAGTCTTAAGCAGTATACTCCCAAGGTAGCATATAAAAAACCCCTAACTTATTCCAGGCCTCCATCCAGCAATGCATATCTCATAGCCTATTGATTACTCTGCTCTTTCCCTGCTGCTCTCCTAATTCCTCTCTGTTCATTCTGGCCACATCTGTTCTAGTGAACTAAACAGGTCAAGGAACAGTCACAAGCCATGTCCTGCAACCATCCATGTCATTTAACAGCTAAATGGCACAGCATTGCCAAACATTTACCCAAAGAAGAGCCACATTATAGGACCAAGTAAGCAGTTAAGGTGTGGTCACCTCACTTTAGAGGAACAGGAAGTGTTTAAAAGTATGATATAAGTATGTTGATATAAAAGTATGTTGTATAAAAGTATGTTGAGTATGTATAAAAGTATATAAGTATGTTGTATAAAAGTATGTTTATTGCCATTAGGGTCCAAGAAAAGGTCCTGGACCAGATTATTCTGTTCTTACCTCATAAGGCCAGAAAGAGTGAAGCTGGTAACCTCAAACAGGGAGATAAGTGCATCCCAAGTAGCTTCTGCAGGTTTCCCCCCTTTCCACGGAGGGACCTTCTACCTACTGGATCTTTTTTTTTTCTCTCCAAAACAGGGATGATCACAATACAAATACTTCATATGAGCTGTCAAAACAGGTAAAGCTGTACACTCTACAAAATGTCTACCTAAAAAGTAAATAACATTGCTTAGTTACTCCAACAGCATGCCAGTGCACATGTCCATTTCAACCAACAAAAGGCAGAGCAGGGTTATGTTACAGCCTCACAGCATGGGTGAGCCCGTATTTGACAGCAGTCCTTTATCCTTTTGAATCAAAGCTTCAAGTAGTGTGCAAAAAACTGGGAAACCACATCCTCATTAGCCAGGCTCAATGGACATCAGTGAGTGATGCCTCACCTGCTTGCTGCTACTATAGCTTGCAGCCATATAGGGTGCAGCCATATAGGGTGGCTTGCAACCACCCTATATAAATTATACACAGTGCTCTTTGTATTTCTCTGGTTTGTCACTTGGATTTTTATCTACTCTGTCTTCCCCTCAGCAATGTCTCCACAGGTGCATTAGGCTATTTACTCTCTTCCTTGAACAATCAAGGGAATATGAGTCAGAAACCCATTTTATACTGTTTACGGCAGCAGTGGTGAGTTGTTGAGAGCAGTCCTGCCATGGGCTGCTGCAGCAAGGAGACAGGAAATGTATTGCTAAAGGATGTTCCTTGACTCTATTTGTTTGAGTTTGGTGACTTAGTGTAGGTCCCTGATGTTCTGGAAAAACACTGGAAAAGAGTGCTGCAATGCTTACCTTCTTACCAGTTGGTACTGTTATTTAAGACAGTTTTAGGGCAATGCATTCCCCCACTGTTCAGGGTTGCAGGGTTGAGGATCCATAGCAATGAATATGCCACCACTTTATCAAGTGGTCAGCAATAAGGAAGCTCGCATCTTAACTTTGTTGGGAATCACAGATGTTGAGGCAGGAAATTTTGGGTGGTGAGATGAGAGAGACTGAGCCAGCGAACAAGCACAAGGTCGCAGTAGGTTGGTCAGTGATTCAGTCTCCCAGGAACATAAGATTTGGGCACTGTTGTAACTCACTTTCTCTGGGGAGAGTTGATTGGCAAATGAAAGATGCTTTAATAGGTTACTTAAGTGAGCTCTGGGGACCTTGGATAATCAGGATATGCCAGGGCAGCCTGATAATTGTATGACCCAATGGAATACTGTCCAAGACGAACTGACCAAGAAGAGCATAAGCACAAGTTCAGCTAGTCTAGAAACAGTATAGCTTTGAATAAAACTATGCTTGTTTGTTTTGACTATATAAATATTTGGCAGCAGGAATTTTAGGATGGGTGAAAATCTGTATTTCATCTCTCTAGCACATTTTTCCTTGAGTCATATAAACCCAAACACAGCAGTTGAATATCAAAATCTTAAAAAATAAAGAATATGACTGGGGACATATGTGAGAGGTCTTGCCTTTTAGTTATTTTAATTGTTTATACTCTTCACTTTTTATTATTGAAACTTGTTACTAGTGGAAGTATTGTCATTTAACAGTGTTGTCTTCAAATAACAATGGAAAAGTTCTTTAAAAATATGGGAGGGTTTTCTGCTTTCCATTGCTTTACAGCTGCAGCCATAGTTATTTCACGTAGTCAATATTGACCTGTTAAGGAAAAGATTTATTGCATGGTAAATTAACCTCCTTAGTACAGGAATAGTATTTTGCCTAGTTCCAAAATGCCTGAAATAATTTATATCCTTTGGGAAACAGCATTTTATAAATTTACTGTACCTGTTGCATATAGATCAATAAACATTTCCGTAATGTATATGATAGTTGATTGTGACTGATATAATTTTAACCACTGTGATAAATATGAAATATAGTCGCCATAAGAATAATGAAAATGCAGTGAAAGGCAGGCAGACTTGTAATAGAGGAAGGATAGTAAATGCCAGAAGAGCATTCCCATTAGATGTCAAAAATAGTATCATATAAAAGAGACAAAGTTAAATGCTTTAACATTACTGTAATTTCATTTCAGCAAAATGAAATGGGTTTTCTAATGGCTGCTGGAGGAGAGTGGATAGTTAATTAATTTGAGCTCGCTAACAGTGAGCTTAGAAGTTTACCTGCGGTGCAGGCTTGTTTCGACCGAGACCATTGATAGAAAACTCAAACTTTTGTGGTTTTTGATATCATCATGAGTCTTCAGTTCTAAAAAATCAAGTTGTCAAAGACATTGAAATTCTAGCAACCACCACACTCTGCAAAGTCTCTCTGTTTTACAGCTAGCTAGTCTGACTATGTCTGCTCTAACTAATTATTCACATTACTGCATTGTTAATTACTACTATGTGAAAAACATTACCATGAAAACTATATGGTTACTGTAAATTGGATTTTTGACTAATTGAATTTTCCACAGATAGCATTGTTTCCATGGAAATTCATTACTTAAAAAAAAAAAAATAAAACCAGAAAAGCTTTCTCAAACACCCCTTCATGTCCCAATTCTCTACCAACCACAGCTGTCATAGTGCACAATGCTGTTAACCTGCCAGTGGGAAATAAGCCCCACACTGGGAGAGGAATGAGAGTGAGGGGCACCTGAGCCACTGGCTCATCAGTTCCTAGATGATGCTGCAGCACTGCAATGTGTTTATTTGATAAAACAGAACTAATTTTCAACTACTGTTCTTGTTTTTGCTTCACATTTTCTTGTGGAAACACAGATTAGGAAAAAATAGGCAAAAACATAAAACAAAAGCAACCTCCCCATAAAACAAAAGCAAACAAAAGCAAAAAGCAAAATTTTAGAGTTTCAGCTACGATATTCCAGTCCTTTCTAGCACAGTGTTTGGCGTGGAGTATTAATGAAGCACATTATTAAAAAACAAGTACCATTAATCTTCCATTGGAACACCAAACAGAACATCTTTGTTCTGAATGTTAAAACATATAGGCTATTTTTCATTTCTAACTTAGAGGTATTTAAAATAATTTGGCCCAGATTTTGACCAGTTTTCTCGCTATCCTGCTATTTGCCTTCATCCTGAAGTAATTATAACAGTAGTGTGGTTTGCTTACTGGACTGCACAAACCAAGATCTTGTAGTCTCTTGCTGCAAAGGCTTCTCTGCATTCTGTGATCATTCCTGTAGATGTTCTCTTGGTTTATCTCAATCTGAGCTTATTCCTTATATGCCTTTCTCAGGCAAGGCAATGCCAAAACTGCAACATGTTATTAATTCACAGCTGTCTTCTAGTAATATCAACTACTTCTCTTTGCTTCTTCTCCTAGGCTTTCTTTCCAGTTGTGAAGCTGTCTACTAACTGCAAAAGTTTGCTCCCTACCCATCCCATGAAGAAAACCTGCATTCTTTGTACATAGGTATCATTTCATTCCTTTTAAACCACATCACAGTCATGAAGTTCTTCCTGAGTGAAATCTCCTTCCTTCTCTATGTGAAAGATGCGTCTGAACTTCACACCATTCACAAACTTCATTACCATATTGACATTTCTGAAAATATTAAAACTCAGTCCAGCATCAAACTTTTGAATGATCCCATTGGCAACTCCCTAGAAACCTGTTTTTCTTTCTGTCAGTATAGCTTGTTCTCATCTTCTTTCAGCCAGTTCATTTAGTACATTACGGTTCTCCTACTGGTCCCATCTTCCACCTCTTAACTAATAACTTCCCATGGGTCACTATGATGTCAAGTGTGTAAAGTGTTCTTTTAAAAGTCAAAAGTAGAGGAGATCTACTGTGTTTTCTCTGTCCTATCTTTGGCGAATTCCAATCTTATTTTTCCATTTGCAACTATACTTTTTTAAAAAAAAAACTTCAAAATGTTTTTAAAGACTTACTTATCCTTGTGACTAATGAGTCCACAGTTACCTACATCATTTTCTCTGACTACCTAAATATATGTGCATTTTTTATTCTTCAGTCATGCATTCTACATGCCCATACTGGACTAATTTACTAAACTTATTTGGGCACAATTCTGTCAAGTTAATTTAATTTTGTTCTCAAATTATTTTCCCACTATTTTTTAGAAATAGATTCAGGCCTTTTTGATTCTCTCCTTTTTTTTTTTTCCTGGAACTTGGATAAGTCCATTAGTATAACTTTAATCAAGATTTTTCTCCTGAAGGAACTCAATTTTTATTTTTCATTCAGTACTTTTTAGTGAAAGAAAAATTGTTTTCAAAACTGTGCTAGACTAATAAAAATAAAAAGGATCATATTAACATGGTCTATTCCCAGATACAAATGTATAACTGGGGTTAAAACTTGGAACTTCTTCAGCTAAAATTCAGTGGCTTCCAAATTCAAGTTGAAAAAGAAGTCCAAAACCTGCTTGATCTTTTAGGAAGCTTGCTGCTGTGAGACTGCAGTTCCTAGAAATATTCTTTGCTGTAGAGACACGCTCCTACACTTTGAGAAGACTTATCCTTTTGCAGAATGCCTGCCTTAGAGTAAGATAAGCAATTGTTTTGAGCAGAAACCTAATGCTGGTGTTAGGTGATTTCTATTTTAGAAAAGCACTGTGGTTCCTGACAGATTCAAAAGGTCCCCAGGGTTGCGAGCAGTCCTCATCTTTGCCCTTTCAGAAGGTTATTTAGCTTTTGTGCCTGTGCCGAGCATGCAAACTCTACATGTCTGGCCTGTCCACTTGTTGGAGCAGGACTAACAGAAGAAAAGCTGTTTCATATGTTTTGCCAATTTTAGTTAGCTAGCTGCAGGTACTTCCACTGGGAAATGCAGATACAGTCTGTTCACTTTCTGGAAAGAAGAGCTGAAATCTGCACTACATCCAGCTCTGCAATTGAAAAGCTGGAGGGCTTTTTTGTTGTTGTTGTTGAATATATTTTTCACTGAGATGTGCGTGGCTTTTCTAGTCTGAGAGTCTCATTTTGTAGATCATTCTTGAGTCCCCAAAATGTGATGGCTGCTTATATCTTTTCATCATCTGTATGAAAGTTCAAGATTCTGACTTGATAAAGTGGATCAAAAGATGATCTTTGAAGAGAGCATCTCTCAGGATAGATCTGAGACTTGCTTGGAGGACTCTTTCAGAATCATCCACCTTAAAGTACTAGGGTGACCTGATAAATTTTGTCAGGAATCAATAATTCTGATTCTTTTTGAGTCATTAGCTTTGGGATGCAAGAGACCTTTTCCTTGGTTTTCTTGGTGTATTCATTCCTAGTTCTGCATAATTTTGTGACACCATACTCTGTGTAGCTTTTCTCACCAGCAGCACTTTTCTTTCTTTCTCTGGGAAAAATATCTTTCCCCTTATGTAATTTTGCTAGAGCTACCTGAAAATGATAACCAGGCATTTTCACAATTTCTAAATTCCACTTTCCATAGTATTTCTGTAATCTAGCTCCTTCACTTTTTTTATGGACTTTGTTGCCTTACCTTAGAAACTGCATGCATAGATGACAGCAGATTCACTGTTAAAATAACTGAATTAATAGAATGTGTATGGAATATATAATGAGAGGACAAAGAGGCTAGGGATTCCCTTCTCAGGAAATAATTACCATTTATCCTCTACATTTACCTCAGGAATAGTGTGAGAAGCAAAATTCTGCCCTCAGCTACAAGTATGAAATTCCCTTTGAAATTAATGAGTTCCTGATGCATATATTAAAGTTCTGGCCAGAGCATTTGAAAATGGAAATGACCTGTTTATTTATCTAATCCATTTTTCTTCAGACTGAAACTTAAAGGTTTGCCTATGCTAGAGTTGTACCAGTGCCTAGCAATATATGTGTGTATTTTTTTAATTATAGTTATACGATTCTACTGCAGATAGCTACCCTAAAAATACGAACTTTGATTCTAAAAAAGGTATCTTTATAACAATGCACTGAATAAATTGTGTTAAAGGTTATAATAGTTAAAGAATATAAGTTTAACAAAATAAAAATATTTTTAACTGAACGATTTTAGTAATATATAGTAATGTTTAAAACAAGATTAAGACAGTGAATTTTAGGCCTTTTTCTAAGAAGTGAGTACATTAATTGTTGAAACTTATACTTAGGCTTTTCAGAGTAAGGTCCTCAGCAGTTAAGCTTTTAGGCGCTAGGCTAGCTAGACACTGCTTCTATGAGCAGAAATAAGGGGCTTTGGACTGGAAATTTGTGCAGTTGTAGAAATGCATATTTTTCAAATCCCAAAATTGCATAAAACACTTCTGAAAAATGAGATAAAAAAAA
>JAUBOD010000038.1:3243239-3270428 GCA_032353885.1 Nothura maculosa | reverse complement strand
TAATACTTATATCTCTTTGTACAAAAGACTGCCCAAAACTAAAGACAATACTTTTAGTACTGTTAATACATATCAGCAGGCGTATGTGGGATATTTGTGCTATATTTTCTGGTTTTGAGATGAAGTTAACTAATTCATTACAAAAAGATTATTTGGAAGTAAAAGTTTAGATGAGTCTACAACCACCCATCCAAGAAATTTGCATAGACTATAGGAGCAACGATGTTTATTTTGAAATTGCTCCCCCAAAAAATTAGATTAGTAATAGTTCAAAAACCATAAGGATCTCAATGGTCAAAATAATTTTAGGTAGCTCTTCTTTGGTCATACTGGAACAAGGGAATATAAATACTTAAGGAAAATATACTAGATGCACTATTCAGAGAGCTACTACCTCAGCCAAAATAGAGAAAAGGTCAAAAAAGAGGCAATCACCTTCGCTGGAGTGTTCTGGGAGATAGATGAACACACTGCATGCCCCAAAGATTAACGACTCTTAGCTGTGTCAGAATGAAATTCAAGAAAACTTTAAAAATATCTCACCTAACATCCTTTTCACATTTAGACTGTGCACTGTTATTTTGAATGCTTTTATTGATCAAGATATCAGATAGGAAGCCAAGTTCCTCGTCATTTAATATTTCACAAGTCGAAAGTACTGTGATAGACAGAATGTATAGCTCGAAGCACTGAGATTATTAGCAAAGAATAAGCTAAGGTTAAAGATGTTCTACTTCCCATGTTACTGAAAAATATCTAACATATATAAATCAAATGAAAATTGGAAGAGTATGCAGCACACATCCAGTTCAGTGAGTTCAATGGACCGGTGATGACACTGATTTCCCAATTTCTGCAAGACATTCCTCATGAATTACCATTAATTCTCCTCAGATCATGTCCTATCTTTGTATTCTATGGCGTCTAATCATTCATAGATTTTGCAGTAAATCTTAAAGGATGACAAAAATAATTGACATGATACCTATGATATAAGGGTGTCACCGTGAGGGAAGTTAGCATCTTTCTCCAAGCTGCAGATGCATGCTAGTGTATTTTTTCAAGGAATATCTCAATATATAGACAACTTGCAGTAAAAATTCTGATAAAAAGAACAACAATTAAACAAAAAAAAAATCATATGCAAAATACATTTATCTTTTCATAATCTCACTTACTATCCATATTTATTGAGCATATCTCAGGAGAGGCAGCCAGACATTCCAGCTGCCATAAACAACAACAAAGATAATGTTGAGAAATATATATATATATATATATATATACACATAAGCTTACCAAATCACAGTCAACACTAGCAGAACATGAAGCATGTCACTAACCAACATTTGCCAGCTAACAGCATATACATTGCAAGAGTATAGCACTCACATTCTTTGAAAGGACAATCCAAAGCACATGAGGTTAATTTACGAAACCCATAAACAAAGTCGATATGAGGCCAATATACAAAGTTGAATGAGAGCTGCATATGCTGGCAGGGTTTCTCTCCATGTTAAGAGTTTGAATTGGTAACTTTATTTTAAAACATTGAAGTTATTCTTACCCTTCATTCATAGGAGTGCATCAGTGAGTTTTTTTTATTTTCTCCAGAAAATCCTTGTCAGGGCAAACAACCATACCTGATATAGAGAGCTACTCATGAAGGCTCCATGAAAAACCTCAATTAAAAAAAAAAAATCAAAAAATATTTTGTTAATCCCATGGCTTAAAATTGCATTTCTTGAATCATGTTTGTGCCTTTCTGCTGAACATTTTATAAGCTAAATGACTGTAACTAAATGCTATCAGAAGTCAAGCTATAAGCTGAGGACTATCGTGACAAACATTACATAGTTACTCAAGCTGCGGATGCATGAATTGTACTTACTGCTAACATATCAAATAGACAATAACCAGGTACAAAGCAATGTTACAACATCATATGACAACCCCTATTTTAAGTAAGACTTTTAAAGCGTGGTGTTCCACAATGAACTGGTTTCTTCCTTCTCCATGTAGTGTGTATGAAATGTATCTTTGAGTCACATAAATGTTTGCTTGCTTGCTTGAGAGATATACAGACCACATAAAGCACAAAAACACAGCTACGAGGAATGTTTAGTTTTATCAAAAACGCATGTTTTTTCTCTCAGAAAAAAAAATCCTGTTATATTAGTTCCAAAGCAGAGTTCCATATGGCAAATATTATAGCTGATGATTTCAGCTGTATATACACACTCTACAGTTAAACACTTTCTAAACATCCTAAGGAGTAAGGATTTCTGTCCTTTGGTTTTATTACGGCCAAATAGAAGTAGTCTTCTGGGTCATATGACCATATGAATCCTGTAGCTTTGCCTTTTTTTTTTTAAATATGGATTCATACATCCACAAATTATGGTTTTTGTTAATTTTATTTTGGCAGCAAAAGTACATGAAACACTTTCAAAATTCACAATCAAAACAGGTTTGATTTGGAGAGGAAGTTATTGATTTTTGTTCTTATTATTGATGACCAGTAGACTGTCCCAAGTAGGAAATAAATTAAAAACAAAACTCAAATGAGAAGAAGGAAATGAGTCAAATATGAAGAGTGAAGTTTGAGAAAAATTATGAATTACTGCAGGAGAAGGGTTGAAAAATGTACACTTACATGTACATTGACTGCATGTCTTACTGTTATGAATCAATATTTATTATTTAGAATTTTAATTATGCAGGTAAACACACTTAGCTACATATAGATTATGTATTTCCATTGCACAGCTCTTTATGTAAGATTTTTTATGTTTATTGGTCATGAACTAAATACAAAATAAAAAATCAATCCCTTCTCAATATATCATTTTGGCTCATAATTGCTATTTACAGGCTAGTGATTATTCTCCTATACTTGAAAAAAATATAATGGTAAACATTAGATGTTTCCTAATTTGTACACACTACTTCTTATCACGCTATTCTTGTCTAGTAGAGAATTTAGCAGTTCTAACTTGGTGATTGATGCTTCAGATTATTTTCAAGTATCTTTCTTTCATAATCTTTTGTCCTTCAATCAATCACAAAAAAAAAAAACTTTTAAACACTTGTTTTTCCCCATTCAAACAAGTACAGACTTGTGAAAGCTTGTACATAAATTTCACCAAACTTTCTCTTCTGCTACAGCTAATTTTAAAGAAGAGCTTTGATGATTAAATGTTTCTCCTGAAAAATGAATATTACAAACATAGTGTAATGTATTCCAACAGTGAATAATGCATAGTTAATGAAAGATATGAAACAAGAAGGATGTCAAAGATGTGTTTTAGTTATTGGTAAGGGATCATACTCTCTTCCCTTCTTCTGTTTCATATAGCAGCCTACAGCCAATAGCAAAACTTGATAACAACATCTTCAGACACAAAGACATTCTGCTATCATTTTCGTCTAACACAGTAATGAAATCTTGCTGCATACTAAAGGTTTCCTTGAGTGGGAGGGTAACAATCTAATGCATTTGTGATTGAAAATAACTTAGTCTATCTTTGTGCAGAGAAAAAATTTTGTCCCAAATGAACAATTACTTTACATACACATATGGCATAGTCCAGTCATCTAAGATTGTCGCAGATTGTGAGAATGAAAATAGAATCTAGAATATCAAGATTGAACAGTCATAACAATATAATACTCATATGAGTTTGTTTTTGAGAAGGACAGTGCTGCTGAAAAAAATTTTAACTCAACCATTGTGTGCTTCCCTTTGGGATGACACTGCCCACATCTTTTTATCCACACCACTTCGACCTTTTGCACATGAAAGATTTTGGTTTTCACTGCTCAACAACAAGCCTCAAGGGTACACCTTGTATTGCAATGAAAAATCTCAGGAAAGCCAGCCTACAGCAGAGTCGATGTCACCTTGTTTACTTACTGGCTCTGAAAACACTGGCATGCTATATAAAGTGCTTGCAGCTTGTCAGAAACCACGCTGGAATCATCTCACAGTTTTAGGACTGAGCATTCATTTCTACCAACATTGTTTCAAAGATATCTGTCAACCTACTGATAATCCAGCTGCCATTGAAGGACTAATTAGGGATACATGGCTTATACCATGACACCTCAGTTAGTTAGAGAGGACATCCACTGAGATGCAGGGGAACCTGGGTAAGGTTCTCTTCATTGCCTGATGGGACATAAATCTGTATTTCCAGCAGATGTCATAAACACTGGAATGTCAGCTCTTCTGGATGAGTTATCGGTATGCTCAGGACTGTCACACAAAGCTGATCCATTTTGCATGGTGAACATAAAGATTTATTAGGTCAAAGCAAGACAGAGAGAGAAAGAGAGAACTTTAAAAATGTTCCTGAGATTCTCCCATTTTTCAGCTCTTGTAAGCATTCATCCAGAGAAGCCAATTGGTAGCTTACTAGGGTCTTCCTGAGGGTTAGTGCTAGGCCACCTTCCCCTGCCCTTGTCCAAGTATCATTTCAGAATTTACCATTTGTAAGACTTCATTGACTTCATCTTGGGAACTGCTGCTGCACCTGCTCTGCCTGCTGCTCTCCTGTCAGGCTGAGCAAAGCGCAGCTCATGCAGCCTAGCAGCAGGTTTGCACCTTGTCCTAGGTTCAATTATTCCCCCTTTCTGGACTAGGCCCCCTCAATGTTTTTGTAGTCAGAACCACCCCTTACCACAACAAGCTCCATCTCCAGCAAGTCCTCTTACAGTGCCTTAGCTCAGGACTTCTTTGGCATTTGATACAGTCACTATAGGAAACGTTACCACCAATAATAGCAAAGCTAAGAACTATTTCTTTTAGTTGGTATTGTATTTCACAGCTATAAACTTCAATAAAATCTTATTAATAATTAATATTGCAGACAAAATAACAGTAACCATGTTAATAAATATTTATAGTCTATACTGTTGAATAATTTCAAATTCCCTTATTATCATAACAAGGCTATGGAATTCTTTCATACTCTCTTTCATACTCATAAAAATGGAATGGAAGAGTTCCTGTGTAAGAGCTTTAGATTGAGGTCATGTTTTTCAGCTTAACCAAAGCGTTTTACAAATGCCATCCATACATGCATTAGAGTGGCTCCACTGAAATACACTGTACAGGTTTTAACAGAACGGTTGTGAAGGTGACTGTAGTAGAGCATCACCACTCAGATTAAGAAACCAAAAGTTTTATCTCCAATTGGAGCTGAGGAGCAGAAAACAAATGTAAAATACAACTTAGCACATTGAACCTCAATGAGTAGCAACCTCCCAGCAATCTTTGCACAGCAGTGACGACTTAAGCAAGCTTTGGACCGGGATGCTGCTGGTGCTAGTAAAAGTCTAGAGGCTCTAGCTTGAAGTTCTGTATAGATGGGTTGAATTTAAAATCTATTGAAGATGTAGTAAAAATACTGAGGTAATTGGCCCGTGGTGAGCTCAGTGCTGCCAGGCTGCCATACAGCAAGCATCTGAACTGCTCGGTCTAACAGGAAAGACTGTAGCATAAACCTTCAAGCGAGGATCCGAGGATAACTCTGACATTAATGTGAGAAGCTAAGTCAGATCTGTGCTATGGTCAAATACTGTATTTTTCTCAAAAAACAGCATCACACAGAGTGCAGTTTCTCCTTTCACATTTGTTAAAGTCACTGACTTAAACTTGACCCTAAAAAAAAAAAAAAGTATAAATTAGGCCTCTGAGTCTTTCATCTTTTTACATGTTACATAAACATGTAAAAAATATTCTGTATGAATTATACTTTTAAGTGTGTGGAAACTTAGAGTACAATCTCATCAATGGAGATCACCAAAGTCTCTTTCCATCTAATGTAGTTTCCTACACCAACCAAACCTCACAATCACCAATGTTTCTGAACACAACAAAACATTAATTAAGCTAACACATTACTCAAGCTTCTGACACATCTAGAGCTTAGGAAGCATTAAGGAAATATCCCTCCCCAATTTTCATAATTTTTTGACCCTCTGGGAAGCATTCCTCCTGCTGAACCTCAGGACCACAGTGGAGCATCCTCAGAAAAAAAACGCACGTTCTTTCTGGTTTGCCAATTCTCATAAGACCGTAACTTAGGGAACAAAATATGGAAATATTCTGAAGTTTGCTAGTAATTATCATGCAAAGATAGAAATTGTTGCAAATAATAAGTTAGTACAATTTTTTACTGATCTGGCAGTTTTTGAATGTTTATGAAAACTTTGATGTTTGTGACTTAAAAGTTGTCAGAGAAATATCACTCAAGAAATTTTAATCAGGTGTATATATAATTTAAGTTAAACTTCAAAGCTTCTATATCTGCAGAAACCACTTGAGAACAGGAGTATTCCTAAGACAGTTGAATTATTCCTATAGTGCAAATGGACCAAGTGAAAATAAGAGAACAGTTGAAGCAGAGGAGGAAGGGAACAAAAAACAGGATAAATCAGAATAAATACAGTATTTGAATATAAAGGTTAAAGGAAGATTATTATTATTTAGCATGTATTATATATTATGCTTTGCATGAATATATTAATGTATTGATGTGATGATTTTCTTCGCTTAGTATACTAGTTTAGGTAAGAAGGTTTTGCTTTTACCTTGTTGCTGCATTCTTATTGCCCAGGTTTTTAACACCCTGTCTCGCTTTGTAATGATCCTCATCTTTAAGTTGTCTGCAGCAAAGACTGTCCTTATTCCTTTAATGGGGCTCTGAATAGGAGATTAAGAAAGCACATGAGTACAGACAATTCACAGTTAACTAATTAGAGATATGGTTAATAAGATTCTGTGTAGTACAAAGCCAGGAACATCCTTGTGCCATGATAGAGAATCTGATCTGTTCTTCAAAAGGGACAAAGTAAAAAGAGTTGCAAGTTAACAGCAACTCACATGAAAAAGTCGAAATAGGAGTGTTTTCTGCCCTCTGCCTACAATTACATCAAAGAGCAGAAAGTTGAGATGAGCAAACAGTATAGAAAATACAACATTCTTTATTTGAACTCAGTTCAAGGTAGTTCACAGTGAACATTTTGCACAAGACAATTAAAATCTCCCTTGTCAAAAAGATCAGGAAAGACAAAAGAGCAAAAAAGAGAGTGGTATGAAAGTCCTATAATGAAGAGAAATGGTGTAAAGGAAACCCATGTTCACTCCTGTGACCATTGGAATATAGATGTCTGGTAACTAATAATTACCTGAAAATAACTGACGGGTTGAATATGTGTTCTGAATATGCAACACACAGTGGATAAGTCAAGGAAAGAATATTAATTTTTCATTCCAAAGCTGAAGTAGACTGCACAGTCCAATGAATAAAAATGTTTTTTCTTTCATACCACTTAACAGAAATTTCTTCCTAGAAAAATGTTTTAGTCTTAATTACCAATACTGTTGCAAAGTACATCTTACAAAACAGCAGTTAGCAAAAAGCCCTGGTTATTTGTACAGAAACGTCATCTATACATTTTTTCTTTTCCAGCTTTCATTGTTTAATAGCAATATTTTGAACTGATACCAACTAATTTTCTGTAGTGAGAAGAAACTTAAAGAATAGATTTGTTCCCAACCCAGCTCTGTATGTTCCCAACCCAGCTCTCATTCACCATGGAAGGAAAAAGATCTCTTTTACCAACAGCTCAATGGCATGAGGGGAAGAATAAAGAGGGCAAAATACTCCCTTGTCCCTGTCCGCACCATTTAAGTGGAGAGGAGCATCACAGAAGAAATATAAACAGTAAGTTGAGGTGACCAGGTAGCTGGGTTTTTTTTTAATTCTGTAGAAATTTTTGTGATTTTACCATTTCTTGTTTCATATCACATCACGATTGCAGCCAACAGTTATTACAGAGCAGCAAGATTTGCCTATCCCAGAATACCCAAAACAGGACTTCCACTCAAGATGGGGACTACACTGAGATATTGGGTTATTCCACAGAGAAAATAGTGTGATGAACTCTGTTTTCATACATCCCATCAAGTCTATTCATTAAGTCTATTCATCCCCAGACTATGCAAAAAAAAAGATTTGCCTAGCATAGAAGTCTCAGATTCAAAAGAGATTTATTTTTTGTTATTGAAAACAGTACACACTTCTAATGGTGTAGGTTTTTATGAGCAGTATATGTAGTTCTCCATCAGCTCTACTGGACCAGCAGTCATTTTAGAACTGTAATTTAGTGAAGATCATTAAGACACTGCACCAGTGCTTTATACAATTGTACTTGGAGAAAAAAAATAGTTTGTCAGTATATCTTATTTTATTGATAGACAAGAAGAAATGATAGACATTATAGCATAGTAGTTTCCTTTGCTGGCATAAGCTGGTTTTACACAAAGTGCATTTGTAGCTGAAAAAATACCAGTTTAGCTACATCACCTAACCTCTTGCAACATATAAAAGGCCAGATATAGGCAAAATATGTTGAAGGAAAGTAGTCATTATTACAAACTAGACTATGAACTCTAGAGTAGGTAAACGAAGTAAGCAATCCAGAGGAAACATGTTGTATTTGTCAATATTTTGCTTAAGTTTCTACTGATCCCCGTTACTCCTTTGCTGGCCTTTGCACTTAACTGAGTTTCCGAATATTTTTTCCTTTTGCCCTCCCCACAAAGTTTCACTATTTAGTCTACCTTCAGATTAAAAGGAATTAGGTTTTCTATAGGTTTTCACTTTTTTTTCCACTTGAGAAAGATCCTCCCAGATCTAATGAAGATTAACAATGAAAATGCAGCGTCTCCGGTATATTTCATTGAAAAAATATGATATGGGTGTCATGCAGATCATTAAGAATTCTCTGGGATATGACCTGATGCATTTTTCAGGATTTCATGAAGATTATTTCAAACAATAAATAAAGGTGGACAGAGTTATTCATTGCTGCCTATTGATCCTCCTCTATTTATACCTTCTATTTAAAAAGCTATCAGCCAGTAAGTAAGTGGAAACAAAACCAACTGAACTGAGGTGACGAATCACACACCGTGAGTAATGAGTAGTCAAAATGCACCGCTCCACTTGCTGAAATTATTTAGTGAGTGATTAAGAACCATGAGCCATGAGAAGACATTGTGTTCTCAAAATCCTGAGGCTGTTCAGGGGCAGTGTGTTCCTCAAGTTTAAGTCAGAGCAGTCAGTTTTAGAACAGTGTGCTCCCTGGCTCCCTGCTAATATTTAGGGCTAGATCTAATCTGCCACAAGATTTGAGCGTGGAAATTGTTTTTCATTAAGACCAGCAAAAGGCCCAGAACTGCTTGAGCTTTCAAAACTTCCATTATGCACCCAGTTGTGCTCAAAAATGCCTATGGTGAAATCTAATAAATCTTATACAATGCTCAAATGTATAAGATTTTATAGAAAAACTTAAAGTATTGACTATGGCCCTGAATTAGGAGTTGCAATTTCTGCTTGTTTCCCACTGTAAAAAGAAGAGTAAGACTATTTAGATAGGGTTGCAATAGCGAGATAAACTGTCACAAGTACTGGGTTGTACCATAAAGTATAGGAATGTACCCCTCAAGTTGCATTTGTGAACCATTAAAAAATAAAACCACTAAGACAATAAATGCATAGAGATTATGTATGGATAAAGGGATCAGAGTGCTCTAAATAATACTCCTCTTCTAAAAATGTACTTAGGATTTTTTTAATTGCATAAATCATATAAAAGTATCAAATAAAAAAACTTTTGATGAAAGGTAAGTGCTGCCTTAAGTCAGAATACTTAAAATCAATGCCTAAAGCAATAACTGAGAACAAGCACAAGACACTGCACTAAAGGCCAGCTCTATTATCCATATTGTCCGAGTGCTTTATTTCCTTCTGTAAAAATCTGTGATTCATATCTACATAAATACTCTTTTTAGAGAAAAGGAAGAGTGTTTCTCTTCTCAGTGTGTCAGATACTGCTCAAGTGTAAATCAAATTGAGTCTGCTGAAGCCACAAGAGCAATGTGGATTTACCTTGGCTGAGAGCTGGGTCCACACTATTTACTTTTTAGCTGAAGAAAAATGGGAAATGGCATTAAATGTTGAGACTTTCAAGGTTTTTATTGGAACCAATAGCTTCAGTGCAGGAAGGAAATGAACTATTTCTACTTAAAAGTTTTCTTTCTTCTCTGAGAGGAGTCAGAGCAAGTCTACAAGAGAGCTGTAAATGGTTTTCTCCGTAATAGAGTATACACTCAGAGCTGCTATACTTCAAAGAGTTTAGAGAGGAGATGCCCACCACTTTACATGGACATTCCTGCTCACTGAATAGACACTGGATGCTTTACAGTAACAAGAATCCAAGAACTTCTATTACTAAAGTTCTTATTTAAAAAAAAAAGGTAGGAAAAAATCCTTGCAATTTTTGAGATTCACTAGTCTAAAGAGGAGAGTTTCTCCTATACTTTTTTTAAAACTTGTATAAGAAAAGTGAACCTATGATTGCAAAGGAGGCTAAATAATATGCCTATCTAACCTAAATCATTAAATAGGTATAGTATCCAGAGGAAAAACCATATTATTATGGGTAATGATGTAAATCATTGCTATCAGGCTTAGAGAACAAAAAATCTTTAATAGTTATTTTAAATCAGATCTCTACAAAATGCCACAGGCCAAGCGGTTGCAGGATCTGCAAAAAGGTCATCGGTCCCTTAACAGAGCTCCCAAGTAGAGCTTTGGAAGGAAGATTTTCAGAAGGCTTAAATATCATGATATTCATTTCCTTTCATCATCCTTGTACATCATTATGTATTAGCTATTCCTTGCAATCTCCATATTTCAGTCTACAGGAATCCATAAGATTTAGGAAACTTGTAATAAGGACATCTTTGTGGAGCATTATAAGAAATGTGTCCAAAGACTTCAGTATTTCCAGAAGGCAGAAAAGTTGCTGTGTAAAGAATAACATACAAAAGGGTCATGCAGCAGCTTATAGGCACTGGGCATGGTGTAACAAGCTTGCAAAGCGGAGTTCTATCTCTAAAGACCTTTAAAGCTCAGATTTGTCATCTTTTCATTTAATATAATAAGAGGGCTGGGTTGTTGTTTTTGGAAGTGGGAAGCAGAGCACTTATTCCATTTTTCTAAATGCATTTTTTAGCTATCCATTAAATTATTACATTTTGCTTATTTTAAACAATTTACAACAAACATAGTGCTCCATGAAGCATGAGACACTTGAAAATTTCAGTGTCTGCTGAAACCAGCTATTTTAATTTATTAATCAGTTATTGCTGTGCTTGAAACCCTAAAAATTTTGTAAATAAATATTTATAAATATACATCAACATTTTAAAATGTACTTTACTCCTGGCCAAATTTGAGCATAAACCTTCCAACTAAGAGGTCACTCTCCTTACAAAGGTCGCTGGAGCAGAGTAGAGTTAGGAAAATCATCTGAGAGCAGGAGAGAATAATGTAGCAGCTTCTAGTGAACTGTAGTTATTAAAACTCCGAGGTAAAACCAAAGGCTAAAGCCACAAAAAGGAGTTTCTAAGCACTTGAGAAGTTGATTGGTAAAGTACATACATGTCTGTCTGGTAACTTTTTTCTGTAAAGGATGCTGAAAGATGTAGAAAAGGACTACAGAAATTATCTCGGGCCTGGAATAAACATATCTTATGCTGATAGATTTAGAGCATTTGATTTATTTATTCTGTCAAAAGAAACTGCAGCTGGAACCTGATTATAGCATGGAATTGCCTTGACAAGAATAAAATAGGTTCCCAATGCCTTTATAATCTATAGAAAAAAACAACACACTAATAAATGATGTTTTAGGAAGGAAGCTAAACAAATTAACATTTAACAATTCAGCATACTTTCTTTTAGCTTCCAAAATGAATGAATTTTGTTGTGTTTGTATTATCCATCTGCCCACTCTTGCTTTAGCCTGTTGGCTCTCAACAACATTTGCCTCAGAAGTAAATTTATGGTCTCAAAAATACTGTCCCAGAAATAGCAACTGAGTCTCTCTAAGTTTGCAGAAAATAAGCAACAAGAGGTGGAAGACTGTGTATGTGATGGGTGTGCTCTTCCTGCAGCCTAATTGACTTTTCACAGGTAGCCCTGTTCAGGTGTTAACCACCTGTATCTGATCATAATGGTTGCCTCCCTGATTTGTTCCTGCAATCAAATGTTAACCAACAGTCCTCATGGCTACATCCTGATGGGGGGAATAAGGCTAATTGTGCATACTCCAGCCAAAAGTCATCTGAAATGAAGGAATGACTATAAGTCAGTCATCTTATGCCATAAACATGGGGACAACTTCAGAGTTCATTGAGCTTCTCCTCAAGGAGAAGCTTGAGATGCTTCTCAAGGATATTCCTTGAGGCTAACAGATCCTTGCCAGTTCCTAACAGATTCATAGTAAATGACTATTTTGCTCTCTTGCATGCTCTCTTTTTTAACTCGTAAACTTTACTGATGTAACTGTACACAAAATTTCTTAGTCATAAACTGCTGAGCAGGCCTGGGACTACAATTGGATCCAGCTGCACCCAGGTTCCTTTCAGAAGGAGTTTGGAAAGCAAGGGGGTCCAATCTGAACCCTTTGGCTCAACAGGAGGATATCCTTGATAATTCTGTGAGTATCTTCAACCTCATGCAGTAAATTATAAATTACCTTGCCATAGAATCTTGTGAAATCATTATCCATATCAATAAAACCCATTACTGTTTCTTTCACACAAGTGAAGTGTACTTTGTCACTCACCGCACTGCTACTTTTTCCATGCCAGTGTATTTTCCCCACCAACAGAAAGATACCTATTCATGTTCCCATTAAGCACCAAAGAATCCTTGCTGAGTGAGCCAAAGAAGATTTCCTCTAATCTTGGGCTTGAGATATAGCTAGAAGTAGAGACAAAGTAACGAATACCTTATGTTAAACCAATAGGTGAGTGACAACACTCACACAGAAGTGAGAGACATATTTCCAAGTGTCCACTCTTCCCAGTTTAGAGCAAGGGACAAGCTTTATACATCTCAAAACAACTACCCTAGCCAGTAGGTTTTAAAGACAAATTCATGCCTTTCTTCTCCTATCTCAGTCCCAAATTATATCCAACTGGTTCATGCTTCTGAAATGGTGTCATCCAGGAATATTGTCATTCAGACCATGCCCTTGCAAATGGGAAATTTTGTGTCCACTCCAGTCAGTTCTCCTGCTAATCAGCTAGGTGCTTCAGCTACTAAGTTAAATAGGTTGCTGGGTACTGTGCCTCACCTCTGTTCCTTATGCTCTAAGATAGCAGAGATGGCACTTCATACTACAGTGTAACCAGTGTTTTCAGTAATACAGCGGTGTCTAAACCTAGGCCAGGAAGCCTACAGGTGCTGCTGAAATTAGAGAGATGGATGATTAGAGGAGAATCACATGAATTCTCCTCACTTTACATGTCTCGGATCATTTCTCAGTTTTTCACTTCATCACCAGAAATTTACTGTCAGGTTCATTCTTCACTTGAAATACCTCTATTGTTTGTGAAATATCTTTTCAAGGACAGTCTCCTGATCTAGGTAGATCTGCACTCACAATTGTGAGAGCTGTAACTTAGTATTTGGCTGCTCTGAAATCCATCCTAAATGAACGAGCTAAATTTATTAAAAGTGATCCAAGTTACCCTGGCCAAGCAGACCATCCTCATCATTATCTGCCTTTAATGTCTCAGGTACATATTTCATCAACTCCAATCAGAAATATGGATAAGATATCATCCATCTGTCTATCCATTATCTATCTGTTGTATATACGTCAAAGAGAGAGAGAGGTATACGATATAAAAAGACAATATTGAGCACTGTCCAGCCCCATCTGAATCCCACCAGCACCCCTTGAAAACCCTTCGGTCTATGATTCCCTATGAGAAAGATTCATAGAGCAATTCTCTATGAGAGTTGCTTTTGAGGATTTTCTAGATAGCTGGTTCATATTCTATTTAACATGTGCTTGAATGATGATGTTAAGTAACTATTTAAACGCTACCTCTGCCAACCAGACATACAATTTTCTCAGAAAATAAACTCAGCATCATCATATACTTAGACCTTCCAGGGGTGCATTACTCAATATAATTAAGATGATGTTTTAAACATTATTTTTTTTTGGCTCAGGTGAATTGCTCTGGAATGTCTCAACTGGTTAATAGTCTTCATACCATACACCTATTTGTAGCAAGATAAAAAGATGTTTTCATACCTGCTACTCAACAAAACTGATGTTTGCTTTACAGTCCAATTAGTTTATCTACCAGCATATTTCCCTTACAGCTTAATAGGTGAGTCACTCTTATACACACCCAGGGATATTAATTTTGGAGGACTGTATATTGCTGTAATTAAAAAAAAAGAAAAGAAAAGAAAAAGCCACAACTGTGCTCCTATGGAGACATGGACATTAAAAGCCTAAGATATTTCCTGATTTGAAGTTCAGCTTATTTAGCATTAATCACTAGTCATTTTCCTGTTGCCTACTAGTATTTTAACAGGTGTCTTCTACAAAGCAGTAGGCTAAAAAATACTAATTGTGAGTTCTCCAAACAGTGAAAGGAGCAGAAGGAAAATGCATTTGATGTGCTGGAAGGGCTTAAAACAGGTCATTGTATCAAGGAAGAATCTAGCAAAGAGTCAAGGAGGTTACAAATGTGAATTTTCTTACTCTGCTCACTCAGGAACTGACAGTGCCCTCCAGCAAAATGTTTATTTCAACCAATGAGAGAGTTGCCTTTACAGATGCCATAGGGTGCCCTGTTAACCAATTAGGCTCCAAAAGCTCCAGCCACTTTCACCAAGGCACTCATTATTTTAGCATAACATAATGACTATTATCATTAAAATTGAGGAAGCATTAGAGAAAGAAGAAAAGATGTAAATAAAAAGCCTCAGTTAGCAAGTATGCATTCTTACAATGTTATTTTTTCTCCAGAATTTTCCTAAATTAAGGGACTTGGTTCACTACAACAAATTTTGCAAAGTATCAACTGCTGTTAAAAAGACAGCATTTCCTGTTCCCCATTACTAAAGGCATCCAGCAAAGAAACCACTGGCATATTCACACTCTCCAGTCACAGCCAGAAGCTTCTTGATGAAACTGTAAGATATTCACTGAGAAGAAATAGTATTGTACTTAATACAGTATACAATATAATATAATATATATACACTTCAACTACTGTACAGCATTCATCAGAGGCCAGCAAATCTGAAGATAATTGGAAAGAAGGGATGAGGTTAGTTAAGGATCAGACCTGACCCCACTTGCCACTATGGAATAATGAAATCCCAGCCACAATTTTTTCCACAGTTCTTATATAAATAATAGTAGCAATCTAATCTTACAGTCTTGTATCACAATTCCAGGGAAAAAAAAGAGAGTTTTGAGGGCTTCTTCTTCATCTGACTCAGAGATTGTTTACTTTCACAAACTACTGATTTCTTTGCAAGAGTAGTTCTATTAGTACCTACCTCTCCTTAAAAGGTTGTACCTACCTCAGCCAAGAACAAAGTCAAATACAAAGGAAATAACACTCAAGATAGGTCTATGTGAATATTCTTCTCTTTCTTTTTTTTTTTTACAATAACAATGAAGAACTGCAGAATAAATGGTTTCATGCTATCAGTTTGACATAATATAAACCAAGTGGTTATGAAAGAAATATAGTATTATCTATCCAGGCATGCATTCATCCCAGCATATGCACTCATGTGTACTAGAAAAACAGAGTGCACAAATGCAAACACAAGTGTTTGAGAATGGGCACTATCTCATGTACACGGATGGGCAATAACATGGAAAAAAAGAATGTTCAAGGATTCGTTTAACATTCCTCATTTCACTCCTCTCTTCAAAACTGCCTTCACAGATGTTTATGACCCTCTTCAACAACCCACACAAATACTCATAGGGGAAGCTCTGATCGCAAAATATTGCAAAAAAAGCAGTATCCTGGTATGCAGCAATGTGCATCAGAGCTTCCAGAGTACTGAGGCATAAAAATAGGACTCAGTGACAAAGACCAAAAGAAAATGACAACAAAATTACTCGGATAGGGAAGAGACCAAAAGAAAAAGACAACAAAATTACTTGGGTTGGGAAATCAAGATGCTGTCAGATTTGTACTCTGATTGATAACAGTTTCTCTAATCTCACTTTCGTAATTCTTTATTGAACATATAAATGAGCTTCATAGATATAAATGAAGTAACACTAAATTTATACTAGAAACAAGATAGATTCAGAGCTGAAATGGGAGCCAGTATCTGTTTATATGTTTTCATTTTCTCAGGAATTCATGATATTAAAAGCTGCTTCTAGATTTAGGAATCATTCAGGAACAAACAATAGCTCACTCCTACTTCCTGTTCTTCATGTGTAGTGATACTGCAAACTCTCAAATGTTATTGAACAGGAACTGTTATATAACAATATTCTCATGCATACTTCTTCCCCCTCTTTCATACAGAAAGTGTCAGCTACTTCTGTGGCTCCTGTAGCATCAGAGTTTATCAAAAGGTAGAGCCAAATATGGTGGGGAAAGAACTATCCTGAAGTCATACAGAATTGTCCTCAAGCTGACTCCCTTGAAATTTTCCAGTGATGCTTTTTTTTTGTATTGCCCATCCCAAATATGACCAAAACTAAAGGTGTCTATGGAAACTTTTCCTGCAGTTTCCAGGAGGTTGCTAGAGACCAGGCCAGTGGTAAGGAACATGTATTATCTGCCATCACATGTCACTGAGGAACCTGGAGATCCACCAAGTTTCTTGGCTGCAGAATCCCATGAATTACTGCTTTTTCCTACCTTCCTGGTCAGGAAAGAGCCCATGGAACATCCTAGAGAAATTTCTTGTGGAAAGATATGAATAGTAATAAACAATACTTGGCAAGGGTTCTGTGAAAATGCTGGAAACCGCTGATAGGAGAATTTTTCACTGTCTTTCCAAACAATAGTAAAAAGTGCAAAGTAATAACAAACCAAGGCTTTTATCTTCCTTGTAGTTTCCTGTCCATTTGAATCTCCATATAGGGCAATATTTATGAAGGACTACTTTTTCTATTTCAATCTCATGATGTTGGTTATTACTATTGAAAAAAGTGTTCTTATGACTTTCTGTCTGTAGATGAAAGCATTTTCAGATATTTTTCTTTTAGTAAATTTTCTATTAACCTGTGAAATTGCAGGCAAGTCTTGTTTGGTTAATTATGCTGAAGATAATGGTCTTTTCCCTGTGATTAAACATATTCAGGTACCTTATTCCCAATATATGTAACTATTGTTCCCAATATATGTAACTATATTATTAATAGTTGTTGTTGGTACCTGACCTTATGAAAAGATAGTTGATTTTGTTGTTCCAAATAAGTGTGAATAATTCAAGAAAGTGTTTTTCTAAGCAAGTTATTACTTATAAAGATGAAGATTTTAAGACAGCCTTTAGTATAAAATATGTATAAACTGCCACATATATTATTAACAGCCGCCCAAAATTGTTAATGTGGTACCTTATTACCAGGAAAATGAGTTAGAATCGTGATATGGGATTCTGTATCAGAAGATATGTTTGAAAGTACTTCCTCTCCCCTTTTTTTTTCTTAAGTGTAGCCACTTTTTACTTAATGGAAATCTAAACAAACCTCAGTGCATGAGATTTGTAATGCTTTCTCTTATTAAGTTCAGCGACAGCAGGAGAAAATAGGAGCTTGTCTCACAGAAAGGGAAAATAAAAGCTTGTCTGACTGGAAGGGAAAATAAACATATTTGCTGTCAAGAGGACAATCTGCTATTTCATTCCTTTAATGCAGTTCATATTATGATGGTCACAATGTCAGGATTAATTAGACCAGAGGGTGGTGTAAATGCCAAAAGAAAAAGTTGCAGTACATCTGTTCTAATTTATCTCATGGATGTTCCTTCAGCGAGTAAGTGAAGAATGTGGCCTGGGCCATCTGTGACCCAGATAAAGAGAACAGGCCGGTATGTTGCCTTGCGGGTGCCAGGACAGGAGTTGTGACAAGAAGGTTAAAGGATCCTCTGAAAAGTGATGGAGAATTTCCACTTGTCATATGCCAACCTCTGACCGCAGAAGGGTCAAGGAGGCTCTCAGGTGACTTCAGTGATCTTAAAAGAGAAATGCAAAGCTGGATCCTCTCAGGCAAGACTCTCTAGATAATCTTCCTAGGGTGAGGAAAGGAACAGACATAGTTAGAAGTGCCCATTTTTTGAGGCAGAAATAATGTGGGGAAGAAGCAAGGCGGAGTACCAGTGACAGAAGGAAAATGCTTCTTGTTACATAAGCTTTAAATTGGAGAGAGCTCATAAGACAGAAAGGACGATGGCAGAAGATTAATCATTTTTAAGATTCAATAAAAATTTTATATTGACCTATACTTTCAATATAAATTTTAGAAAAATAAGACAGGTATGTCAGCATGGCATAATGAACAATGAGCAAATGCTATGTGTGTTCAGTTGGCTACCCATACATTCAAAAGAACAGGGCAGAAAAGATGAGCTCATTGAAATGCCACATACAGTTTTCATATGTAGGGGTCATACAGAATAAATGTGAAGACACACAGAACTTGCGGAACTATAGATAGTAAAATCTGTAAATTAGAGTTAAGTTTAAGATTAAATTTATTTTTCACAAGAAGCTGCCTTAAATATGCCAAAATAAGTGGAACTGGGCCAGCAGGAATCTGTGTTTCCGTATAGCAATAGTTAATAAAAATGCAGACAGTCAATACAACAGAGATTTGGAAAGCAATGAGGTTAAAAAAAAAAATGAAAAAAAAAAAAAGAGAGCTGGGAAGGTACTATGTAAACAGCCAACTGTAGAAGAGTTTGTAATAAGCCATAATGACCATTAGAAAGTCAGTGCAATTTTGTGTTGAATAAGCTAAGGGATCACATCCTGGAGTTTAGTTTTCCTCCACGTACCAGGAAGGAATTTAGAGAGCTGTAATTAACAATCGCGTTTCTATAGGGATTAGCTGAAGAGGAAAAAAACAGTACAGATAGGGAAAGGAATTAGCTAACAATGTTGTAATGCCAATAGGAGAAGCTTGGTACTTAGCTTTGTCCGTCAGGAAAGAGAAGATTTTAATAAGGTATAAATATGAATGGTTATGAAGGAAAAAGATTCAAAAACTTGAAGGACTATTAATAAATTGGGGAAAGGAGGAAATTACATGAAGCAGCAGGAAATTTAAGAGTAAGTGCGTGAGAAAGTGTCCCATAAGAGAAGCCTATGAAAGTGAAAAACAGCCTCTTGAGGAGATGCTGAACCATGTGTCTATAAAAAGCTCCAGAGAAAGCTTTAAAAAGACAGTCTGATGGAGTTAACAAGCTTTCATTACAGGTATCTAAGTTAAATAATACATACCTGGAGGTCATTTCTACCAATAATTTTCTATAGTACTTCAGTTAATTGAATTAATGAAATTCGGAACTTCTATACAACAGCACATGGAAACCAATAGACTTAAAATTGGTCCAGGAAGGTTTTGCTTAACTATTAATTTGCTTTACTAATACTATTTTGAGCAAAAGGATTAAGACAAGATCCCACTCAAAGAGAGAATTAGGAATAACCCCTTGGATCTTTTCAGAGGCTTGGAGCTACAAAATAATCCTGACTTTGTTCTTCATGAAGCTTCCCCATTCACTTGAACCCCAGTCATTCTGAATTATTATGTTATTGTTTTCTTCCTAATGTCTGCTATGCATCAATAGTTGTAATGGAGAGAAATTGATAGAAAGCTGAGATTTAGTAGTAACTCAGCAATTAAATCGCTCAACTAGTCTTTGTTCCACTGTTCCCCGGTGGATACAATCCTGCTCATTAATCTGCATGTTGATTATAGCCCTTCTGTGATATTGATCTGTGTTTCACAGTCTTGAGACTGCAAGAACATGCAGTTGCCACGGGCAGCTATAGTACATCATACACACTGAATTAATGCTAAAATATTTAAAGCAAGAAAAAAAATCGACTTGCCTTTAAACCTTTTAGAGCTTATGTAGTTTTGCCAGAGCAACATTTTATTTTTCCTTCCAGTCACTATTACTAAAAAGACAAATTAAACACATTTAGAGAAATGATAATAAATATTTTAAATTATATTTGACTTGGAGAATTTCACAAACAATATTATGTAATTGCTGAACCATTTTAAGCCTTTACTACATTTTTTTCCTCATTTGCCTACATATTGTATGCACAAATAAAAGGAAGCCCATTATGTGCCATAACTCTGTAAGTCATAATAAATGTATTTCTCCTACTCTTAAGCCGTAGTTCCATATTCCAAACCTTCCGTATTTCTCTTTGCATTTGCTCTAATTTACGGAGTGTTTTGTTTATTCATTGTTTGCTTAAAGAAAGCACACTCAGATGGAATACTCCATCTGTGGATTCATCCATGCTTGAATTGGGTAATTATCCTTTCGGCTGCCTTTGCTCTGTGTCTGTAGGTCCAGATTCAAGGCCAAAGGTAAAAGCTCCTGGCTGAAGGAGGCCATCACATCTTGCCTAGAGGAAAACTGGGAAGGCAATGAAGGGGCCAACCTGAAGAAAGGACCTTGGTTTTACAAATCACTGTAGAATTTGGCAGAGAAGTTGTTATGGAAGATATGCACGAAAAGGGGAGATGAATCTTAACATCAGAGCCGCTTGGAAAAAAAATATATATGTATATAATGTATAGGGGAAAAAAAAGCATGGCTTGTATAGTCAGGCAGGATATCAACCTCAGGAGTACAACCCAGACTCATGGAGAGATGGCCAACTGTGTCACCAGCTGTCCTGTGTTAAAGCAGACAAAGCATTTCTGAATTACTTTTCTTCTAGATTTCTCTTCTGATGAAAAAGAAGTCACTGGAAAGAAGAAATAAATGTTGAGAGATGAACAGAAGGAATAAAAATATTGGGATAGAAGGAAAGGTACTGATAGAAAGAAAAAGTGAAATGAATAGGATAAACAAAGTACCAAAAGCAAAGAAAAGGGAAAGTAACATCAATCAGAAGATGGATAGTTTTTTTTTTACAATATCTTTCTTTAAGAGAAAAGAGAAAAATAAATGCATGAAATTACAAAATCAATTTGATTATCAGTTGCTAGGCTATCTATAACAAGATAGTGATAAGATATTCTTGCATTCACGTCCTAGGGATTTTTTTTTTTTTTTTTGAGATTTCAAAAGTTTTTTTCCTGCCTTACCTCAGGAAGAACCTAAGAGCCAATTTTATTTTATCTTTGCAAAACACCTATAATAGTGGAATAACCGGTAACTTTACAATACAGATTAGAATGTTAGGTTTGGATGCTTGGCCTTACTGGTTTGGCACAGATGTTCACACATGGCTGTCAGATGCTTGGGGTGCACCCTATGGAGTCTCGTTCGAGATGTCTATTTGAAAAGATTGTTTGGTATCTACTCTTGATGTTATTCTGTTTTATGTGGTTTTAAGTGATTTAGAAAAAACACTGAGTCATGAACTATGGGAAAACTCTGAGTCGCTTTTGGTGAAGATAATTACTGTGATGGTTTAGATCATCTTAACCTTTGTTTCCATCAGGCAATGCAAAACACACTTGATTGAAGTGAGCTCAGACCTCAGCCACTGGAGCTGGTAGCTTAACATTTTAATACAAACCCACCTTTTACTAGGGGATTTACGTGAGTATGTGGTACTGTGAAAGTGAAGCATGTTTGCTTCATGCTCTTTCTTGCCAGAAAATAGAGCTGGACATGTGGGCATCAGCATCTCAAACTGCTGCAGCTGAATCCATCAGAAACCTGCCAGGATGCTCATTCTGAAGCACGGTGAGGAGTGACAGTCTCCAAACACTTTAGTTCCAGAGGAAAGAATATTCCAGAGACAGGAGATATTTACCCCTTGGATTGCTTAGGGAAGCATGCTGAGCACTCCAACATCTCGCTCCAATTTTTCCTGCAGACCCTTTGAAATTTTCCCAGAAAGCAGTTTGTCAGAATAGATAAGCATCTTTGGTGTGTTCACGCTTTAGTGAAGCAGTGTAGCTTGTTTTCTGCTTGCTGACCAACTCCTGAAACACACAGACACCTTGAGTGCAACAACAGACAGCTCTAAACAAGACGGAGATTTTCTCTGACAATATTTTTGTTATCAAATGCCTGGCCGCACTTATTTTTCATTCACTGACTGCTTGATACATTGCCAGCCGTTTTTCGCCAGTGGAAACGTTCATTCTAGTGGCTGGCTAGCAGCAGCCTGGCTTGCAGCTCCAGCCAGATTTCACGGGGCTCAGGCAGCAGGAACTGCTGGGCAAACATCTCCTAGCCAGCCCAGTGCAGCAGACCAGGGCTGTGAGCTCCCTGGAAATGCTGGGGCTTCCACTCACCGTCCATCAAGACCTTAAGTATATGCTTAGTATGAACTCTCTCCAAAGAATGAACATATTTTCCTCTATTTTTAGAAATGGTCGCTTATATGCCTGAGTTTTCTGCTTCTGTTTTCTGCAATAGATTTAGGCAATTCTTTCCTTCTGCATGACTTTTTCCTCTGCGGTTATTTCTTCCTAATGTTTTATTTTCAGGCGCTCTGATTTGTTGGCCTGCTATTTGCTTTATGAGTCTCTGCTTGTTTTTTGGCTCCATCAATTTAGTTGCTATTGCCTCTTTTCATATGGGCCTACAGATTTTGATTGTTATTGCCTTTTCCATCAGTCTGACCTTACTCTTTGGACTGCTCTCCCTCTCTAGAGCAACGTTTCCTCCTGGCTTTGATCCTAAATTACCCCTTTCATGTCAAACTCGCTTGATACTGCAAGGCCCAGAGTAGTTCTTGAGGAAAAGAAAAGGAAAATGCCACATGCATTTCATTAAAGTCAAAACAACTGGACAAGCTTCTGCAGGTTGTCCCTTCAGAGCTGCCTGTGATTTCGCAGTTTGGCAAACGTGTCCTGCCATCTTGCTTGTATTGACGACCATGAATTCCAACCTCCATTGGCCTGCTATGAAGTAATAAATCACTTGGTATGAGGAAAGTTGATGGAGTCTGGCCTTCTGTAAGCACAACTGTGTGATGTTTTAACTTGACTCTTTCCTTGCTTATAACAGATGCAGCATCCACTTCCCTATGTTTAATCTTAGCCGTGCTCAGTGCTTTCTTTTGCTTTTACGGTAGCTCTGTGATGATGCACTTTATCTTCCCTTTTATTTATTATTTTAAATCCTTTCCAAAAAGCCCAGCCAGCCTTCCACCCAGAAGGTTGATTCACCATCTGTTTAAAGTGGAAAACGTCAGGGTAAATAAAATTTGGGTAAGGAAGCTCAGAGAAATAGATAGGGCAAATCTTTCTAAAACGTCGGAGGTGACAGCGCATCTTAATCATCTGTTTTCTGTGTATTGAATACTGCTGTTTGCTCTGAAAGTTTTGCCAGTCCTTAATTTTGAGCTCTTTCTCTGCTTTCAGTTCAGACCGTAGCAGTGGTGAGAAGTGACTAAGAAACTTGAGGGGGAAAGGAGAATTAATGAGTTGAAAGCAGAGGCTTTACATAAAAGCTAGTGTTACATACTTTTCCACATCAAAATACACACTACAAAAAAAATGTTCACTGAAATGACCTAAATATCTTTTTACAAATAGGTGCCTTAGGGCTAGTGGATTTTAATCTTAGATGCACGTTGCACATGGTCGTCTATCTCTAAAAATCTGATGCTCCTAATGCTTACACATGTGAATGGCTAAATGTTGTATACATCTTTCTGGGGTAATAAAGTGCCTGGAGTTTTGAATCTAGACCTTAATTTGCAAAGTAAGGAAACCAAATTTTGTTCTGCCCAGAACTGCCTTTTACTCGTTTACATTTTAAAGTGTGTTTCAGCCCTAGAATTTAGAGGACTGAGTTCATCCATCTATTATTGCAGTTGACAAGGAATTTATCTTCCAGTTCCCGACATATTGAAAATTATGCAATTTACTTGAGAATTTTAAAAAAGAAATCAATATGTTCCCACGATAAACATACTATCTATCGTTCCTCACACTAGGGAAGCCAGTCAGGGGAAGTTAATTGCCTAGACCCGGTAGTGCAGAGAATGGCATTAATAAATGGGGTGTACTGGCTTGTATAAAGGACAGATGTGAGTTTTCTGCTCCACTGTTTGATGAATTAATTCTCTCTCTTCTCCACTTTTTCTCAATTTATATATTGCAGTGGCCACTGAAGAACAGTGTTTACAGCAGCTCTGGCAAAGCCCTCCCGGAAATGAATCCTGGCTGCATCTTGCACTGCGTGGCAACTCTTACAGTCTTGGTCCCTGAGTCAAATCAGTTAGGAAAAATGAACAAGACCGAGACACAAGTCTAATCTGCAATTAGGAATATCGGCAATATCTGCAAGGATGTGAGAATCTCAACAGTGAGACCCCTATCCCACCTGCCATCATCTGCATATACTTTTCTCCTCTCTCCTCTCTGCACAGCATATTTAGCCTGCTCCAAGGATTGCATTTTCTGAGCTCTGCGGAGCACTCACCTTAGAAAAGGACTTCAGAGGGAAAGGTGAAAAGCAGAAACCCCTCAGAATGGTCTCTAGAAAGTTGGGTGGTACTTTAGGCAGACCAGTTTGTGGTGTTTAGATCATATCATAGTGATCTAATAGTGCCTGCCAGGATCAAACAGCTGAGCTGTTTGGTTTTCCAGTACTTCCATTTCGTGGAGAAAAAGATAGAAGGCACAAATGGCTCTCTGGACCCCCTGGTTTCTGTCCACCAGAGCCTGTGCTGTCACTTTGAGACCAAAATAGAGCAATTGAACCCTATGTTGGAGAAAACTATCATCCCTAGCAGATTGGATTGGAAGATTTCCAAATGTGATTGGAAAGAAGAGTGGCAAAGACATCTCCAGAGACAACCAGGACACAGCTCCAGGTAGCTCTCATCCTTTTAGACACACTGCATGCCAAGAAAGATGCAAGTTATTGTGCATAAGAAAGGTGTTAACTTGCTTGTATAGTAGTTCGCTAAGTGCTTGCTGTTGGTCAAAGGAGAAGAGGAAAGAGGTAAACTTTAACATACTGTCCAGGGAAGCTTATACCCAAGGAGCTACTGTGGAATAGCTATATCACACTTTCACCCCTTATATTACTTCATAGTATCTTCCTCAATGCCTAAAGACAAAGCCATTATCCATTTCAATACCATTATAAGGATTTAGGTTCTTTTAGAAGTTTTTCTCATTTTAAAAGAAATAGCTATGAAATATTACCATTTCCCTATTTGTGTCCATAATCTATGCTTCCTAGCTTCCACAGGGAGTAGTCAGATACGTTAGATATATGGTGTTTGATGAAAATATATTTTTGCCAAGGAAAGAATTTCTCTAAAATCGTAAAGACCTAAGTCTGACACAGAAAATTAATACAGGCTTGGGATTTGCATGGAAGTCATTATATAAATATATATTTTATATAAGTGCACATGTGAAATCACAGAATATATGTGTAATACATGTTAAATAAAGTGTGTATATAAAGTTATACTCTGTAGTATTTTAAGCAAGTTGCTTTTTTAACATCTCTTTTCAACATTTTGACTCACTGGGGACAAGGTGTTACTATTCAACAGATAATTTCACAGTGATTTATTCTTCCTGCTACTCCAATCTACAGTTCCTTTCACACCCCTGAGATCTATCTGTAGGCTAGATCAGCAGTACAAGATATGGACTGAGGCCTTCGAACTGGAGGCTGTTCTGACTCTGCTCAGGATCCAATCTGAAGTCTAGCACAATCTTGCCTGTGATTGCAAAGGAGTCTAGATTGGACAATTTGTACAGAGATGCCATAGAAGGCATATTTATTAAGAAATTACAGATGAGGTCCCTGATAGTATTTCAAGCAACATATGCAGTAAAAATATATTAAAAAAAATCTGTTTGACAATGTGGGTTCCCTTCACAAAATAAATAAATAAACAAACAAATAAATAAATAAATAAAAGAGATTTTGAGTGTTTTCTTTTGCAGGAAAATCATAGAACAGAAATATTTCAGCATATATGGCATATCTATGGAATAAATCAGCTATAGAGCTGAAAGCTAACATAATTTTGAATGAAACGAAATACTCAAAATGTTTACGTAAAATGCTTCAATCGATTACATGCAATAGTTTTGTTTTGTTTTCTCATTTGTTTTTTTTTCATTTTAGAATAGATTGATTTAATCTTTTTTCTTTTTTAGTGCTTTTACACTCCAGACTACTTCTTTGGCATACACACAGATATGCATAAGGAGAAAGAAAACAGCTTTGTTATGTATTAGTAGGAACTGAGTAAATATTGACATTATTGAAATTCCCAATGATGTCCTCAATGAGGACTGACAAGCTGTTATGATACACACTGTACAGGAAAGAAAATTTAATTGCATCATACAGAAAAGAGACAATAGAGTGATCCTCTATCCCCAGACGATGCATGTGTTATAACTGGGCAAACACATCAGTGGGCTTGTTTTGAGTTCACTGGTGCAATTACAACCCATATTCTTAGAATATAAACAATTACAATGCATGTAATCCTCAGTATAGCGCAAAAACAGAATAGAAGCTCTTCTTGTCAAAACCTGCATATATGGCAGTCTTTTCCTGAATAAACAGATGGAGCCTTTATAAAATGAATTTGGATAAGTATAATGCTACAAAAGAGACCTTGCTTTCTTACTGTACCATCCTGCTCCTGTCTCCCCCCCCAAAATAAAAACCCATTTATCTTACCCATATATTTATTTTGTCATTACCTTTTTTAAGTTTCTCTTTTATTTCTGAGCCATCCATTACAATTGTTTTAATAATTATCAGCTTCTCTGGTTCATTTTATTTTTCTTGCAAATAATTATAGAGCTGTTCTGCATGGCCTTGCTAAGTGTGCCATCAAATAATTCAGCTTCCCAGCTCATTCTCAGGTCCTGGCCACCTGGTCATGCAATATCGATGTGCTAATGCAAGGCAGCAATGCGAGAAACGGTGCCATGTTGTTCTAACATCTTCTCTTTGTAAGTGGGACTAGGCAGGTTTGGCTCCTTCAGCCCTCCAATGCCAAAAGGTCTCGTACCCCACAACTCTGTCACGCCTTTAGGGGGTGCAACACATATTCCTTGCATCATTACAGCAAAGAAAATGAGAGTGCCTATCAGGCTTTAACA